>OY744554.1:33776330-33786330 GCA_963556195.1 Sepiola atlantica
GAAAGAGAGAGAAAGAGTAAGAGAGAGAGAGAGTAAGAGAGAGAGGGAGAGAGTAAGAGAGAGAGAGAGTAAGAGAGAGAGGGAGAGAGTAAGAGAGAGAGAGAGAGAGAGAGAGTAAGAGAGAGAGAGAGCAAGCGAGAGGGAGAGAGAGAAATCAAACTATCTATTTGATTACTCATTTTTGTAAATAAATTATTTAAAATAAAAACTTTTTACTGATTTTCTTTATTTCATTATTTTTTTACCTAAAATACACAGCCTGGCTCGGTAAGAAGCCTTGTTTTGGGGTCGATTAATATTCCGGTTTGCCTAGTTAAAAATCAACAGTCATCATCATCATCATCATCGTCTTTTCATTTCACTCCTGGTGGAGGAACCCCTCCCTGGTTTCTTTCCACCTTGTTTTATCCCTGACTAGGCGTGGCCAAGTAGGACCTAATTGACTATCCAGGTCGTCTCTCCACCGGGTTTTTGGCCTTCCTCTAGGTCGTTTCCATTCTCTGTTTGTCTGTCTGTCTGTCCGTCGCGGAGAATTTTGGTAAACGAAAGAGAGAGGGGGGGGGGCTCGAGTAATTACTATTTAATTAATTAATTTTTTCAAGTCAGCGTTTATAAGATTTGTATACCTTTAGAATTAGGAAACTATTAATCAATTCATTTACATTAGATAACATTAAATAACATTAGATAACATATAAACAAAGAAGAGCAAAGTGATTTCAAGACGAGACTGCGATTAGAACGGATAACATGTCAAGAATCTTACTTAAACTAATACTTTTTCAACTTCCTTATATACTGTACAAAATGTCGTTCAGCCACTAGACGGGTTGTGCCATTTACATAAGTCATTCCTGTTAACCTTCAATTAAATTCATATTTACAAATATACACTTATAACTGCTATTATAAAAATTACATATGTATTTACAATATTTCCGATAAGGTGACATTAATAACAATTATTCATACAATTAATTAAATCCATTTTCTTCATAAACCAGCCTGTTTTCTAAACCATATTTTCAATGGCGAGAACTGTTAAAATTGCAAAGTCATCCTTTCGAAAGTGACGTCATTTTGAGAGGATTTTTTTTACAGTTTTCATTCTTTATTTTAATTACGTTGTTAAAACAATGGGTTCTACTGTAAATTAAAATTAAACAAGGCATATCCAAGCCACTAGTAAATGGGTGACCATTTTGGAAAACTAAATTGCTGACTCATCCTTCCGGTTCTTTCCGGAAGTGACGTCATTGTGAGAGAATATTTTCACATTATGATTCTTTATTTTCATTACGTTGTTAAGACAATGTGTTCTACTGTAAATTAAAATTAAACAAGTCATATCCCAGCCATTAGTAAATGGGTGACCATTTTGGACAACTAAATTGCTGATTCATCCTTCCGGTTCTTTCCGGAAATGACGTCATTGTGAGAGGATTTTTTTCACATTATGATTCTTTATTTTCATTACGTTGTTAAGACAAGGTGTTTTGTCGCGCTATATGTCAACCTGCTGTCTGTACATCTCGACAGGTGACCTTCCCATCTATATTTTGCCATTCGTATGTTAGTGATGATGTCATTTACTCCAGTTTGCTGTCTGATCCAGGTGTTTCTTTTTCTTTCACGTAAACTGATGCCGAGCATAATGCGTTCCATTTTGAATTGTGCCACTCTTAGCTTTTATATCGCTGCATCATTAAGTGCCAATGTTTTGCTACCATATGTCATAACAGGTATGATGTATTCATTTAACACTTTTTGCTTAATATTCATCGATGATCAACAGTCTAGTACTTTTTGACAATTCCCCATGCGAAGTCACGGATTCAACGCCTTTGTATATAATACACCAATAATCAATGCCGGCTAATGTCATAATAGATTCTAATTTTCCTGTCATTCGCTTTTCCGAATCAAATATCCGCGCTGAGACGTTGCGATTTTCGACCGCACGATAACGTTACAATTAAGTGAATTATTTTCATGTGTGTTGAGTGGATGATTACGTTTATTATTATTTATTATTTGTTTGTTATGCCTCCTTGGGCATCTCCCCATTAGCTATTTTCTCAATTAAACTGTTAAAAAAACCCTCTTAGTGTTGTATTGACACGTTCTCGACCCCTTCGTGGAATTGGGGAATCGTAGAATTAGAAGAACTTTCGTTGTTGATTCAAAGGGGGCGATGTGCCGTTTACCACTAATCGTGTTTTCTGTCGCTGTCGTCGCCACTCGTCGTACTGCCTTTTGCTGTGCTTCGTTTCTCCGTGTGTCGATTGCAGGGAACTATTCGCACTGCTCTGCACTAACCTTTTTACTTTCTCTCTTTTCTTTCTTGTCGTCTCGCCGCCATTGTCGCCTCGTGCAGCTATTGCGTGATACTACTCGCACCACCGTTTCTCCTCGCCTGCAACCATTTTTCGCGACTGCTATGGTTGTCTTGTCATCATTCCTTTCGGGCTGTTGTCTTCGCTCTGAAATCAATTTCTTAACAGTACAACAAAGTCTTTTTCTGTTTTAAAGAGCCGCTTTTATTTGACTATTTTAATTAGCCGACTTGAACGAGTTCGTTGGGATCGAGAGAGAGGTTAAGCTTACTAAATTCACTAGTTAATATTCTTACATTAGTCTGTAATCACTTTATTACTTGCAGAGGAAGGAATACGAAATATTCTACTAGATTTCACTAAGACTCTTATATTTTTCCGTCATTCGGAATCTTTCTCGTAACCGTAACATGATGTGTTATTGACTCTTCGCTCCCAAGTCAGTAACTAATTTAATCCCGATTTAATTCTCCCACGGTGGGGACTCTGACGTCATCAAACCTCGTGATCGCACAGGTGCAATTTGAACCCCTGACCTTCTCTTGACTTAAGGTCAATCAACGTCCCCGCGTTCGTGGGAAACACATCGAACCGATCCTGCACGGGATTACTCCGCTACAAATTGCGTAAGTCAAACCCGTCTCGAATAGATGCGTCCAACTCCCATAGGGTATTATCTAACATTAGTATAATATCGATACCCAGATCAAATTCTGTCAAATATTTAATTTGATAACTCCCAAAAGTGCCCCCTCAATTTCTCCCTCCTACTACTTTCTCTGAATTCATCCAACCTCATCTTAAACTGATCCACGCTATTGCTGTTCTTAATCCGATCTAGCAACTTATTCCAAAAACATATCACTCTGTGAGCCAAAAAAAACAAACTTAACTGGTTAACAGATCTATTTTTTTGAAAACTGCTTTGACAATAACCTTCCAGATCTAAGAGAAATACTAAAAATTACCACCATAGTTAGAGATACCATTAATTATCTTGAAAATCTCAATCGTATCACATCTCATTCTTCCAAATATCCTTCAAATATTATAATTTATTTACATCCATCTGTGTTATTTCCTTTGATGAAGGTCTCACAAGTACTTTAACATCATCAGCAAACATTTAGCCTGATAATTTCCCTTTAGAATAAAACACAAATCTTTCTATATAATATTGTGTTTTTTTTTAATAAATGCGCAGCAAATAAAATTGACTATAAAATGTAAACTAAATGGTTTTTTTTGTAATGAAACAATTAAAAAATATTTCACGATAAGAAACTATGTCTAAACCTATGCTATTTCAGGTTTAGGCATAGTTTATTACCGTGAAATATTGTTTAATTGTTTCATTACAAAAAAAAAACACTTCCTTCAGTTTACATTTTATAGTCAAATTTATTTAAAAACACAATAGTATATAGAAAAATTTGTGTTTTATTCAAGAGGGAAATCACCAGGCTAAACGAGTTGTATGTCTGCTGTGCTTTAAAGAATGACGACAAACACTGATATATATTTATTGTCGGTGGCGGTGAACGAGTGAGGGTTAGTGAGAAAGAAAAAAAGCAGGTATTGGATCCAGTGTTAGTTAAGTTATAATAAACTGTATTTTATGAATTTAGAAATATTTATAAATATATTTATTGTTGGTGGCGGTGAACAAGTGGGGTGAGAGAGGAAGTAGAATGCAGGTATTGGATCCATAGTGTTAGTTAAGTTATAATAAACTGTATTTATAAATTTAGAAATATTTATAAATATATTTATTGTCGGTGGCGGTAAACGAGTGAGGGTTAGTGAGAAAGAAAAAAAAGCAGGTATTGGATCCACAGTGTTAATTAAGTTATAATAAACTGTATTTTATGAATTTAGAAATATTTATAAATATATTTATTATTGGTGGCGGTGAACAAGTGGGGTGAGAGAGGAAGTAGAATGCAGGTATTGGATCCATAGTGTTAGTTAAGTTATAATAAACTGTATTTTATAAATTTAGAAATATTTATAAATATATTTATTGTCGGTGGCGGTAAACGAGTGAGGGTTAGTGAGAAAGAAAAAAAAGCAGGTATTGGATCCACAGTGTTAGTTAAGTTATAATAAACTGTATTTTATGAATTTAGAAATATTTATAAATATATTTATTGTTGGTGGCGGTGAGGGAGGAAGGGAGAAATTGACGGACCCGATCGTCAGTCGACTATCGCTCTCAATTTCATTTTTTTTTACTAAAGAATCATTATTTATCAAGACCCAAAGGCCACTTGGACGGTGGGACAAAATGGAAACGATTTTTTATGGAACTTGCTCCAGACAAGACATGAAGTCACTTGATGTACGCAGCACAAAAATATTACTTCAATTTAAAACTCTAGCCAACGATGAGTGTTAGAGGGATATATTTTGACCAAGAAAACATTAATTCTTCCCCCTTTGTTAAAAACGTCGCTCATAGAATGTGAGGACTAAAGGACAAAATAAGTAAAGCGAAAGTTACGAGACTGCCGAAAGTAAACCCAAATTAGTCACTTTCTACTCTCCTTGGTAACGATGTTAAGAACTTGTTTACATTGGACTACAAAACGACCATGTTACAGTTAGCTGGGAAGATTTTTTGTTGTTGAAATTTCCATAACAATGTGTAGTGTTAAAATAAATAAAATTTATTTTAATCTGAGCTTTCGAGAAATAACATTTTTCTTTCTTAAAGCAGTATTTTTCTCTCTTTTTTTTCTTTTCCATTGAGTAAGAAAATCACGTTATGTCTGTAAGCGCGGCTACGCTAGTTTGAATTAGAAGGAGTGTGTAGACATTTTTTTAACCATTGTTTCGTAATAGTATTACATTTATATATATATATATATATATATATATACGAAAAAAAAACGAAAATAAAACAACACACAGAAACAAAAAACAAAAAGAAAATATATAATTAAAACTAACAGTTAATCGATCACCATACAATACCTATCATTTATCCAATATTACACACATATTTTTGAACACCGCATTTATATACATAACATAACTTTAACACTTATTAATTTCTATTCTCTGTGGGACTGGTTTGCTCCTACGCTGTTCTCTGGCATCCATTTTTGTAGATTCTCTGCACAGACAGAATTTTCCTCTGGTGTTTATTATATATAATTAAAACTAACAGTTAATCGATCACCATACAATACCTATCATTTATCCAATATTACACACATATTTTTGAACACCGCATTTATATACATAACATAACTTTAACACTTATTAATTTCTATTCTCTGTGGGACTGGTTTACTCCTACGCTGTTCTCTGGCATCCATTTTTGTAGATTCTCTGCACAGACAGAATTTTCCTCTGGTGTTTATTATTTTTGACAAAGGGGAGTTTCTTTTTCCCGAAATATTAAATAAATGATTTTTAGTAATCATCCGGACAACACACAAACAGCTAACACCACACTTGCTGTTATGTAAGATTTTAAGAAAAAATAAATAGTAAGTCACATTTCGATTTCGATTTATTATTTTTGTTCCTTCCAGCTTACATTCTATCCGGAACTTTGCATTGCCCACAGCCTTTTAAAAACATACTACTACTATTCCCAGCAATGCTTCAAGCAAACTACCATTCTCTATTATAGATAGATAGATAGATAGATAGATAGATAGATAGATACACTAGCCGGTTCCGTCGCCCGGCGTTGCTCGGGAGAAATATAAAAGCATGAATTAAAATGTGTAAACAGCCGACAGAAATATATTTATTATTTTTGGTAGATTCTCTGCACAGACGGAATTTTCCTCTGGTGTTTATTATTTTTGACAAAGGGAAGTTTCTTTTCCCGAAATATTAAATAAATGATTTTTAATAATCATCCGGACAACACACAAACGGCTAACACCACACTTGCTGTTATGTAAGATTTTAAGAAAAAATAAATAGTAAGTCACATTTCGAATTCGATTTATTATTTTTGTTCCTTCCAGCTTACATTCTACCCGGAACTTTGCATTGCCCACAGCCTTTTTAAATACATACTACTACTATTCCCAGCAATGCTTCAAGCAAACTACCATTCTATATTTTATATATATATATATATATATATATATATATATAATTCAAATTCCTTTAGATTCACACCAAAATTTGGGTATTTCCTCATTCCACTTGTTCATAACTGTGCAGTTAGAAAGTCTGCATAAAATGCTTAAAATTCGCACAAAAGTTGTGGTAATTGCTCCACGCTTGTGCAGTAGATATTCTGTAGATATTTGCAATTTTATTTCATCTGAATAATAAAAAATTTTTTTCAATAACATTAAACAAACTCAAAATATTTAAATTTGAACTGGTGGTATAATTTATAAAAAAAAAAATAGGGGACATTTTTGTGATACCCCCATGTAGTGGGGAGGATGTGTATATCAGTCAGGTCGTACATATCTACCTATCCTGCATGTTTATTGTAGATTCCACAGTCTCGCAGTCTCTGCCCACTCAATAAAAAGAAACTTAGAAAGCACTGACACCCATTTAATCACAGTGAAAAACAAGAAGAAGAAAAATATATACAAAACGCAAGAATATATAAAAACTGATTAAATATTACATTATTTATTTTTAGATATATTCCTTATTAGTCCCCCGATTTATAAAATCGGGGGACTTATGTTTTGAGGCATTTCCGTCCGTCCGTCCGGATTTTTCTCCGCAACCATCCATTGAATTTCTCTGAAATTTTGCATGAAGTTGTAACTTTGGTCAGGTTAGAAAGTGACATTCCCCGATTTTTGAAAAAAAATCTGGTTAGCCCCCCAGGGGGGTCAAAACGCTCCGAAATAGCAAAAAATGATATTTTTGCCCCATAACTTTTCATCCATCCATTCAATTTCTCTGAAACTTGGCCAAAATATGGAGGCAATTGTACCTAATAGAAAATAAGTATCGCTAACCTTGGAAAAAATCTGGTTCGCGCCCCCAGGGGGTCAAAAGCCCCCTAAAATTGCAAATAAAGACCCTTTTCTCCCATAACGTTTGATCTATCCATTAAATTTTTCTGAAACTTGGCCAAAATGTAGAGGCAATTGTTCTGGATATAAAATGAGCATCCCTGACCCCAGAAAAATTCTGGTTCGCGCAACCAGGGGGTCAAAGGGGGGGGGGTAAAAAATGCCCCAAATTGTCCAAATTTATTGCATTTTACACTCGCCACATCGAGTCACATACAGAGGGGGACCACGCACGCGCGGCTTGTTATTTATATTTTGCTTGCTTTGGACTGACGCCTACGTGTATTTGCGTGTGTGTTTAGTGTGCATGTGTTTGTATTTGTATATATATACATATATGTATATATATATATATATATATATATATATATATATATATATATGTGTGTGTATGTGTTGTGTGTATGTGTGCGTTCGTAGGAAGCATTTGTGTTTGCTTACACATCGATTTCACAGACGACAGTATGTTGGCGATGAAGCTGTGTATGTACCTTTAAATGATCATTTCAGGTCAGAGTTCCAGATGATTAAAAAAGTATTAATTTATTATTAATAAATAAAAAAAACTTAACGGTTAATAATATTTAGGGTGATTTGAATTGATTACGTGTTCAGTTTCAGAGAGTATTTTTTCTCATTCTATTTAAATGAAGGTGAAAAGAAAAGACGTTGGCCTTGAAGAGATCTGTCTTCTGGTAGCTATTACTGAAACATGTTTTGCAAATGTGTTTCAAAATAGAGTTTATATTAATAAAAATCTTTATATTTATCATATATATATATATATATATATATATATATATATATATATATATATATATATAAATGAAATTAAAATAGAATAAGCGGAAGACCTAAAAAGCTCAACGTTTCGCCCAAATAGGCTTTGTCAAGAGCGAACGAAAAAATGCAAAAATGACAAAAGACGAGAAAGTCTATAAATTTTGAGAAATATATATAGTGGTAGGGTTCATGTAGAGAGGGAAGATATGTAAATGTGTAGTCAAAGATAAACAAAATTGTAACGGGAAAGAAAAGAAAAAATAAAGAATAGAAAGGGAGTCTAAAGGAAGAATAATTCAAAACCTAGGGAATCAACCGGTGTCTGTCTATCTATCTATCTATCTATCTATCTATATATATATATATATATATATATATATATATATATATATATATATATATATATATATATATATATATATATATAAACATTAGTCTTTATAGAAGGAAGCATGTGTATATCAGTTAGTTCGTGCATATCTACGTATCCTACATGTTTATTGTAGATTCCACAGTCTCCCCCAATAAACAAAAACTTTAAAACCCCTGACACCCATTCAACCACAGTAAAAAAAACAAGATGGCGAATATATAAAGACACAAGAATATATTAAAACTGATTGAATTCTTCACTCTTAAAACTTCAGACACCCGGGTTGACAAGTCAGCAAAGATTAAGACAACGGCATCATTTAAAGATCTATAGACTTCTCTTTCTTCGAAGAATGTCTTAGAAAAATGAAAAGATTTGATTAATATCGCCAGAGACGTAAATGTTTCTGACAGTTTTGGGGAAAATAATTGAATTGATTTCACGAATTGTCCAATAATTCTTGAAGTTTTATCTGGCGTTTTGTTTATTTGTTATTTTTTTAGTTTTCGTAAATATTTGCAACAAACCATCTGCGAAATATTGAACGTTCGATGTAGCAGAAAGTCTTGGGAATATATACCAAAAACAACAATGGGAAATAAGTCCTGCACAATTTACTATGACTATGCAAACACTGCATACCCAGAGAAAGCGGTTGTTAAACCTGAAATAGTTATATGGGGCAATCGGAAGAGAGTAGCAACCCTAGTTGAAGTCAGTGTTTCCAATGAAGCCATCCTAAACAGAGCTAAAAGGGGGGATTAGTCTTTCTAAATAAAATACGGATGCATATATTAAAAAAAATTTAAAGCTACAAGCAATTATTAAGATAAATGAAGGAAGAGAGATAAAGATATACGAATGACAAATCTATTTCAACTTCGATTGTTCAATGCAAGGTGTACTCGGTAAAAACATGTTTATTTTTTCCCTTAGGCCAAAGCTTTTCAAAGATTAAAATCTTATCATCAGAGGAATTACATAGATAGATAAGTTGGCAGTGGAAAAGCCAAAATTCAAAATTTGAAAAATATAAACTAATGGAGCGTAAGAGTTTGCGTGTGAAAATATGGAGTCCGTCCAGTTGGTGAATGTCCCTAGGTAAAATGTCCGGTGAAAGGAGATTTAAAGATAAAAAAAAGGGTTTCGTGAAGGCAGCGTTGAAAATGTTCAAAAATGAAGTAAATCCAATAGAAAGATGTTTAGTTCAATCGTAGATGGAACGCACTTATTCGGATGTAATTTTGAGAATTAGGGCCATTTTAAAATACTTCTGTGGACCGAAAATGCTAACTTATATATCTATGTAATTCCTCTGATGATAAGATTTTAATCCTTGAAACGCCTTGGCTTAAGGAAACAATAATAAACATGTTTTTACCGAGTACACCTTGCATTTAACAATCCAAGTTGAAATAGATTTGTCATTCGTACATCTTTATCTCTCTTCTTTTCATTTATCTTCACATATATATATATCGAAATGAACCTAA
>OY744554.1:33793830-33823830 GCA_963556195.1 Sepiola atlantica
CAGACATATATATATATATATATATATATATATATATATATATATATATATATATGTATATATATATATATATATATATATATATATATATGAAAATTTAAAAGGAAAACCAAATAATATAATTTATGTATTCATCAACGTTTCGTCTTTATTTCAAGACTCCCTCAGGATGGTTGTCTGAAGAAAAACAAACACAAGTACCAAATGTTTGAAACAGAGGTGGTTGCAGTGGGAAATATAGTTGGCAGTGAAGAAAGCGTTGTTTGATTGTGTTATTATATAGTTTATAATGAGTGCTGATTCAAGAAGTTTTCGCTGAGATTAATTTAAAAAGAATGTACTAATTTTAGCTTCGTCAAAATTAAAACAATGATTGTGTTGTAATGCGTGGGTGAAAAGTGCGTTCAGAAGGTTGCTATTTGTTATATCTCTTTTGTGTTCACCAATCCTCTTTTTTTTAGTTCATGTTGAGCCTCTCCTACGTATATTTGATGACATATATTACATGGGACAGTATATATACCAGCATTAGATGTGGGTTTTTTTGTTCGAAATTGTTTTGCTGTATTTAATGTTTGTTTTATAGTTTGCGCTGTGGTTTGTATTGTCGTAATTTTAAGCTTACACCCGCCACCACCTCGGTTTCAAACAATTGGTACTTGTGTTTGTTTTTCTTCAGACAACCATCCTGAGGAAGTCTTGAAATAAAGACGAAACGTTGATGAATACATAAATAATATTTTGGGGTTTTTCTTTGTCCATTTCTATTACGTCGGAACACTTTTTTCATTCTTTATTATATATATATATATATATATTTCCTCATATATATATCCTCATATATATATATATATCCTCATATATATATAAATATATATATATATATATATATATATATATATATATATATATATATATATATATATATATATCCTCATATATATATATTTTGTAAAAATACACCTAAAAAAAATTGTTAGAAAAACTTAAAAAAATAAAAGTTATAATCAAGCATGCTTATTCTGTTATGTTTAAAATGTGTGCTTAATGAAAGAATGCTGCCTAAATACATACAATGTATATATATATATATATATATATATATATATATATATATATATATATATATATATATATATATATATATGGTACACGTATTGTATTAGTTGATGTAGATGTAAATCCGTTGAAACTCTAGTGTTTATAAAAAGTGCTCAATAACAAGTAGAGCTGTTCTTAAGTATAAATGTTCATTTATACAAACATTATTGGTTACATATGTGCATACATGTTTCAGTTGTAATCTTCACAAAGAGTCAACCTCTTCAGACCAAAGAAGACAGAGAAGTGAGATGGATTTGGAAAACTTTCGCTTTAAATAAATCTTTTTTTGGGATGAGATATATTTTATAAATTAGTATCGGGTAACATTCTTTACTTGCTAACTTTTACAATTAGTTTCTATCTTTTTTATCATTTTTTTTACTTGCCTTCTTATTCTTTCCTTTTTCTATTGTTTTATTATCCACTTAGCCTAGATTGCTTTCTTCTCTATTTAACACTTCAAAGTTTTAATCTATTTAAAAACCTATTCAAGCATAAATATCTGATCTTTACATAAAATACACACGTGTGCACAAATTAATAGATACACAAGTACATATATAAACAAATAATATATATATATATACATATATAAAAAAAATAAAAGATGAAAAATAAAGAATAAAAATAACAGACACAAATATATACACAAATATCCATACACGGATATATATATATATATATATATATATATATATATATATATGTTCAACTGTTCATAACGCAAGAAGAAGAAGAAGCTATTTTTCATTTTTCTGTAGACTGTCTCTCCTGTCGACAAGGTAAATCAGCATTCTCCCGCCATGAAGTCTCCGTGGAATACAAGTTCACGCTGTCTGGGATCTTTTTAGCTTCGGTGAATCCCTGATTGATGATAGACCCCCTCACTCCACACCAAGGGACACGTTACCTGTTGCGATGTTGATGCATTGCCACTTTCGAGTCCCTGGAGGCATTTTGATGTTCTTAATGCACGCTGTAGATATGTACAGAATGTAGAGATGAATGGAAAAAGGTGGATAGACGAAAACAATAAAATCAAGTTAACTAATATGGCGAGACTTTTAAAAGTTCGTCTTTATTATTAAAAGACTTTATCTGAAACGAGGGAAGAATATATTAGCTTTTAGAATATGTTAAATTTTCTTTCACGTGTTACATAACAAGGGATGTTTTTGAATGGAAAAGATTTAGTGACACCTAAGGGTCAGAGGTGACCCATGAACGGAAGTCAATGAAACTACGTGATTTCCGGGCGAAGATTTTCTTCCACTTCTATCGAGATTTCAAGGGGGAAAAAGACGCGGTCAGGTTGCTGTTCCTAGGGGGGTAGGGGTACAGACGCGCACAATGTAACTAGATGAAGCGATACGAGCTAGCCGTCTATCTATCTGTCTATCATTCCCTCTCTCTCACGCGTACAAGTAACCCGTCGCTCTGTTGTTTTCTGGGACTGTCTCTTTTTTCAAATAGACCTTTTAATAAATTAACATCGGCGACCGAGTAATTCTATAGTCGTAGACAAGCAAGAACCTTAGTCCACGACGACGATACGGGTTTATAAACTATTATACACCCATTGGCAATAAAAAAATATTACATTCAGTCTATGAGTGAGAGATACTTCTACACTGAGGTAATTTTTATTTATGTCACAATCCAGAGTGCCTCTTTTTGGGGAGCTGGATTTTCCCTACATTACAGACAGACATTGTCTCGAACTCGGATCTCGTTGGGAGGCAAGTAGATAGCGACATAGATATCAGTTTTCGGAGTTTTTGAGATGAAAATTTATAATTTATAGTATTCGGATTATTCGAACTATTTTTTTTAACTTTCAGACCCATCCGGGTCCATCTTCAGGATAATGAGATAAATCAGGTACTTGGGACACAAATCTAAACTATGGCAAATTCATCAGCCAATTCCCCCCCCCCCCCCCGAAACTAAGATCCTGATTCGGACTATTAAAGAATCTACCAAAGGATATCTAGACATGAGTTGTCTCTTATATTCAACAACACTTGCCTGCAAGAGAAGATGCTGCTTAGACACACACACACTCACGCACACACACACACACACACACACACACATATATATATATATATATGTGTGTGTGTGTGTGTGTGTATGTGTGTGTATATATATATGTCTTGCTACGAATCTCATGTTGTTTTTTTGAATAGCAGCGCCCTCTTGGTTTTCTTAAACTGACACAGCCGGTCCAATTTTTGTTTTCTTTTTGAAAAAAAGAGGTTACTCTCGAGATGATTAAAGTCTCTACCATTCCAGACATTTAAATATTTAACAGTAAGCCCACGAATGTTACAATTTACTGTCTTTATATTTAAATTTTGAAATATAAATGAATTGATCTGAGATTTACCGTCTCTTGGCATTTATTGTTGTCGATTCTTATTCACCCTTCCGGTTCTCAACATTGCATTGCTCTTGCCTCGGAATTCTAAGCTTCATACTTACACCCCCCCACACACACACACCCCCCCACACACACACACACATATATATATATATATATATATATATATATATATAGCTGTGTGAAAATATATTTTTAGCGTATACTTTCTATTCTTTATGAATAACAACTTCTTAAAAGTAAAAGCTCGATAATTGTCAACATGTAACAACAGAGCATATATATATATATACAAACAACATGTTGCTACACCTAAAGATGACGATTTTATTCATCTTGTGAATCATATTTTCAGGACAAAAACTTTTGGTACAATTACGAATCTGTTTCGTCCATAAAAAGACACAACCGACAGTTGTATGTCAATATCAGATCTTTCCTTCGTGGAAAGTTGAGAACGCTCTGGCTTTATTGACATAAAAATGTTGGTTGGTCTTCTTATGCGCGAAACGAGTCCGTAATTGTACCAAAAGCTTTTGTTTTTGAAAAAAAAATGATTCGTAAGATAAAAAATGAAAAAAAATGATTCGTAAGATAAATAAAATTGTAGTTTTTGGAATATAGCAAACTGTGGCTTATATATATATATATATATATATATATATATATATATATATATATATATATATATATATATATATATATATATATATATATTATTAGATTAAAAAAGTCAAGATGGAGAAGAAAAAAAATGTTTTTACTTTTTATTTTGATTTAATAAAAATAGCTGCATCTAACATATGGTTTCTTATGAAGGCATTTTGCCTCTATCTTTATGTTTAAAATTCAAAAGATGCTCAAAAAATGAAGTTTCCAAAATTTATAACTACCAGCGACCATGCGCGATTTAAGTTCAGTTTAAAAGAGACATTTGAACCGTTAGTCCACAATATCGGACATCCCTTCTACAAAACCAATTCTACAAGATCAGGAAGGATTATTACGAAAAAAAAGGTTAATACCTTTTATTTGTCTAAAACTCTGTCGACGCTATATCAAGCGAAAAAGAAGAATAAAAAAGAAAAGTTTTTATTTTTTTATTTTGATTTAATAAAAAAATACCTGCATATAACACATTTTTGCCTCTATCTTTATATATATATATATATATATATATATATATATATATATATATATATATATATATATATATATATATATATGGCATTGAAGAGACATTTTTTTTTACTCATAATGAATTAAGAAATTAAAAAGATGAAAGGCAGCTGACCGGTTTCGTACCTCGCTCAACAGAGCCAAATATCGAGGTAATGTATAAAAAATATATAAAAAAGATGCTATGAGAATTATAGCGAGAGAAAGGGGTTAAAAAAACAAAAAAAAACAAGAAGTTCAATCAAATAGAAACAAAATTAAGCCCAGGAGATTTTCTCTTTGCTTACAAAGAGAAAATCTCAATGACTTAATATAGATTGTTTCTAGGATCTTTAGATGGTAAGGAGAGTGCGACTTACTAAGAATGGAGAATAAGTCGACACTGAATTTAGAGGCACAGGTCGGTTATTTATAAGATGTTCGGCTATCGACGAACCATAAGTATTATGTAAAACGTCCGTGGTGAATAATTTGCATTGCGAATTTTTGTGGCCACGTGTTGTTTGACCCGGATGTCTAATCTTTGTGACGTCATCCCAACGTAGTGCATACTGCAACTACATTTAAATAAATAAATAATAGAATTATTGTGATGTGGGGGAAGGACATCTTTTCGAATAGAAGTCAAGATCGGTCGGGAGGAAAAACAACTCGTGTATTCGCAGCAAAATAACATTGTTGTACAAAGAGATTTGTTTGGCGAATATATCGCTAATGTTACCAAACCAAGATAGGCGAAGGTAAATAAGGCATCTGTCTACAGAAGCTGATTTGCTTTGATATTTTTGTTTTAATCGTATGTTGTACAATGTCTAAAGGATAGCCATTGTTACAGAGGGTCTTAGTGATAAATTTAATTTCTTCATCCAATTTGGTCTTTGAACAAATCTTTAAGCCACTATGGGTAAGGGTTTTAATAAGATTAAACTTTTGTTTCGTGGGACAAAATGATGACGTCACAAAGATTAGACATCCGGGGCAAACAACACGTGCCCACAAAAATTCGCAATGCAAATTATTTACCAACGGACGTTTTATTATTTACTCAAGGACTTAATATAGATTGTTTCTAGGATCTTGAGATGATAAGGAAAGTGCGACTTACTAAGAATGGAGAATAAGTCGACACTGAATTTAGAGGCACAGGTCGGTTATTTATAAGATGTTGACCTATCGACGAACCATAAGTATTATTCAAAACGTCAGTTGGTGAATAATTTGCATTGCACATGTTATTTGACCCGAATGTCCAATATATATAAGTGATGAGAATAAAAATGGAATAAAATGCAATATTTAATAAATCATTAATTGTTCAAACAATGGTCATATAAACAATTTCTTGATATTTAAGATAGGATATATCATAAAGATATATTCTTTATCTTTATTTTCTCACTTCACAAACACAATCAGCTTATCTGCCAAAGCGAAACACTTCCCCCTTCCTCTCTTCGTCTCATTTGGGACTTCCGTTCCTGATAGAAGCTTAAAATTGTTAAAGTCTACATAAATAGCGATTCTGAAAACTTGTTTTAATTAGTTGCAAGAGAGGTTTAATTACCTACTAGAAACTATCCTCGAGTGTCTTCGGTCTTTTTATACAAGGGTTTGTCAGGATAACCTGATATGAGGATACCTACCCTAAAAGTAAACCCTGACCAAATATTCAAAAGAACATGGTATTCGAAGCCCAAATAAGATCCAATTGACACGACTATACATTGGCTCATACGAGGAATGGTGCGCCCTTTCCAAGTAATGTGACCTCATGTAATAGTTTTGGATAGCCCTTTAAAATAATTCATACCTTCGTATTTTCTCGGCCGCTCCGTCGTCCAGTGGTTGAGTCTTTCTTCGCCTCTGCACTGTCGTGGCCATCTCCGGGAGCTGTCTGTAACAAAGGACCTTTCTCGCTTCATAAGACAACAATCTTATTATTTTTAATTACTTTTATTCAGTTGTCGTTTGTATTGCCGTGGCATTGTCTTGCTATCGTTGATAGAGAGAGATTTACGAATATCGTAGTTAGATTATTACTGTTGTCCTAACTATTCCTAGAGAGAGAGGGGGGATGATCCTTGCGCCTGTCTTCCATTTAGGGAATATTCCCTTCTCGTATCGTCACATTTTTGCGATGTTGACTCTCTCGCTTCTAGACAGTAACTGACTCAAAATCCAATTCAATGCTCCCACGCCAGGGAGTCTCGTTCAAATCTCGTCTAACTCTCGCTTGTCAATACCAGGTGCAAATCTGAACTCTTGACCCTCGTTACCTTTAAGATCGCATCAGCCGTCGTTCTTGGCGTGGGAAAACGCACCCGTAGCCTCGCACGGAATGACTCCGCCATAATCGCGCAAGTCAAACCCATCTCGAATAGATGCGTCCAAGCCATTATCTAACAATAGCACTTAGCTGGATACTCCACCAGGCTAGATGAATTCTTGTCCTGGAATCCAGTAAGAGTAAGAGATTAAAAGAAAGATATACTATAACATAGTTCACAGGTCAATTGGGGAGAGGAAAATTAATGTTCTTAACTTCTTTACCAATTGAACGTTTGACAGGTAAAAGAGAACTTTACTGGAACAGTCGCATATCGAAATGAAGTGCTAACCCCAGGAAATGGCCCCTTGATTTCTAAGTATTTTAACTGAAGTAAAATGAAACAAAAATGACGGATATATATATATATATATATATATATATATATATATATGGGAAATGAAAAAGGAAAAACCAAAAAGGATGTTTTTTATGTGTTCATCAACGTTTCGTCTTCATTTGTAAGACTTCTTCAGGATGATAATATGAAGAAAAAATGTCATGCAAATACTCTTTATATTATCATCCTGAAGAAGTCTTACAAATAAAGACGAAACGTTGATGAACACAAAAAAAACATCCTTTTTTGTTTTTTCCTTTTTCATTTCCCATTACGTTGGATTACTTTCATCCTTCTTTTCCCATATATATATATATATATATATATATATATATATATTTAGAAAAGGTATTTAGACATATTTTTCAAAACCATTGTTTCGTAATAGTATTATATTTTTTTTTTGAAAAAAAAACATAACAATGGTGGTGTTAAAATAAATAAAATTTATTTTCATCTTAGCTTTCGAGAAATACAATTCTCCTTGTCTAAGAAATGTTTTTCTTTTTTCTTCTTTTTCTTCATCGTCCGATGGTAATGGACTTTTGGGCATAGAAAATCACGTTATGTCTGAAGACGTGGTTGCGCTAATTTGAATTAGAAAGGGTGTTTAGACATATTTTTTAAACCATTGTTTCGTAAAAGTATCATATTTTTTTTGAAAAAACCATAACAATGTGTAATGTTAAAATAAATAAATAAAATTGTATTTCTCGAAAGCTCAGATTAAAATAAATAAATAAAATTGTATTTCTCGAAAGCTCAGATTAAAATAAATTTTATTTATTTTAACACTACACATTGTTATGGTTTTTTCAAAAAAAAAATAACACAATTACGAAACAATGGTTTAAAAAATATGTCTAAATACCCTTTCTAATTCAAATTGGCGCAGCATCGCCTGCAGACATATTGTTATGTTTTTTTCAATATATATATATACATATATATATATATATATATATATATATATATATATATATATATATATATATATATATATATATATATATATATATATATATATATATTGAAAAAAACATAACAATATGTCTGCAGGCGATGTTTGTGTATATATATATATATATATATATATATATATATATATATATATATATATATTTATATATATATATATATTGAAAAAAAACATAACAATATGTCTGTAGGCGATGTAGCGCCAATTTGAATAAGAAAGGGTATTTAGACATATTTTTTAAACCATTGTTTCGTAATTGTGTTATATATATATATGCATATAACTATATATATATTAAAATACTTAATATTAATTTATAAATATTATATATATATATATATATATATATATATATATATAAATTAATATTAATTATTTTAATACCTACAGACATCGATGTTTCATGCTAATGCAATCTTCAATGCAGAAAGCTAATTCTCAACGGTCGGCGGGCGCGAACCCCGATCACAAATCGCCACTGATTCGTAGTCAAGAGTCTTATTCCATCGGCCATAGACAATTAGTTAGTAAATAGTGAGGAATTTAAATGTAAATAGCGAGTCGGCGGCTAGATTTACCAAGCAGCTAGAGTGATCTACGAACGTGTCGCTTTTAATGTTCCTAACTTCTTTACTAACTCAACGTTCGAGAGGTAGAGCAGAACTTTAATGGGATATTCGAATATCTATGTATCTCATATAGATATAACGTGTTAGCCCTAGGAAGGTCCCCTTGATTTCTGAGAACTTCGCCTGAAGTAAAATGAAACAAAAAATATATTTTGATTTATGAGACTAAGAGAGAGAAAGAGATTTCAAATATGGACGCCAATTTCCTCTTGAACCACAGAACAACGTTCGCAAATACAATTAGTCTTTTCACTTATCTGTTCATTTTTCTTTTCATTTCTTTTTCCTTGTTTTTATCTGTTCATTTTTTCTTTTTTCATTTCTTTTTCCTTTTTTTTATCTGTTCATTTTTCGTTTCATTTCCTTTTCCTTTTTTTTATCTGTTCATTTTTTTCTTCTTTCATTTATTTTTCTTTTTTCTTATTTTTACTCTTTCTGAACAATTTGAAATGTCACGATATTTCTAGCCGATTCCATTGCGATCGTTCGCAAAGAAAGGCCACCAAACCGAAATAACGAGCGAATAAAGTCCAAAACGAGGCTGGTCAGGTGATAAAAATCTCATTCCGAGGCTCGTTAATTATTTCTTGAGTTACAAATTGTGAGAAATTGATTTTTCTCTCCTTTTCTCGTGTCGATGTCTTTAAAAAAAAGAAAAAAAGAAAAAAACAAACGCTGGAAACACAACCGACTCTGAAATGTTGGGTGAAAGAAAAAAATACGTTTGATACGCGTGTTCAGAAAGGTTAAGATATTATATATCATTTTCTCCTTCAGATCTCTCTTTTTTCTCTCCTTCCTCCCACTCTATCTCTAATTCTCTCTCTTTCTCTGTCTGTCTGTCTGTCTATCCCCCTCTCTCTCTCTCTCTTTATATATATATATATATATATATATATATATATATATATATATATATATATATATATATAGTATCAAGGTATACTCAAAAAAGAATAAAAGGGAAATACCAGCAGAGTGCTCAATTAAATTAAATTAAGAGCGTAATATTTTTTATTTTTAAATACAGATTTTAATCAGACATGGACCAGTGGTTTCTGACAAGAAAAGGGTTTAAATCCCCAATTCCGTCTTCGTCAGCATTGTCTGAAATAGTAAAATGATGGAATTTCTACAAAAACATTTTTAACCGTTATGAAACGCTATGCACAAAGAATTTGAAATGAAGAGGCGGTGAGACGCTTAAATCAGAAAATAGCCGTTAAGTAAGAGATTCTATATTTAGAAGTGAGGAACAAGAGATGAAGTTATATATGCATGTGTTTAACCGCCCCCCCCACTTTTTAGGAGAGCCCCCCCCCCCCCCCCACACTTTTATAACTGTCCCGCCGGTCCTGGTCTGTAGTTATCATCTCCTACACTGATGATAGCGGAAGCTTGAAACACCGGCGTGTGTATGTAAAAATAATTTAACATTTACGTAACTAAATATTGTTATAAGCCCCTTTAAGATATTGAAGTTGAGCCCTGTTCGGGGAGTTAAAAACAGACTGACACGTAACTCTATGACAAGTTCTGACAATGTTAGTTAAACACTCTCTCGAAAGTCCACTATCTGTGCCTTCTTGGCATGAATAGACTTTAATTCACATTCTTTACGTGGTAATTTTTTGTGTCCGTTTAGTTAGAGCGCTTGCTTGCGGAGTCTAGGGTTATTCTGTAACTGGGTTCGAATCTTGCGAACGTCTAAATTAACATCTTCTACACTGAGAGAGCATCAGCTGGAAACGCCGGCGTATGTAGGTAAAATAATTCATTGTTTACTTAAATAAATAAATATATATATATATATATATATATATATATATATATATATATATATATATATATATATATCACCCTGAAGAAGTCTTACAAATAAAGACGAAACGTTGATGAACACATAAAAACTTCTTTTTTGGTTTTTCCTTTTTCATTTCCCATTACGTCGGATTACCTTCATCCTTCTTTTCCCATATATATATATATATATATATATATATATATATATATATATATATATATATATATATATATAGTCACGTGGTTAGATTTAAGACTGTTGAAGAATTAAATATAAAATGAAATCAGATAAAATGAAATGGAGTAAAATCAACTATAAGATGGAATATGGGAAGAAGAGTGTACCTAAATATTCTAATAATATTGTTGATCGATAAAATGGACACGCCAATGTCGCAGATTTTGTACATGTCTGTATAAATAACAATAATCATTTATATAAAAGCTCTATTTGATATTGAGAACTTTTTATAATCTCAGTTAACATCATTTGGAGTCAGATCCTGTGGATATTTACTTAGCCTGGAGCATTGTATATATATTTTAGTATTGTATATATATATATATATATATATATATATATATATATATATATATATGACTACACTTATCCTAACGTCTTTATGAAGTTGACGTCTCTTTCTGCTCATATAGTGATTCGACCCCTCAGGGTTAATACCATCAAAATGAGGAGGAAGAAAAGAAGAAAACAAAATTATAAGACAGTCTCGCCTGACAAAGTTGTTCTACAACGAAAGCTTGTAAAAAAATTAAATAAATGAATTTTTCATTTAAAATTGTACGATTGTTGATTTTCAAAATATTTCACTTAAATACATTGTAATGCGTGCTTCAAAGAAGTTGTCAATTTCCTTACTTATATATATATGTATATATATATATATGTGTGTGTGTGTGTGTATTTTTCATTTTGTCACATCAAGTACTTATAGTAGCTCAATAGTTTAAAGCTAGAGCTATGCTATATTCAGTATTTTGATGTAGTTCAATACCACATCATTATCACAGAGGACAGATTCACATCATTTTTTACAACTTATTTTTTATTTCGCAGACAACTGTTTCGGCTAACATCAAGATATTTACAAAATGCTCCTATGCATTTATTTATTCTCTTTCTTTCTCTCCACCTCTCTATCTACCTATGTCTGTATCTGTCTCTTTGTTTCTTTCTTTCTCTCCCCCTCTCTATCTACCTATGTCTGAATCTGTCTCTTTGCTTCTCTTTCTTTCTCTCCCCCTCTCTATCTACCTATGTCTGTATCTGTCTCTTTGTTTCTCTTTCTTTCTCTCCCCCTCTCTATCTACCTATGTCTGAATCTGTCTCTTTGCTTCTCTTTCTTTCTCTCCCCCTCTCTATCTACCTATGTCTGTATCTGTCTCTTTGTTTCTCTTTCTTTCTCTCCCCCTCTCTATCTACCTATGTCTGTATCTGTCTCTTTGCTTCTCTTTCTTTCTCTCCCCCTCTCTATCTACCTATGTCTGTATCTGTCTTTTTGCTCATCTTTCTTTCTATCCCCCTCTCTATCTACCTATGTCTGTATCTGTCTCTTTGTTTCTCTTTCTTTCTCTCCCCCTCTCTATCTACCTATGTCTGTATCTGTCTCTTTGCTTCTCTTTCTTTCTCTCCCCCTCTCTATCTACCTATGTCTGTATCTGTCTCTTTGCTTCTCTTTCTTTCTCTCCCCCTCTCTATCTACCTATGTCTGTATCTGTCTCTTTGTTTCTCTTTCTTTCTCTCCCCCTCTCTATCTACCTATGTCTGTATCTGTCTCTTTGCTTCTCTTTCTTTCTCTCCCCCTCTCTATCTACATATGTCTGTATCTGTCTCTTTGTTTCTCTTTCTTTCTCTCCCCCTCTCTATCTACCTATGTCTGTATCTGTCTCTTTGCTTCTCTTTCTTTCTCTCCCCCTCTCTATCTACCTATGTCTGTATCTGTCTCTTTGCTTCTCTTTCTTTTTCTCCCCCTCTCTATCTACCTATGTCTGTATCTCTCCTTTTGCTTCTCTTTCTCTCACATTATTGTTTATAAATAATTGGACTTGTTTTGGTCTGTCTTCACAATGGCCGCCATGATTGTTTATTTATTGTTGGTTTGAAATTGTATTTCTTTTCATTGTTTCGGCTAACAAAATGCTCCTATGCATTTATTTATTTCTTGGTGTGGCTATCTTCAGTGCAAATTGTACAAAACAAATTAAAATTTTTTTTTAAACATGCCAAACTTGGCGATTATAGCCCGAATTACAGTCAGTGCTCATCATCAACTGATATATATGTGTATATATATATATATATATATATATATATATATATATATATATATATATATACACATATATTTATTTATTTATTTTTTAAATGAAATGATGGTCCCTTTTTCATATTTTTAAATAATATGTACGTATCCTACTTTTTTTATATTTCTAATCATTCATCATCGGCTATCATTATTAATCTAACTATTCATAAAATTGAAGTATATATTTTTACTGACCGTCTTTGTTGTTTTCATCCGGTTATTTTCTTTTTTCTTTAGTTTTTTTTTTGGTTATCATTTTCCTTTTTTCATCCATTTTTTCCCCACGTGTTATGTCGGTAAATTTGGGTATATATATATATATATATATATATATATATATATATATATATATATATATATATATATATATACATTACTTATCTGTATAAGTATCTATCCTAGTCTGGTTATATTTATGTATTTATCCACTTTCGTCTCTCTCTCCCCCTTTGTTTCTCTTTCTCTCTCTCTCTCTCTCTCTCCCTCTCTCTCTCTCTCTCTCTCTCTCTCTCTCTCTCTCTCTCTATATATATATATATATATATATATATATATATATATATATATGGGAAGAGAAGGATGAAAGTAATCCGACGTGATGGGAAAATGAAAAAGGAAAACCAAAAAATGGATGTTTTTATGTGTACATCAACGTTTCGTCTTTATTTATAAGACTTCATCAGGATGATAAAATAGAGAAAAAATGTCATGCAAGCACAGATACTAGTAGGGTAGACATATTGGGAAAAATAGAATGAAATAGTGGCCAACTACTATTTATTGGAGAAATAGAAATGAATGTAGAAAAGAATGAGTGGGGAAAAATGGAAGGATGGGGTGAGCCAGGACTACTGTAGCTGGTGGTAAGAGAAAGAGGTGGGGGATGAGCAGGGGTAAAGTGGATGGCAGAGATGGAGGTGAGGAAGAGGGGGGGAGGGGGGTGTTTTACCAGATGGCTGCGGTTCAAGATTGAAGGGGAAAAAGTAGGTTGGAATGTTTGTGTGTGGGGGGTGTATGCAGGGAAAGGAGGATGGGTAGAGAGGAAGGGGGGGCTGTGATTTTGGTGGATGGGCGAAAGTTATCCTCCCTCTCCCCCACTCAACTATTTTCTCCCATACCCCTTCTCAAATTCCCTCATTTTCTCAAAACGCTCTCTAAGACTATAACTTTCGCCCATCCACCAAAATCACAGCCCCCTTCCTCTCTACCCATCCTCTTTTCCCTGCATACACCCCCCACACACAAACATTCCAACCTACTTTTTCCCCTTCAATCTTGAACCGCAGCCATCTGGTCAAACACCCCCTCCCCCCTCTTCCTCACCCCCCTCTCTGCCATCCACTTTACCCCTGCTCATCCCCCACCTCTTTCTCTTACCACCAGCTACAGTAGTCCTGGCTCACCCCATCCTTCCATTTTTCCCCACTCATTCTTTTCTACATTCATTTCTATTTCTCCAACAAATACGGACGTCCACCCAGTAGTTGGCCACTATTTCATTCTATTTTTCCCAATATGTCTACCCTACATGTATCTGTGCTTGCATGACATTTTTTCTCTATTTTATCATCCTGATGAAGTCTTATAAATAAAGACGAAACGTTGATGTACACATAAAAACATCCATTTTTTGGTTTTCCTTTTTCATTTTCCCATATATATATATATATATATATATATATATATATATATATATATATATATATATATATATATATAGGCAAACATTATTAAGTAACACGGAGTGGTTTTGTTTGATGCGACATTTTTTATTTTTTCAATTTTCCGAATTGTCCATCTAATGTTTCGATCAAATTGATATAAATATGATCCATGGCTTTCTTGTTCCATTCTTTTTTCTTTTTTGCAAGTACTTTCGATTTGAATAGTTAAATCATCTTCAGGCGGTATTAGTTTTAGTGTCTTTACTGTTGTTCTCATTTTTTATTTATAACGGCAAGTAGTTTATATTTGAAAACGCGTCTGTAAAGTTGAAATGTACATGAGAGCGTGATGGCGTTCTACACATACGAGAGATTTAAAGTTTGACTGTTTAAACCGTTAAGAAATTGATGACGTTAAATAAAGTGCATACAATTCAAACGCATAACTACCTAATGACTAAGAATTTGGTAATGTTAATTATTATGCTAGACACTTTAAAATGTTGCGACTAGTTTCATAATTGACATTATTAATTGTGGGATGTTTAGTTTTTATGTAGAGGGCTTCGAGTATTTTTAATTTTTTGATATTGGTATCATGGTGTATTATTTTGGTATTGTTAACAAGGATGTTTCTATATTGGAGGGGGTGCAATTATGTTTTTTTAGGTGTTGGCATATAG
Organism: Sepiola atlantica; assembly: GCA_963556195.1. Classification (NCBI taxonomy): domain Eukaryota; kingdom Metazoa; phylum Mollusca; class Cephalopoda; order Sepiida; family Sepiolidae; genus Sepiola; species Sepiola atlantica. The sequence goes on from OY744554.1 coordinate 33,809,245, forward strand.
AGCTAGTGTCGGAGAAATGTAGGGTGAGTCTTCGGGATAGTGTTGTGGAAGTGAAACCTATGTAAGAATTAGTTTTTTTTATTGTTGTCTGAGATACATTCTTCCATAGGGCATTGGAACTGATATATTACATTGGTTCTTCCTAATGTATTTTGGGTTTGGGAAGTGTTATTTTTAACAACATAGTTTGATGTTTTCATTTTTTTTATAATAAATGATGAATCGTATTTTATCATCAGAATTGGTGGGGATATATAGCGATGTATTATATTTTTAATAGCTTTTTCATCCAATTTAAAGTTTGGATGCATTTGGTTACAATAGAATAGATTTATGTAGTGGGAATTATTTAGCTTATTAGTAGGATTATCTAAATTTCTAATCATTAATTTTATTTGTTCATCAACCATATCATTGGGAAAATGATTATTAATTAGGACTTGTTTTATGTTTTTTAATTCATTAAAAAATATTTTTTTAGATGAGGAGATTAATTTTGCACGGTTTAATAGATTTTTGACCATAGCAATTTTATATCTATATGGGCATTCACTTTTAAAACTTAAAATACAGGTGCTAATAGATGTAGGTTTTTTATAGGGAGATGTGATGAATGCATCACTGTTGGAGTCAATGAGAACATCTAAAAACGGAATTTTATTGTTAACATTAAGCTCATGAGTGAATTTAAGAACTGAATTATTTTGAAAAGTATCTTGTAGTGTTTTTTTATTTCATCTATACTATTTACTAAAAAAAGAATATACATATATATATTTATGTGTGTGTATATATGTACTTATGTATATATATACACATATATATATATTTATGTGTGTATATATATATATGTACATATGTATGTATATATATATATATATATATATATATATATATGTACATATGCATATATGTATGTATATATATGTACATATGCATATACAGGGTGATTCATAAGTCATATCACTTAGCTATTTTAAATGTCATTTACAATTGAAGAGCGAATTTTTATTGTTATTCATGTGGCCAAATTTGATGAATCTCCCACACTTGTTGAAAGGCAATGGAAACGTGATGTGAACAGAAAGCCTCCTTCGCACAGCACCATAATCAATCAAATATGCTACAAAGAGTCGTAAATTCCTTGCAAAAAAGAATGGAGCTATGCATGCAGAACGAAGGTGGAAATTTTGAAAATTTGCTGTAATTATAAACTCCCATAAATTAATTTGTTGAATAAACTTTCTGTTTTGTATTACCGTATTTTTTAGCTTTAGAATTTCAAAAATAAATAGCTAAGTTACTTATGAATCACCCTGTATATATGTGTGTGTATATATATGTACATATGCATATATATACGTGTGTATATATATATGTACATATGCATATATACAGGGTGATTCATTAGTCACTTAACTTAGCTATTTAAAATGATTACCATATGAAGCACAAACATACTATGGACTTTTGATGATTGTTATCTCTCTAATTACTGCTATTTGTTATTTTAAATTTGTTCGTATATATTTGTTTCTATATATATTTATTTCATAATCAATCAAATATGCTACAAAGAGTCGTAAATTCCTTGCAAAAATGAATGGAGCTATGCATGCAGAACGAAGGTGGAAATTTTGAGAATTTGCTGTAATTTTAAAGTCCCATAAATTAATTTGTTGAATACATTTTTTGTTTTGTATTACCGTATTTTTTAGCTTTAGAATTTCAAAAATAAATAGCTAAGTGACTTATGAATCACCCTGTATATATGTGGGTGTATATATATGTACATATGCATATATATATATGTGTGTATATATATGTACATATGCATATATATATATATATATGTATATATATGTAATTATGCATATATATATATGTGTATATATATGTAATTATGCATATATATATGTGTATATATATGTACATATGCATATATATATATATATATATATATATATATATATATATATATATATATATATATATATATATATATATATATATAGGATCAAATATAAACCAAAAGTAAAACTTTTAGTAGATGGAACCGATTGTGAAGAGGTTTAGCTCAATATACGAGATAGAGCAATTGTAGAGATAGAAGAAAAAAGAGTGATAAATATGCGACGATTGTCCAAATTTATTTCAAATTTCAATTGTTCAATGCAAGGTGTATTCAGTAATAAACTAGTGTTTATTATTCTTTCCTTAAGCCAAGGCTTTTCAAAGATCGAGATCTTATCATCAGAGGAGAAATACAGATGGATAAGTTGGCTTTCGAAAAAACCAAAGTTCAAATATTTGAAAAATATGAAAAGTACTTTTCATATTTTTCTCATATCTAGCTAGCTAAATTTCCCTTTTTACCAAACGGTGGACGAATGAGTAATATCTCTCTGATTAAAACAACTTGCATTTAGTTTATAGACTTGAAGAGAGTCCACATCAAATAACAAGTGTTTAATGTAACTCAATCAATGGCTCCGTTCGATATCGAAGACAAGAAAAAGAAAAAGAATTTGTCTTCAAACATAAAATGGCGCAACACCGTTTAATTCGTTTGGTGTCCGTATCCGTTTCTTGTCGGAAAACTAACCGACTTTTGTTCATCATTTCACATGTGTTTTTTTTTAATGCGTCTGTGTTATCTGGTGGCTTCGATATCGACTCATGTCTGGCCGCGACGCCATCTTGAAATAAATGAGAGTCCAACGTTCAAACTCCTTAGCCTGACATTCACAGCTAACAGGAATTTTAACAGATACATAGAAGACATTGCCAAGGCTGCTATTAAGCAGGTAGGCTCCCTCTACCGTGTTAGAAAAACACATCACACTTGATAGCATCCTACATCTCTACAAAGCCACCATCTACCCATGCATAAAGTATTGTTGTCACATCTGGGCTGGTGCACCATCCACTAGTCTCTCCCTCTTAGAGAAGGTCCCAAAAAGAGTCTCTAATCTGATAAGTCTCTAACTATTCACCAAGCTCCAGCCCTATCGCTGCAATGTTGCATCCTTGTGCTTGTTTTACAAATACTTCAATGGAATGTGCTCCGATGAACTGGCTGCTCTGGTGTCCTCTCGACGTAAATACACTCGATCAACCCGACAATCAGCTAAATCACATCCATTCACTGTTGAGGTCCCCAGATGCCGAAGAGCCGTCTACTCTAATAGCTTCTTTCAATGAGCTGCTGGCATTTGAAACTCCCTCCCTGCTCCCTGTTTCCCCGACTGTGCCGACTTTCAGAAATTTAAAACTAATGTAAACAAGCATTTCGCTGCACAACTCCCAATTTAGGATGACCCCCTAAACTTTCACCCTAATTTTCAGTAGCCACTTTACGTCTACAGTGGTAACTTGCCTTGTTTGGGGGGGGAACTATGTTACAAAAAAATTATTAATGAAGCTTTGGTATCGGTCTATCTGAAGCCGAAACTATACTATTCTATCAATTTTCTAAAATTATCAATTAATAATAAATTATAAATTTACTATTCTATCAATGTGCTATTGTACTATTTTCAATTATCAATTCAGGGGGAGTTTAGTGTAGTATCTGTTCCGTTATCATGAGACCATTCTCCTAGGCATTACCTGTGGATGGCCTTCTGCTCCAATAGCTTCTTTCATCGAGCAGCTGGCATTTGGAATTCCCTCCTTTCTCTCTGATCTACGACTGTACTGGCATGCAGAAATTTAAAACTAATGTGAACAAGCATCTAGCTGGGTAGCTCCCAATTTAGGATGATCATCTAAACGTTCACCCTATTCTCAATAGCTCCCTTACGTCTACAAGTGCCAACGGGACTTGTTTGGGGTGAACTAAGTTAAATAAAAAAAATTACACGTCGCTGAAAGATGTTATTTTATAAACGTGACAGACAAACCGATATTGCGATCTGTTAATAAAGATGTTCGGCGACGATAAAATAGCTGATGCCTGCTGACCTGCCTATAAAAGGTCGAAGATTGTCACTTAAAGAAAAGGGAAAGGTTTTTGAAATGTCGATGTGTGATGCTAAACGCTTACAAGGAGGCGACCTGGTGCGTCCGTAGTCAGGTCGAGGTTGCTGTGTGAGCCGGTATAATACGGAACCCATAATTGACAATGAAGACAGTGAATTTCTGAAGACCACGAATAAATAACTCTGACATTATCAGTGACGGCTTTGAACAGACTAGTTGGTTACTAGGGACAGGCCTTGTGACGATTAGGAAGACAATCCTCATTCTGGAAAGACGGGGAAAATGTAAGATAGGTTAGATACCCACCTTGCTTTCACCGCGAGGAGAATCCCTAAAAACGCTAAAGAGGTATCCTAATACATAATACCCCCAGTAGATCCCGAGAGAGGGGAGCTGGCGAGATCCCTAATAGAATCAATTTAACAGAAATGGATGGAACAGCCAATTTGAAAACAAAGAGATCCAGATGCGGGAAGACATGCAAAAATCAAAGAAGCTTTAGAATCCACCAAATGGGATAAAACGGAGTAGGTACGGGACCAGGATTAAGAGTAGCGTGCACGAGTAAGCCCTGGTGAAACAGAGGAGGTGCGGGACCAGGATTAAGAATAACGTGCACGAGTAAGTCCTGGTAAAACAGAAGAGGTATGGGGCCAGGATTAAGAGTAACGTGCACGAGTAAGCCCTGGTGAAACAGGAGGTTCGAGACCAGGATTAAGCGTAACGTGAACGAGTAAGCCCTGGTGAAACAGAGGCGGTGCGGGACCAGGATTAAGAGTAACGTGCACGAGTAAGCCCTGGTGAAACAGAGGAGGTGCTGGACCAGGATTAAGAGTAACGTGCACGAGTAAGCCCTGGTGAAACAGAGGAGGTGCGGGACCAGGATTAAGCGTAACGTGCACGAGTAAGCCCTGGTGAAACAGAGGAGGTGCGGGACCAGGATTAAGAGTAACGTGCACGAGTAAGCCCTGGTTAAACAGATGATGGGCGGGAACAGGATTAAGAGAAACGTGCACGAGTAAGCTCTGGTGAAACTGGAGGTGCGGGACCAGGATTAAGAGTAACGTGCACGAGTAAGCCCTGGTGAAACAGAGGAGGTGCTGGACCAGGATTAAGAGTAACGTGCACGAGTAAGCCCTAGTGAAACAGAGGAGGTGCGGGACCAGGATTAAGCGTAACGTGCACGAGTAAGCCCTGGTGAAACAGAGGAGGTGCGGGACCAGGATTAAGAGTAACGTGCACGAGTAAGCCCTGGTTAAACAGAAGAGGTATGGGGCCAGGATTAAGAGTAACGTGCACGAGTAAGCCCTGGTGAAACAGGAGGTTCGAGACCAGGATTAAGCGTAACGTGAACGAGTAAGCCCGGGTGAAACAGAGGCGGTGCGGGACCAGGATTAAGAGTAACGTGCACGAGTAAGCCCTGGTGAAACAGAGGAGGTGCTGGACCAGGATTAAGAGTAACGTGCACGAGTAAGCCCTGGTGAAACAGAGGAGGTGCGGGACCAGGATTAAGCGTAACGTGCACGAGTAAGCCCTGGTGAAACAGAGGAGGTGCGGGACCAGGATTAAGAGTAACGTGCACGAGTAAGCCCTGGTTAAACAGAAGAGGTATGGGGCCAGGATTAAGAGTAACGTGCACGAGTAAGCCCTGGTGAAACAGGAGGTTCGAAACCAGGATTAAGCGTATAGGTAACGAGTAAGCCCTGGTGAAACAGAGGCGGTGCGGGACCAGGATTAAGAGTAACGTGCACGAGTAAGCCCTGGTGAAACAGAGGAGGTGCTGGACCAGGATTAAGAGTAACGTGCACGAGTAAGCCCTTGTGAAACAGAGGAGGTGCGGGACCAGGATTAAGCGTAACGTGCACGAGTAAGCCCTGGTGATACAGAGGAGGTGCGGGACCAGGATTAAGAGTAACGTGCACGAGTAAGCCCTGGTTAAACAGATGATGGGCGGGAACAGGATTAAGAGAAACGTGCACGAGTAAGCTCTGGTGAAACTGGAGGTGCGGGATCAGGATTAAGAGTAACGTGCACGAGTAAGCCCTGGTGAAACAGAGGAGGTGCTGGACCAGGATTAAGAGTAACGTGCACGAGTAAGCCCTGGTGAAACAGAGGAGGTGCGGGACCAGGATTAAGAGTAACGTGCACGAGTAAGCCCTGGTGAAACAGAGGAGGTGCGGGACCAGGATTAAGAGTAACGTGCACGAGTAAGCCCTGGTGAAACAGATGATGGGCGGGAACAGGATTAAGAGAAACGTGCACGAGTAAGCTCTGGTGAAACTGGAGGTGCGGGACCAGGATTAAGAGTAACGTGCACGAGTAAGCCCTGGTGAAACAGAGGAGGTGCGGGACCAGGATTAAGAGTAACGTGCACGAGTAAGCCGTGGTCAAACAGAGGAGGTGCGGGACCAGGATTAAGAGTAACGTGCACGAGTAAGCCCTGGTGAAACAGAGGAGGTGCGGGACCAGGATTAAGAGTAACGTGCACGAGTAAGCCCTGGTTAAACAGAGGATGGGCGGGAACAGGATTAAGAGAAACGTGCACGAGTAAGCCCTGGTGAAACAGGGGAGGTGCGGGACCAGGATTAAGAGTAACGTGCACGAGTAAGCCCTGGTGAAACAGAGGAGGTGCGGGACCAGGATTAAGAGTAACGTGCACGAGTAAGCCCTGGTGAAACAGAGGAGGTGCGGGACCAGGATTAAGAGTAACGTGCATGAGTAAGCCGTGGTGAAACAGAGGAGGTGCGGGACCAGGATTAAGAGTAACGTGCACGAGTAAGCCCTGGTGAAACAGGAGGTGCGGGACCAGGATTAAGCGTAACGTGCACGAGTAAGCCCTGGTGAAACAGAGGAGGTGCGGGACCAGGATTAAGAGAAACGTGCACGAGTAAGCCCTGGTGAAACAGAGGAGGTGCGGGACCAGGATTAAGAGTAACGTGCACGAGTAAGCCCTGGTTAAACAGAGGATGGGCGGGAACAGGATTAAGAGAAACGTGCACGAATAAGCCCTGGTGAAACAGGAGGTGGGGGACCAGGATTAAGAGAAACGTGCACGAGTAAGCCCTGGTGAATCAGGAGGTACGAGACCAGGATTAAGAGTAACGTGCACGAGTAAGCCCTGGTGAAACAGAGGAGGTGCGGGACCAGGATTAAGAGAAACGTGCACGAGTAAGCCCTGGTGAAACAGAGGAGGTGCTGGACCAGGATTAAGAGAAACGTGCACGAGTAAGCCCTGGTGAAACAGAGGAGGTGCGGGACCAGGATTAAGAGTAACGTGCACGAGTAAGCCCTGGTAAAACAGAGGAGGTGCGGGGCCAGGATTAAGAGTAACGTGCACGAGTAAGCCTTGGTGAAACAGAGGACGTGCGGGACCAGGATTCACACAACAGAGACCAGTCACCCCAGGCTACAATTCCCCCTACTTAGAGGCTACGAAAAAAAAGTGGTCCAAGTGAACCACAGGGGTGCTTGGCAACACTTCGACTCGGACATTTGCCAACGAAGAGAGACGTAGACAAACGACTAAAATTCATAACGACAATAATTACCGGCATGGCGTCAGAGAGATTTGGTTACATCGAACTACAACAGCTAAAGGCGCCCTACACTGCTAATAAATGGCGAGTAAAACTTAAAAAAGAAAAGATGTTTAAACATACAACTATAGAGGTACGTCAACCACTCAAGTGACACCGGGAAATACTCAGAGGGAAATTAAAAACCATCCGGCGAGTTCAGTGGCAGAGAAAGATAGAAGAACAGAGCCAATTTTCTTAAGAACCCCTTTGGCTTCGAAAGGAAAGGGGATAAGCCCAGTGGGCAATCGGAAGTATCGGAATGAGAACTCAACATCTATCTCCGTGAGGGTATGAGTGACCCTTAAAAAGAACGTGCATTGGGTAAAAATAACCGTTTGATACCTCAAGAGCCACTAGTGTACCCATTTTACACATGAGTGCCCAACTGGAGAGAGAGAGAGAGAGTCAAGAAGTTGTAAGAGCAACCATCCCACTTCAGCACCCGGTCCGAGCGGGGTACCTCACATCGTATACAAACGGTACACACAAATTCTCCAAAGGCTATGGATATTATCAAGAGTTGAGCAGTGGAGATTCGCAGAAAGGGGAATGGATTCCGGAGGAAGAATCATAAAAGACGCTGGATCAATTCCGCATTATTTCTTTGCTTAATACTTAAACCAATCAAAGTGTAGTATCTGTTCCGATGGATGCTACGTCCCTTAGACGGATACCGTCTTGGCCTTCGCGCCTTGATTCCACCGGTCTTAGGGATTGTTATGTGCTGAACTAGGAGGTCGACCCTCACAGGCTTTTCCTTCTCACCCTTTGAGAAGGGGTTAGTTTATTGATAATCGCCTGAGGCGCCCCTACCGGAAAATACCGACGGGGCTTCCCAGATATTTTTTGTGGGCCAGAGTGCTACACGTCTAGGGTGCTGGCTTTTCAATCCCACTTTCCCGACCCTGTGTCATATCTTACGGCTGTGGAAGGGAGATTAAAAAATAGCGAAACCAAGATCCTTTCCAGGTTATAACCAAGGCCGCTTTGAAGTTTAATTCTCAAGAATGGCTATATTTATACATCAGTTCACAAAAGGGTTAGGGTTAGGGTTAGGGTCCACACCACAGAAACTGGTGAAAGAAGCTCTAAAAAGACATTACGTATTTTCAAGAAGATGCGTACTAATAACTAAGAACTATGAAGAATTTCGGTTTGAGAGTATCAAGAATTACGGTTTGAGAGTATCAAGAATTTCGGTTTGAGAGTATCAAGAATTTCGGTTTGAGAGTATCAAGAATTTCGGTGTGAGAGTATCAAGAATTTCGGTTTGAGAATATCAAGAATTTGGGTTAGGAGTATCAAGAATTTCTGTTTGAAAGTATCAAGAATTTCGGTTTGAGAGTATCAAGAATTTCGAGTTGAGAGTATCAAACATTTCGGTTTGAGAGTATCAAGGATTTCTGTTTGAGAGGACTAAAAGTTTCGGTTTGAGAGTATCAAGAATTTCGGTTTGAGAGTATCAAGAATTTCGGGTTGATAGTATCAAGAATTTGGGTTGAGAGTATCAAGAATTTCGGTTTGAGAGTATCAAGAATTTTGGTTTGAGAGTATCAAGAATTTGCGTTGAGAGTATCAAGAATTTGGGTTTGAGAATATCAAACATTTTGGTTAGGAGTATCCAGAATTTCGGTTTGAAAGTATCAAGCATTTCGGTTTGAGAGTATCAAGAATTTCGGTTTGAGAGTATCAAGAATTTCAGTTTGAGAGTATCAAAAATTTCGGTTTGAGAGCATCAAGAATTTCAGTTTGACACTATCAAGAATTTCGGTTTGAGAGCATCAAGAATTTCAGTTTGAGAGTATCAAGAATTTCGGGTTGAAAGTATCAAGAATTTTGGTTGAGAGTATCAAGCATTTTGGTTTGAGATTATCAAGAATTTCGGTTTAAGAGTAGTGTCTTGAATAATAAATTTAGAACAGGCATCATTACGAGTCGAAAATTGACTGTTTTACTCTTCTCGTTGGCCATGGACAATCTGGTTAAAGCAGCTTGGGGGGGGGGGGCGAGGCCCACTGTCCAAATCAGGTGCACCTCAGCCCTCGATAAGAGCTTATATAAACGACTTTAAAAGATTTCACACGAAATAAAAAGAAGTTAATGTAACTTAATGACTCGAGATTGAAGATGGGAAAAGAAAATCCTTACCCTAACCCTAACCCCAACCCTAACAATAATCCTAACCTTAACCCTTACCATAACAATAACCCCAACCCTAACCCTAACCCTAATCCAAACTCCATTCGAGATTGAAGATTAGAAAAGAAAAGTAATCTTTAAACATAAAATGGCGGAAAATCGTTAAATTCGTTTGTTGTCTGTATCTTGTCGGAAACTGTGCGGCTGTTGTTTATCATTTCAGATGTGTTTTTTTTATACGTCATGTTATCTTGTGGCTTTGATATGGACTCACGCCTGGCTGTGACGCCATCTTTGAACGGTACAGATTTCTGAGTTCGACAAAAAGATTCCCGAGATCGACATTATGCACCTGAAGAAGCTCGGAGGTTACACCGGCCGAAACGTTGTGAGAATAACATCTGAGATGAGAACAGTAGTCCGAATTTTATATAAATAGAGATTTTGTCCGTCTGTCCGTCAATCGGTTATTCAATTTTTTTTGAACGTGATAAATACATTGCGGCATTTGTCTCATTACGAGGGAGAAAGGGAAATTATTGACGGAGGTTGTAGTTATGGATGTTTACATAACGGAACCATAGATTAGAGCTACGTTGAGTATTTATTTACCTCCTCTCCAGGAGGTTAGGCACAAGGCCAGTTTTATCTAACTCCCACAAGTAAGATGTGACCCAGGATCGGGTCGGGAAAGTGGGGTTTGAAAAGCCAGCGCCCGAGAAAGTGAGCACTCTGGTCATTAAAAATTGCATGGGCAGTCCCGTCGGCATTCCCCGGTAGGGGCGCATCAGGCAGTAAGCAATAAACTTACTCCTCCCCAAAGAGGGGAGGCAAAGCTTGGGAGGGTGGACCTCATAGAACTGCACAGGACAGACCCATAGACCGGCGTTGGACTATCGGGAGGGGGGTGTTATTTTGAATATTTGATCAGGGTTTGCTTGTAGGGCGATGTGACTTAATGTCAGGTTGTCCTGACAAACCCCTGTACAGAGAGACTGAAGACACTCATGCAGAGTCTCTATTAGGCATTCAATCTCTCTCCTTTGCGTTTAATGATGAAAATGCGATTTCAAAGTGTAGTCTATCTCCATGTGTTCGTCTGCCGGCTAGCTCTGCGAGATAGTAGCATTTTCAACAGATACTATGTTGCCATGACGACATTGTAGATCTTGCATACGCAGACAATATTTTGGCTAATATTATTTCAACTCAACTCCGCATTTTCTTACGTATAAATGCAATCAGATATAGACAATATGTGAATAAAAGCTGTTTGTATTTGCATTTCGGTTTAATTATTTGGTTTACGGAAATAGGTATGTTTGGATGTGAACATATATATATATATATATATATATATATATATATATATATATATAATGGTAATAATCCAGGTGAAAAATATCCACAGGGTGGTAATCCAGAGAATTTTAACCGGGTTTATAAAAAGTGCTCAATATCAAAATAGAGCTTTATATATGATAATTTTATTTACACAGACATGTACAAAATCTGCGACACTGGCATGTCGATGTTATCGATCAACAGTTACTATAAACTGAGATCTCATCAGGCAGAGTTAGAATCCGATCTTAACCTCAGATCATATTCGGAGAGAGCCAGTGTCGCAGATTTTGTACATGTCTGTAAATAAAATTATCATATATATATATATATACATATATATATGTATTTTTGTATATATATATATATATATACGTATAGCCGTGTGTATGTATGTACGTGTATATATATATATATATATATATATATATATATATATATATGGATGTATAAGGGTTTGTATATATGTGCGCATATAAATAAAATTTATATATAGGTAATGTTGGAAAGATATTATCCGATGACCGTTGGCCTTGTTAAGGGTTAATTTTGTACTTTTACGAGCGCAAGCCCGCATAGAATTATACTTAGGAAACGTTGAAGATGCTCTCGAGTAGGATAATAAAATATATATAAGGATTTGAAAGCGGTTAAACATACTCAATGAACTAAAATGATTAAAAATAAAAGAAACGGAGTGGCGTGAATATGTAATTGGATACGAATGTTGCCTGTTTAATTATACACCCATCCTTATGATATGAACAAATTGAAACGTCTTTCTTTAATACCGAAGTTTCACCGACGGACGGAGGCTCTCGTCTAGATGCGAGGACGTGTTTAAAGATGGCGCCCGTCTTTTGCAGTCTGTTGTGATGTGAATACATTGTGAGTCTGCAATCTGTCTGGGTGGAACTCATTAACGTTTAACTAAATTTAGAAAGCGTTGTTTTGAATTCAGAAGAGGATGCAATGTCGGCTTAATCGGCGATACGAATTGGGTACTAGTCTTTCTAAATAGACTGGAGAGACAGAGAGTGATAGGTAGTGTAAGAGAGAGAGAGGGGGATATATGGGAGGGAGAGAAAAGGATAGGAAGATAGGGAGAAAAAGAAAGGAAGAAAAGAGAGAAAGAGGGGTAGGGAGAGAGAAGGAGAGAGAGAGAGAGAGAGAGAAAGGGTGTGAAAGACAGAAAAGAGGAGAGTGTAGGAGAAAGATGATGGGAGGGAGAGAGAGGGTGGAGACAAAGAGAGGGGGATAGAGCGAGAGGGGGGTGTGGTTATAGTCGATCTAATATAAAGAAATGATCAGTATGAAATGCATAGAAGTATTGGTATAGCGAGATGGGAGTGACTGAAAATGAATGGAATAAGAGAGAGGGAGGGAGAAGAGAGAGTGACAGAGAGAGGGATAAAGAGAGAGAGAGAGAGAGGCAAAGATAAAAAGGGAGAGCAAGTGAGGTAGGAAGAGAGATGGAAGAGGTCGGAGAAAGAGAGCCGGATAGGGAGATAGTCAAGAGAGGGAGAGAGAGAGAGAGAGAGAGAGAGAGGGGGGAGAGCGGAAGGGAGAAAGAGAAAAATAAAGGGAGAAAGAGCGGGGAAGACAGAAAGGATGAGAGAGTGAGGAAAAAAGAGAGAGTGAGAAAGAGGGTGGAGAACCAAAGAGAGAGAGAGCGAGAGAAAGAGAGAGAGAGAGAAGGAGGGGGAAAAAAGTTGATCTAACATGAAAGATGATCCGTCTGAGATGCGTAGATATATTAGGAGAAATATAGAAATGAGGGAGAAAAAGAGGAAGAGAGAGTAAATAAGGAAGGGGAGGGGGAGCAAGAGGGGAAGAAAGAGAGATAGAGGAAAAAGATATTGAAGGGTATGTGGATACAGAAAATAATATATTTATATATATATATATATATATATATATTATATTTATAAATAAATATTAATTATTTATTACCTACAGGCATCGATGTTTCATGCTAACGCAATCTTCAGTGCAGGAAGTTAATTCCCGATCACAAATCGCCACTGATTCGTAGTCAAGAGCTTTCGCCCGTTGGCCACCGCAAATTAGCTAATAATTGAGGAGGAATTTAACTTTGTAAATACCGAGTCGGCGGGTATTTTACAACGAGCATTTATTTATGTCTTGGTGTGGCTATCTTCAGTGCAAATTGTACAAAACCAATTAAAAAAAAATTTAAAAACATACAAAAACTTGGTGATTATAGCCCGAATTACAGTCAGTGCTCATTATCAACTAATATATATATATATTTATATATATATATATATATATATATATATATATATATATATATATATGTATATATATATACACACACATATATATTTATTTATTTTTAAAATTGAATTGTGGTCCCTTTACAACTTTTTAAAATAACTTGTACGTATTCTATCTATAAAAAAGTAATAAGTAATATTGACTGTAATTCGTACAGTCAATATTACTTATCACTTTTTTATACATGGAATTATGGTTCCTTTTTTCGATATTTTTAAATAACCTGTACGTATCCTTTCTTTTTATATTTCTAATCATTCATCATCGGCTATCATTATTAATCAAACTATTCATAAAATTAAGGTATATATTTTTACTGACCGTCTTTGTTATTTTCGTCCGGTTATTTTCTTTCTTTTTTTTTTTTTTTTTCTTTTTTTTTTTTTTTTTTTGGTTATCATTTTCCTTTTTTAATTTAGTTATTCTTTTTTTTTTCGCACGTGTTGTGTCGGTGAATTTACCAAGTCACTTATATATTTTTCGCTCTTCTGGCTAGATGTGATGGGATTCAGTCTTATTTTGCTCAATTCGGATTTAACGGGTTTTCTAATTAAACAACGAACTTGGATTTGACTTGGGTTGCACTTGTCGGGATTTCGGAACTTTGATTGGACTTTTTGTATTATTTTGATTGATTTATTTATCATTAACATTGAATATGGACACATTTCGCGACTGGATAACTTTGCCGGCCCCTTCAATTTCACGTATTTGGACCGCTGTTTGTATCTTGGAGTAATGTCCTTCCTGATTATGCTTCTCAACTTGTATGACCTGGATGGACTGTATGGATTCAACAAAAGTATGTTTTTGGATTGATATGTTTGATGTTATGTATTTTTATGTATTTGTGTATATAATTTTATATATTTTCAAAGCGTAATTTTATTGCCTGTAGTAGTATAACTGCGGTAATGGTCCTCTGAAGAGAAGAATTATCTTTGAAAACTCATGAGCTAAGGACTTAAGGATGCTTTGCATGAACTTTGAATTCTAATAAAATTTGATTGACACCTTATTTTATTACTTCATTTTATATTATAATATATATATATATATATATATATATATATATATATATATATATATATATATCCGACAGGTTAATTTTATATTCCAATAACCATGGTTTTTATTTTCAATTTTTATTTTTTCACATTTTCAAAAGACATAACATTCTTGTGAGATGTATATTTACGACTCGTTTCTTTAGAGGTGAGCCAACCAACATTATTATATC
>OY744554.1:33831330-33833830 GCA_963556195.1 Sepiola atlantica
CCCCAACGTATCAAAAGCAATCATTAGTGAAAACTAAATAATTCTAGAAACCGGATGGTTCCCTGAGCTTTAAATTAAATATCCTTTGGACCCCTTTCTGCTCTTTATTTTCTCCTCTTCTTTTCCAATCCTACTTCTATGTATATTTGATATATATGTATGTATATGTGTTGTATATATGTTTCGATCACATTTATGTGCATATATATATATTTATTTATTTATTTTTTTTTTTTTGCATACCCTTCATCTCAACATGAACCCAACCACTATATATATTCCCCATAATTTACAGACTTTCTCGTCTTTTGTCATTTTTGTATTCTTCGTCCGCTCTTGACAAAGTCCACGTGAAATTTGGGCGAAACGTCGAGCGAAAAGGTCTTCCGCTTTTCCATTTTTAATTTTATATATATATATATATATATATATATATATATATATATATATATATATATATATATATATATATATATATATATATATATATATGGTAAGTTCAGACTTAGGAAATTTGTATTATATGAATATAGGATTTTTAAAGCCAAAACAACGTTAGAAATTTCTCTTTAATAAACATTTATTTATTTAAAGGCCCTGAGACTTTCGGTACGTAACAGTACCTTTATCAAAAGTTAATAGATATTTAATACGTATTTTCTTTTCTTCTTATATATATATATATATATATATATATATATATATATATATATATATATATATATATATGATTCGCACCTTATTTTATTCTTTCACTTCATCTAGTGCTACACATATATATATATATATATATATATATATATATATATATATATATATATATATATTCTTAACTTTTTTCTCACTTGACATTTTGTCACTGGACCTTTTTCTATCCGGCCATATTCTGCATTTTGACAACTTTTTCACACACTTACATCCGCCTTCTGTTATCTTCTCAAATTATTCAAATTTGAAAAGCCTGGCTTAAGGAATAAATAGACATGGTTTGTATTGAATACACCTTGCATTGAACAACTGAAACTAGAATAGATTTGTCATTCTTACATTTATTTATTTGTCTTCTTTCATTCCATTTATCTATATAATTGCTCTATACCGTATATTGAGCTTTAAACATTTTACGATAGATTTAAATTTCTAAAAGTATACATCCTGCTTTTAGTTTCATACCTTATATATATATATATATATATATATATATATATATATATATATATATATATATATATATAATTACACCCCCTCCCAATATAGAAACACCCTTGTTAACAATACTAAAATAATACACCACGATACCAATATCAAAAAATTAAAATTACTCGAAGCCCTCTACATAAAAACTAAACATCCCACAATTAATAATGTCAATTATGAAACTAGTCGTAACATTTTAAAGTGTCTAGCATAATAATTAACATTACCAAATTCTTAGCCATTAGGTAGTTATGCGTTTGAATTGTATGCACTTTCTTTAACGTCATCAATTTCTTAACGGTTTAAACAGTCAAACTTTTAAATCTCTCATATGTGTAGAACGCCATCACGCTCTCATGTACATTTCAACTTTACAGACGCTTTTTCAAGTTATAAACTACTTGCCGTTATAATTAAAAAATGAGCACAACAGTAAAGTCATAATTTGTAAATACACTAAAACTAATACCGCTTGAAGATGATTTGACGATTCAAATCGAAAGTACTTGCAAAAAAGAAAAAAGAATGGAACAAGAAAGTCATGGATCATATTTACATCAATTCGACCGAAACATTAGATGGACAATTCGGAAAATTGAAAAAATAAAAAAGTCGCATCAAACAAAACCACTCCGTGTTATTTAATAATGTTTGCCTAAATATATATATATATATATATATATATATATATATATATATATATATATATATTGTGTGTGTATTTAGGCAGCATATTTTAATTTAGGCAACCATTATTAGATAACACGGAGTGTTTTTGCTTGATAAGCCTTTCTTTTATTTTTTTTCCATTTTCCGAAGGGTCCATTTAGTGTTTCAGTCAAATTGCTGCATGTAAGTTCCGTGGAGTTCTTGTTCCATTTTTTTTCTTTTTTGCGAGTACTTTCGATTTGATACGTCAAATCATCTTCAGGCGGTATTAATTTTGGTTTCTTAAAAATATGTCTTTACTGTTGAGTTTTTTTAATGATAATAACGGCCAGTAATTTACAACTTAAAATGAGCGTCTATAATATTGAGATGTTACATGATAGCGTGATTACCCCCTCATCTCTGTTAATAAAATAAGATTAATCATTTATTACAAAAACATGAAAACATTAAACCATGTAGTTAAAAATGATACTTCTCAGACCCAAAATACATTAGGAAGAACCAATGTAATATATCAGTTTCAATGCCCATGAGAGAATGTATCTCCGACAATGAAACTAAAACTAATTCTTACATCGGTTTCACAACCACAACAATTTCCCGAAGATTAACCTTACATCTCTCTGACACT
>OY744554.1:33838830-33881330 GCA_963556195.1 Sepiola atlantica
AAACATCGCTCATTGTATGTTAGGACTAAAGAACAGAATAAGGAAGCGAGAGTGACGAAACTGCCGAATGTTCAATTTCTACTTTTCTTTTACTATTAATAAACACATAGTCACACAGCTGACAGTTAGAGAGGCTGAGAGTAATAGACAGAAACTGATGATTTACGCACTGAATGATTTATGTAGGAGTGTTAAATATTCAGGCCGGGTGTACCGAAAAGGTAATATGGCAGAAGTAGGCGCCCATGACACGGACATACATGTGGCTAGAAAAGAACAACATAACAAGATGGGCTGTCGGAAATATAATAATAAATATGTCGGAAAACAAAAGATGATTTCTAAACTGTGGTATAACAATAATATTTTGTTTATTAACAGTTTGTCTAGGATCAACATGAAATAAACAGTGAAAATATATATAATACGCAATGATTGCACATGATCTCATTACGATGATAATTTTTATCAAATGCTTATCCTTAATTGAAGAATCTATTATGAATCTGAAATAGGAGACAATAAACGCATGTAATTGCTTATCAGGTAGCCGAAGTATGGAGGGCGAAAGGAAAACAATAGCAAAATTTATTTGAAAGGAGACAAAATTAAGAAACAGTTTTTTTATGAAAAGCTGACGCTCGTTTCCTAGATCAGTAATGGAAAATGTATCCATTTCAATTGTATATAATAAAATGAAAGAAATATCTATTCATAATATTCCCAATAAGTGAGGCATAGTAAAAAAGCCAGGAGGGGCAGCGTCAGATAGAAGATTTTGGGGAATAAACTGTATAAAACATTTTAGATATATATGCCAATGATATTTCCTCAGCGATACGATAGAGTTTGTTGAGAATATATGTCGATTGATATTTTGTTATTTAGTTAAATTTGTATTTCTTAATTGAATTCATCTTAAATACAACAACCTCTTATTAATCTCAAATATAAAACAATAAACACATGTAATTGGTTATCAGATAGTCGAAGTAAATATTGAGAAACAGGTTGCTCTAAAGTGGTTTAAGCTTACCCTAATGTCTAGATCAGTAATATAAACTTTTAATCGGACATAAATTATTCTGAATACCGGAAATAGACATACTTTTTGGTCATTTACTTATGGTTTAAATTTCATTTGTAGTAAAGGGTAAACAGTTTTCAGGGAAGGGGGCTGTACCCTCGGGGCCCTCTTAATATTATCAAAATTGGCTGAAATTTTGGGAATAGACATCATTTTTGGTCATTTACCTATGGTTGAAATCTCATTTGAATCTAAGGGAAAACAGTTTACAATAGGGGGGGGCGGGGACCACCAGCATTGAAGTGATATATTTCTTATATAGCCTATGAACTCCACTGAGAGGTCAGTAGTCCACATGCCAATTTTCAAGCAATTCTGTCCAGCGGTTTGGGTGAACATAAGACACAAAGATCAGGCGGACACATACACACAGAGTTACTATTATATATATATATATATATCTATATATATATATATATATATATATATATATATATATATTTATATATATATATATATATATATATATATATATATATATATATATATATATATATATATATATAGTGTGTGTGTGTCAGGTTGTATATGAAAAGAAATCAAATAAAGTGCTCGATCATATAAGAGAGCTAATATAATTTATTTAGTAACTGTATATAACATATACAATGTACCGCGGTTTCATCCAAAAGGGCAGATTTAGACATCCTTAGTAAATCTTCGTGCCCAGTGGAATCATCGGCAAGCTGAAATCGTTTTTTCTGTCATTGTTGACGCCATTCCCTGTCAGGCGTGCCTACAATCATTTCAGTTTGCCGATGATTCCACTGGGTACGAAGATTTACTAAAGATGCCTAAACTTGCCTTTTTGGATGAAACCGCGGTACATTGCTGAAATATGTAATATACAATATCTAAATAAATTATATATATATATATATATATATATATATATATATATATATATATATATATATATATATATATATATATGTAAATTATAACTAAAAGGTAAACTTTTAGAGAGTTGGACCTATTGTGAAATAAGGAAAGCTCAATATACTGGATAGAGCAAAAATATGGTAAGTCAATAAAAATTGATTAGACCTGCAAATGGAAGCAAATCGATATCTTCAGTTGTTCAAAACAAGGAGCAGTTTAGTTAATAAAAAACATTTATTTTTCTTCTCTTTCATTCCTATATATATATATATATATATATATATATATATATATATATATATATATATATATATATATATATTGAAAGAAAGAAAGAGAAGAAAAATAAATGTTTTTATTAAGTAAACTGCTCCTTGTTTTGAACAACTGAAGATATCGATTTGCTTTCAATTTGCAGGTCTTATTAATTTTCATTGACGTACCATATATATATATATATATATATATATATATATATATATATATATATATATATATATATATTATACTACCTATAGAATCATATTTGATAACTTTATTAGGAATTGAATAACCCATAGATGGTTGATATGCCGTAAAAAAAACCCTAACTCCAAACCAATCATCAGAGTATAAGATATTCAAAGCCATCGAATAAATTGACCGACAGACAAGGCTTCTCGTGGCGATGTACAGACGCGCGCTTGAAGCGAAAATAAAGAAAATAAATATCTTGAACGTCTTGAATGGCGGGAAACGGAGAAGGGAGAAAAAAATACGTGAATCTTGGATGTAAAAGATCCGGTGATTTTTTTCCATTTTTTGCATCCAGGAAACTACTGTAAAAACGCTCCAGTAATTTGAGACAATTTTACACCTGAGGCTGTGTGGATCAGATGAATCTAGTTATTGTTGCTGCGTCGTTTTTATGTAAGATATTTGGCGGCATTTTTATAGAATGTGTATTTATTCATATATATATATATATATATATATATATCCAGGGTTTCGAATCGTACGACCGGTAGTGAATAGTCATATCTCTATGCTGATGAGTCCTGATTGAAAAAGGGACGAAACGTATACGTACATAGATAATAAACAACAACAAATATTTTATATATTTGTCGATCCTCGTAAAATAAGTAGAGCACTCTTAATGGTAGTACAAACACAGCATGACGTCACTTGCTTTATAATGCATCATTCCTTCTTTAATAGAAGTAGAATGCCTGGATATCGCACCGCTTTAAATGTGTTAAATTATCATTGTTTATCGGCTATTCAAATAGTGGGCGTGCGGTTTACGACGTTGGATGCAAGTTGAAAAATACTTGTTATCCAGGGTTTCGAATCGTACGACCGGTAGTGAATAGTCATATCTCTATGCTGATGAGTCCTGATTGAAAAAGGGACGAAACGTATACGTACATAGATAATAAACAACAACAAATATTTTATATATATATATATGTGTGTGTGTGTGTGTGTATACGTACATAGATAATAAACAATGACAAATATTTATTATTCGTCGCTCCTCGAAAAAGTAGAGCACTGTAATGGTAGTATTAACACAGCATGACGTCACTTGCTTTATAATGCATCGTTCCTTCCCTTAAAAGAAGTAGATTGCTTAGACGTTAAGCCGCCGATAAAGTGTTAAAATTATCATTGTTCATTCGCTGTTTAAAATTGGCCGAGCGGTTTAAGACGTCGGATTTGAGTTGAAAAATACTTGTAGTCCGGGGTTTCGAATCGCATGACCGGTAGTGAATAGCCATCTCTATGCTGATGAGTCCCGATTTAAAAAGGACGAAACGTATACGTACATAGATAATAACGAATATATATATATATATATATATATATATATATATATATATATATATATATATTTAAATGAATAATATTAAAATATTTTTACCCACATACGCTAGCGTTTCGAGCTTTCGCTCTCATCAGTGCAAGGATGATAATATCGGACGATCGCACGGTTCGAACCCCTGCCACAGATTCAATCTAGACTCCGTAGGTAAATGCTGTAACCATTAAGACGCGGGGCATTACCATATTCAAGAAGGAAATTTAAGTTCTATTTATGCGAAGGGTGGCATACCAAGAAAGATTGACTAGAGATTCTACGAACGTTGTCGGAATATGCCTTATAGCTACGTGTCAGTCTATTTTTAACTTCCCCGAACAGGGCTCAACTTTAATCTTATTAAAGGGGCTTATAATATTAATTTTAAATAAATAATATTAAATAATTTTTACCTACATACGCTGAAATTTATATATATATATATATATATATATATATATATATATATATATATATATATATATATATATATATATATATGTACATTTTTTTAAAATATGAAATGATATATACAATTATTTCCACAATAAGACAACGCTGCGGCCCACAACTCATGAAAGCCACAAACTAGAAGTCCTTAACGCGAGTTTCGCCCTCCTTTGGGCTCATCATCGACACATACAAGAATGTCTAATTAACTAAGACGGATCAAGCAAACCGACTTTGAAATGTACCTGCTCTTCTGAACAAGAGATGCTGTCATCCAACTACTTAGAAACCAGACCGATGTCTCACAAGTAGGATTTTATACTCGCGAGGACGATATCATCCAACACGCTAACCCAGCGAGCAAATAAATATAAGATTTTGGAATGTGAGATGATATATATCTATAGTTATTTTCACAACTGGACAACGCCGCGGCCCACAAAAACTATGTCATTTATGTATTCATCAACGTTTCGTCTTTATTGAAAGACTTCCCCAGGATGAAGAAACAGTGTAGAAAAATGTTACACCGGCCGTTCTTACACAGGAGAAACTACACCGGTTGTCACTATAAATAGTGCGAGTCACCAGAGACACAGAGAAGACAAAGCACAGTCTTGTAACTGTCTAGCCAAGTGCTAGTCACTTTCTTACTTTGTTAATACACTTGTTAAACCAACCCTAGACTTGACTTCCTTTATTTATTATTTACTGTTGGACAACTTCACAACAAAAAATTATACAGAATATTAATTTTGATTTTACCAGAAATTGTCCAAATTTAGGTATGGCTATAGATGTGAACAAGCATAAAATGAAAATCATGATTCTGGTTGTATTATTTCCAACCCATTTTTATATATTTTTCCACATATTAAAAGAAACATATTTTGACCCAGACAAACTCCCTAGTTAAAAATAAATATGGGAATCTAAGAAATCCAAGCCGTCATCCCATTCACCTCGCGTCCCCTGAAAGAGACAGACTACTGCTGATAACGACCAAAGCAAAATCATGATATTCATTTTATCTCATGTGACCTAGTAGACCAGCAGTTGGCAGACAGACTCTGCCCCATAAACCACACACATGCTAAGGTTGGAATGTGTCTGGGACGTTTGGCACTGATTGCTTCCGCAAAGGACGTTTAAAGATGGAGTACTTTGCCTCAAGTCTGCCACAGCTATCATAGATACACTTGTGGCAGACCGATCTCTTCAGAGACACCACCTTCACGTTTGGGATGTGACGGTAGTTAAGTGGATATCGACACGGACTGAATACCTGGGTGTTCCAAGTTCGAATCCAGTCGGTTCCACAATACCACTTTCACTTAGGGATGTTGGCAACCTTCTCGTTGTTCCTTCCCGTAAGTACCCGATGGATTTCCAGAAAGATTTCTAACTAGAAAAACATTGGGGAAACTAATGCCAACACCAGAATAATCTGATTCACACGAAATAAGTAGAAATTATTCACGTTCATATCAAGTTGTTTCAGGTTGGTTTTTATTATATCTTTAAAACGTAACTTAGATTTATGTCTCGGACGTTTTCCAAACAGCATATGATCTCCCATCATGCATCTGACTACGTATAATACGCACATCGATGCTCGGCATATAGCTTATTCCAGAACATTGGTGTCTGGTGTATATGATTGCCACTTAATATTTAAGATCACCCCCACCCCCCTCCTCCCCTGCGAGACGTTTGGTGGAACCTTGATGTGTCTGCGATACATTGTCAACGTCTCCAAGGATTCAGGAGAACAGACAGGGCGCGTGACTCGTACACACAAAGTTTTATTTTGATGGTATAGGCTCTGTCTGACCAAACGTGCTTTTCAAGCCTACTAAAAGCTTTGCTAGCCTTTTCAATTCTTAGGGGTATCTCGGAGTTGAGGGATCGCAGAGTTGAGATAAACGCAACTTAGGTTTGTATCTCGGACGTTATTTATATATATAAATATATAAATATATATATATAGTTTCGCATATATATATATATATATATATATATATATATATATATATATATATATATATATATATATATATATATATATATATATATATAGTTTCGCATATATATATATATATATATATATATATATATAGTTTCGCATATATATATATATATATATATATAGTTTCGCATATATATATATATATATATATATATATATATATATAAATATATATATATAGTTTCGCATATATATATATATATATATATATATATATAAATATATATATAGTTTCGCATATATATATATATATATATATATATATATATATATAAATATATATATATAGTTTCGCATATATATATATATATATATATATAGTTTCGCATATATATATATATATATATATATATAAATATATATATATAGTTTCGCATATATATATATATATATATATATATATATAGTTTCGCATATATATATATATATATATATATAAATATATATATATAGTTTCGCATATATATATATATATAGTTTCGCATGTATATATATATATATATATATATATATATATAAATATATATATATAGTTTCGCATATATATATATATATATATATATATAAATATATATATATAGTTTCGCATATATATATATATATATATATATAAATATATATATAGTTTCGCATATATATATATATATATATATATATATAAATATATATATATAGTTTCGCATATATATATATATATATATATATATATATATATATAAATATATATATATAGTTTCGCATATATATATATATATATATATATATATATATAGTTTCGCATATATATATATATATATATATATAAATATATATATATAGTTTCGCATATATATTATATATATATATATATATATATATATATATATATATATATAGTTTCGCATATATATATATATATATATATATAGTTTCGCATATATATATATATATATAGTTTCGCATATATATATATATATATATATATATATATATAGATATATATATATATAGTTTCGCATATATATATATATATATAGTTTCGCATATATATATATATATATATATATATATATATATATATATAATGGGTCGTTTAGTTTTAAAGCATTGCTGGGTATTTATTATGAATTGAAAATATAAGCCATTACTAATGCAAGATTAATTAATTTTTTTAATTCCGAAATTAATAAGATTAAAGTAAAAAAATATTTTAAAAAATGAATTAATCTTGCATTGATAATGGCTTATATTTTCAATTCATAATAAATACCCAGCAATGCTTTAAAACTGAACGACCCATTTTATTAACTACACAAGCACGCCAATGCTTTTCTTCGTTCGACAACCAGAATTTGAGATCATAACCGCCACATCACACCAAGACTATTTATCAACGAAACTAAAGAAAAAAGTTTGTTTATTTTTTTTTTGATGGAAAAAAAATGACACAATACTGGTCAACTCTGATGATAATATTTTATTACGAAATTAATAAGATTAAAGTAAAAATAAATAAAAAAAATAAAAAAATAATAAATTTATCTTGCATTGATAATGGCTTACATTTTCAATTTATATATATATATATATATATATATATATATATATATATATATATATATATATATATATATATATATTCAAGAAGAAATAGTACAAATAAATACCTTTTGAAGCATAAAGATGCGATATCAATTTTTTTAATAAAAAAGAAAAATAATAAATCGAAACCGATTTTTAAAAAATGTTTTTAATTATAAACTAGCATTTTTTTTTGTTAGTTTAAAGTGATACAGATATTTCGCCAAAATCTTGGCATCATCGGTGTGTAATATGTGATTTTTTATTTTTATTTTTTATAAAAAAAATTGATATCGCATCTTTATGCTTCAAAATGTATTTATTTTACCTATTCCTTCTTAAATTTAACAATAGATGCTTTTTAAAAAAAAAAATATGAACCTTAAAACACATATAGAAATCACGTGCTGCATTCACGTTCTCATATTTGATAGTGGGAAACAACAGCTAACCCATTTGGCCCGGCTGTAACAACAAAAGCCGGTAGGAAAAAAATACAAATCCGATGACATCAGGATATATTACACACCGATGATGCCAGGATTTTGGCGAAATATCTGTATCACTTTAAACTAACAAAAAAAAATGCTAGTTTATAATAAAAAAATAAAAATAAAATCGGTTTCGATTTTTTATTTTTATTTTTTATAAAAAAAATTGATATCGCATCTTTATGCTTCAAAAGGTATTTATTTTACCTATTCCTTCTTAAATTTAACAATAGATGCTTTTTAAAAAAAATATGAACCTTAAAACACTTATATATATATATATATATATATATATATATATATATATATATATATATATATATATATATATTTATATATATATATATATATATATATATATATATATATATATATATATATATATATATATATATATAGGGCAGTTTTTATTATATTCCAATAACCATGGTTTGTTTTATTACTTTCATTTTTATTTTTTCATATTTTCAAAAATTTAAACTTTCTGTGCGATATATTTAACGGTCCGTTTCATTTGTCTTGTGCCAAACAACATTTGTATGTCAATATCGTCTCTGCAACATTACAAAATCATCAGAAAAAAGTTCACAAATAATAAAAGAGTTCTTGAATTAGAGTGTCATGAAAACACCTACACTATACATCAGTTTAATTTTAGGATGAAAACAAACAAAAAAAAACAAACAAAAAATTGAGATCAAAACACTCACACGTGTGAGATCCAACTAATCCGCCATTTTAAATTCTTTTCGTTCAAAGCTAGTATCTGTCTAAAAAATTAGTGCAAACTATTTTAAAATTTTAATTCGGTAATATTTCCTAAAATATTTAATATGTACTATAATTTATTTATAAAGTTTCAGTTTATTTGAAGATAATTCATTTTTTTTACTAAAGTTACATCAATGTTTATTTAGGTCGTTAGGGTACGAAACTCATTTAAGCAGAGCATTATAGAGCTAGTCTCATTGTGTCAACCGTCCATTCAATCAACTATTAAATAAATTGCTTCTACATAGGTGCTTTTTATGGAATGTATATAGTATTTATTAATAAACCCTTTCCAATATTAAGATAAGCTTAACTTTCCAGAATTCATTACTCAATTAGTAAGTTACTAATTAAAATGCGAAACTATATTTATATATATATATATATATATATATATATATATATATATATAGTTTCGCATATATATATATATATATATATATATATATATATATATATATATATATATATATATATATATATATATATATATATATATATAATGGGTCGTTTAGTTTTAAAGCATTGCTGGGTATTTATTATAAATTGAAAATATAAGCCATTATCAATGCAAGATTAATTAATTTTTTTATTCCGAAATTGATAAGATTAAATTAAATAAAATAAAATTAAAAATTAAAAAATTAATAAATCTTGCATTAATAATTGCTTATATTGTCAATTTATAATAAATACCCAGCAATGCTTTAAAACTGA
The DNA here is from genome assembly GCA_963556195.1 of Sepiola atlantica. NCBI lineage: Eukaryota > Metazoa > Mollusca > Cephalopoda > Sepiida > Sepiolidae > Sepiola > Sepiola atlantica. The sequence goes on from OY744554.1 coordinate 33,848,661, forward strand.
ACGACCCATTTTATTAACTACACAAGCACGCCAATGCTTTTCTTCGTTCGACAACCAGAATTTGAGATCATAACCGCCACATCACACCAAGCACATTTATCAACGAAACTAAAGAAAAAAGTTTTTTGTTTTTTTTATGGAAAAAAAATGACACAATACTGGTCAACTCTGATGATGAGTAAAAAAAGATTAAAGTAAAAAAAATAAAAAAGATAAAAAAATAATAAATTTATCTTGCATTGATAATGGCTTACATTTTCAATTTATATATATATACATATATATATATATATATATATATATATATATATATATACATATATATATATATATATATATATACATATATATATATATATATATATATATATATATATATGCAACTTTTATTCCTATATAATTTTATTGCTAGCTACTATATCGCAGAATGGTTCTTGGGTGTAGTGTTTGGATATTATTATTATTATTGTTATAATTAATGTTATTTGATATGCAAATTACCATATTACACGGTAGTCTTAAGGGTAATATATTATTATTATTATTATTATTATTATTATTATTATTATTTATGTATATATTAGTGAAATTAAAGCTGAATTATTTCTACACTTGATTATTGGGGAAATGGTCGTTTGATCAGTACCATTGGAGAGCCATGAATATTATAACTGTCCTGTTTTTAAATCTCCGAAACAGTTACATGGTAAACAGCTGATGATCCCGTTTTAATATTTTACGCTTAAGTTAAGGTCCCCTGTTTTCGTTCTACTGTTAGATACTTGAATCTCCCTTTTTATTTATTTATTTTATTTTATTTTTTACTTTTTATTCATGAATTTTCCAATAAATGCTAAGTCTGCGATATCTGGGATTTAGTTAGTTTCTCTGGGGATTTAAACTGTTTTCCTTTTTTTTCTTTTGTTTAAAATGACTCAAAGTTTCTTTAGACTATATATATATATATATATATATATATGTATATATATATATATATATATACATATATATATATATATATATATATATATATATATATATATATATATATATATATATATATATATATATATATATATAAGTCAGGTTCATATTATATTCCAAGAACCATGTTTTTATTTTATTATTTTTATTATCTTCACATTTCAAAAAAACATAACATTTCTGTGAGATGTATTTTTTACGGTCCGTTTCATTTGTCTTTTGCTAAACAACATTTTTATGTTAATATTGTCTCTGCAACATTACATAATCATCAGAAGAATTCACAAAGAGTAAACAGTTCTTGGATTAAAGTGTCTGTAAAAAAACCTACACCATACAGTGGTTCATTTTTGGGTGAAACCAAACAAAAAACAAAGAAAAAAGCAAACTCAGACGTAGGGGGAACCCACTAATACGCCATTTTGAATTTTTCGTTCAAAGCTAGTGAATTTTTCTGATGATTTTGTAGTGTTGAAGAGACGATATTGACATAAAAATGTTGTTTGGCAAAAGACAAATGAAACGGACCGTAAAAATATATATCTATATATATAATACGCCATTTAGAATTTTTCAAAGTAAAAGGGCACTGATAGTATATGCTAATACATATATTGTCATTAATAATTATATATATATATATAGTATAGTATACATTTTTATTTATACAAACAGGATTGATTACATATGTGCATACATGTTTCAGTTGTCCTCTCTAATAGAGTCAACTTCTTCAGACCGAATTTTTTTTTTCGATCTGAAGTAGTTGACTCTCTATTGTAGAGGACAACTGAAATATGTATGCACATATGTAACCAATGATGTTTGTATAAATACTTTTTTTACTAAAAAAAGCTCTATTTGTTATTGAGCACTTTTTATAACACTACAGTTTCAATAGATTAACATCTATAGAAAAAATATAATACATGTACCATACACACACACACACACACACACACATATATATATATATATATATATATATATATATATATATGTGTATATAGCATTAGATGAAGTGAAAGAATAAAATAAGGTGCTCATCAAATTTTATTACAATTCGAAAAAGTGTGTTTTGGGCCGATATATTTGATGTTTTATATACTTTTATGTATTTTGTATATTTTTATATATTTTCAAAGTTTAATTTTATTACCTGCAGTAATGTCATTGCGGTAATGGTCCACTGAAGAGAAGATTTTCTTTGAAAACTCATGAGTTAAGGACTTTAAATTTCTTTGCTTGAACTTTGAATTGTAATAAAATTTGTTTCGCACCTTATTTTATTCTTTCACTTCATCTAATGCTATTAATGCTCTATCCAGTATATTGAGCTTCATTTTTATCCGGATGTTCACTAATTAAAGATATTAGTTGCCTCTTATATCTTTTGTTATATTAACCTTATATATATATATATATATATATACATATATATATATATATATATATATATATATATATATATATATATATATATATATATATATATATATATATATATATACGTGTGTTCTAATTCAACATTCGAAGTTCTTCTAATGTAAGATTATTTTATACCATAAAGTCAGCTATTGCTCTATAGTGCGTGACTAGAGCTATTTTACAAAGTTTTAATTATTTTACCCTGAAAAATGATGATGAAGGATAGATGTTCACAGGAAAAAAACGTGTTTAATAAAGGCAAACAATGGTTTCGGCTAAAACCAAGGATATCATTTTCAAGAATTTTAAAGTACTTAAAAATATTTACAGATGTATGTTTTAAAGTACGTTTTATAAATACATAAAAATACGTTTCAAAAATGTGTTTAAAAAACACATTTAAAAACTACTCATTTTGGCCATCGTCAGTGCCAAGTTCAAAAAGTACAATAAGTAAAAACAATGACATTAGACCTTTTATAAGAAAGTATCAATTTTTCAAGCCGCTTTTTTTGTTTACCTTGAATTACATATAAGTGTCCAATTTGTGATGTAGTATGAAAGACTTTCGGTCCAACGTTTTATTCCTGTGAACATCTATCTTTCATTAGCATTATAATTTTAACTTTATATATATATATATATATATATATATATATATATATATATATATATATATATATATATATATATATATATATATATGCGTGTGAGATGAACTACTGCTGAATCAAAGAGATGAAATAGGTATTAGCTGTAGACACATCGAAAAGTTGACCCTGGATATATATATATATATATATATATATATATATATATATATATATATATATATATATATATATATATATATATATGAGAGAGAGAGGAAGGATGAGGGTAATCCGACGTAATGGGAAATGAAAAAGGAAAAACCAAAATATGTTTTTTTTATGTATTCATCAACGTTTCGTCTTTATTTGTAAGACTTCCTCAGGATGATAATTTTAAGAAAAATGTCATCCAAGTACATGAAAATATTGGGTTGACATGATGGGTTAATGAGAAGAAGTAGTAGCCACTACTGGGAGCACAGGACCGAGGTCCGGGCTGATAGAAGTCAGTGGCAGGGAATGAAATTAATGTGGATGGCTGTGAGTGAAAAAGTGGTGGGGTGGGAGTGAATGAACTTAGTTCATTCACTCACACCTCTCCATGAATAAAGACGAAACGTTGATGAATACATAAAAAAAAACATCTTTTGGTTTTTCCTTTTTAATTTCCCATATATATATATATATATATATATATATATATATATATATATATATATATATATATATATATATATATATATATATATATATAAGGCTTAGCGCATTGGGTAAAACTAATTCGAGCTCTCGGCACTAGACAATGTTTACATTGAGATATCACTTACAATCAGTCAGTGTCGTATGAGGAAAAGGCGCCGACTTTCAGCTCGACGGTTGAGTTTCAATCCCGGCTTAGGGCACTAACTGGTCTAGCCGCACTGAAAAGCTGTGATACAGCGAAACAGTCTGTATGTGGATTACTATATAAAGCTCACTTCTTAGGTAGAGCTTATTTGTAAGGATATCGCCAACTGCCTTTAGCTCTAAGGCATAGCTCATTGGGTAAAACTAACTCCAGCTCCCGGCACTTGACAATGTTTACATTAAGATATCATATTACAATCAGTCAGCATCGTATGATAGCGCAGTTTCAATCCCTGCTTGAGGCACTAACTGGTCTAACCGCACTGAAGAGCTGTGATACAGCGAAACAGTCTTATGTGGATGACTATATATATATATATATATATATATATATATATATATATATATATATATATATAAGTGAAATATTTTGAAAATCAACAACCGTGCAATTTAAATGAAAAATTCATTTATTTATTTTTTTTGCAAGCTTTCGTTGTTGAACAACTTTGTCAGGCAAGACTGTCTTATAGTTTTTTCTTCTTTTCTTCCTCCTCATTTTGATGGTATTAACCTCGAGGGGTCGAATAACGATATGAGCAGAAAGAGACGTCAAGAGTTGTTCTACAACGTAAACTTGCAAAAAAATTAAATAAATGATTTTTTCATTTAAATTTAACGATTGTGTATTTTCAAAATATTTCACTTAAACACATTCTCATACGTGCTTCAAAGATGTTGGCAATTTCCTTACATATATATATATATATATATATATATATATATATATATATATATATATATATATATATATATATGTGTGTGTGTGTGTGTGTGATTTTATGATGGCTTACCAAAGCATTCCTTTCAGGACACCAATGATCACCATTAAAGATATTTTTTCTTACAAATATTGTTTATTCAAATTAAATGTTTTTTCCTACACGTGTTTCACTACCAAGCAGTTACTTGCTTGGCAGATCATCAGGGAAATTAAATGTCTGGAATACTGGTTTCAACTGCCGACAATACACAATGTGGCGTTGCAATAGTTGAGGTCACTTAAGAAGAGAAGAGGAAAAAAATAATCGAGTATCATCGAGCTTGTTTTTATTGGAACAACCCCGGTCTTCACTGAATGATCTATTTTATAAGTGAAAAATCTCTCTCTCTCTCTCTCTCTCTCTCTCTCTCTCTATATATATATATATATATATATATATATATATATATATATATATATATATATGTGTGTGTGTGTCTGTGTGTGTGTGTGTGTGTGTGTGTATGTGTGTATATAACTGATTTGGGGTTAGCCGTGTGTTGTTTTAGTTGGTTGTTCTATAAATGTAGGAACATTTGTCATTAATTGCGACTGATGTCATTTGTCCTTCGCCCAGGCACCTGCTTCCCGATTCCCCATTGATACGATCCCTTTTTTTTTAAATGGCGCCTGATTTTCGCGCCACTTTAATATCGATGTCGCCACGTGTCGACGTGATTACTAGTAGTTCTCGAGTAGGTCTCCAGGTGGCGCCTGTTTTGAGAGGCTAATCGTGCGCAAAAGCTTCCTCAGGGAAACGATTTTTCAATTGATGAGTGTCGTGTGAAGAGACGAGTGAATTGGAGGGAAAGTGAGATTAAAAGAGGAGGAAAAAGGGAGAGAGTATGAAAAGGGAGAAGTAGATAGATAGATAGATAAATAGATAGATAGATAGATAGTTACATAGATAGATAGATAGATAGAAAGAGGCGAATACTGAGATCGAGAATGTGTAAATATATATATATATATATATATATATATATATATATATATATATATATATATATATATATATATATATTCTCGATATATATACGGTACAATCACGTTGACACACCGATTCCCGTTAGATCACCGAAGTTAAGCGACGTCGAGCCTGGCCAGTATTAAATGGGTGACCATTGTATGTGCTCTCTGTTTATCTCGGCATTGTTTCCAGTCGTCTTGAATTGCTTACCATTGGAATCAAGCAGTGCCGACTCAGGAGAGGTGTTGTTAGAAATTGCGCAACCCTTGCTTCATAATTACACGCGTAGCCAGCTACTTAAAAGGCGCCCATAGTCACTCTAGACTGAACGGAGGGCTTGACTATATTTATATTATATATAACTATTTTTCTCTACTTCTTTTTCTGCTATATTTCCTTTTATATATATATATATATATACATATATATATATATATATATATATATATATATATATATAGACAGTCTCTCTCTCTCTCTCTATATATATATATATATTTTTTTTTTCTCTACTTCTTTTTCTGCTATATTTCCTTTTCATGCGCATATATATATATATATATATATATATATATATATATATATATATATATATATATATATATGCGCATAAAAAGGAAATATAGCAGAAAAAGAAGTAGAGAAAAATTGTTCTGGAAAGAAATAAGAACAAGAAATAGAAGTGGAAGGACAAAACAGAAGAAAAAGAAAAGGAATTAAACTATTTCTACATACAGATGCCAGCGTTTCAAGCTGTTGCTGTCATCAATGTAAAAAGTGATGATTTCAGACGGTCGGAGGATCCGAACCCAGTTATAGAATCAGCCTAGACTCTGCAAGTTTGCACTCTAACCCCACGGCCACGGGAAATTACCACGTCAAAATATGAAATTAAGTTCTATGTGTGCTTAAGAAAGCGAGGCAACAGACAGTAGTCTATCGAGAGGGTTCAACTATCGTTGTCGGAACCTTGTGACTGTCTATTTTTATCTTCCCGAACAGAGATCAACTTTCATTTCTTAAAGGGGCTTGTACGAATATTTATTTTAGTCAATATTAAATTATTTTGACCTACAAACGCCGGAGTTTCAAGCTTTTGCTATCATCAGTGTAGGAAGATATAATTTCACATTGTAAAATTTAAACAATATTATTATTACTTAGGTCACAAATAAGGAGAGTTTTCCCACAATTTCAGTTTCTTCCGATTATATTAGGGGCCAAAATATGGGAAGGACAGGAAAATTCGCACCAGGACAGCGATAGGTACTTATGTAGTATGCGCACTGGGGCGGCGATAGGTACTTATATAATATGCGCACTGGAGCGGCGCCAGCTACTTATATAGTATCTGTACCGGGGCAGCGATAGGTACGTATATTGTATGCGCACCGAGGCGGAGATAGGTACGTATATAGCATGTGCACCGGGGCGGCGATAGGTACGTATATAGCTCGCGCACCGAGGCGGAGATAGGTACGTATATAGCATGTGCACTGGGGCGGCGATATGTACGTATATTGTATACGCACCGGGGCGGGGATAGGTACGTATACAGTATGCGCACCGGGACGGAAATAGGTACGTATATAGCATGTGCACCGGGGCGGCGATAGGTACGTATATAGCTTGCGCACCGGGGCGGCGATAGGTACGTATATAGCTTGCGCACCGGGACGGCAATAGGTACGTATGTAGCATGTGCACCGAGGCGGCGATACGTACGTATATAGCTTGCGCACCGGGGCGGCGATAGGTACGTATTTAGTATGCGCACAGAGGCAGCGATAGGTACTTATGTAGTATGCGCACCGGGGTGGCGATAGGTACTTATGTAGTATACGCACCGAGGCGGCGATAGGTACTTATATAGTATCTGCACCGGGGTTGCGATACGTATGTTCCTGTATAGAAGACGCAGACAGAGGTGATACTTTTTATAGACATATGTCATACTTTTGCCCTGGGCAACGGAAGGGGAATGGTGGGGAAGAAACAGGTTTCGCAAAAGGCAAAATGAGAAAGTAGCGGTGAAATGGGGCGACCAGGGAAGAGAAAAGTAGAATGATAAAGAGACGGCTATAGAAAGAGGGAGAGAAATAAAAGTTTTAATATAAAGATGTTACACACGCGATTTTTCTTTCTATTTTATGTTTTTATGACCCAGAGCAACGCCGGGTAGCCCTGCTAGTCTCATATATAAATCCGAGTTGTCTGTATGTATGTATGTATGTATGTATGTATGTATGTAAAGCTTCTCCTCCGAGAGGACCCAACAAACGGTCACACGGTATAATATCTGAGAATTGGAAAAAAAATGACTCTTTGGGGGTCAACTGAGCACTTTTCTCCAATGGAGGGATGGCTTTTTCCTCCATTTTCCAACGTTATTTAGTACTAATTTGAGAACAAATCAATGATATCATGTATAATTTGAGAAATAATGCAAGTCATGATAAACAGGAAATGACGTTAGAGGAAGGGAGTGCCGGGAAGAAATTCACTCCTACTACAACCCTTTTTCCTTCCTTCCTTCCTTCCCTCCTTCTTTCCTGCTCACTCCCACCCTTTCTACATTCCTTTCTTAACTAATATTCCTTCCTTCCTTCCCTACGCCCGTTCTGTTGTCATGATACAACCCTCCTAGGCATTACCTCCTCATTATCCCGGCCATTACTAAATGGGTGACCATTTTATGAAAAATAAATTGCTGACTCATCTTTCCTTTATTAGAAAGAACCTAGTATTCCTCATTGGATCCCGAGCAACGTCGAGTGTCCCTTCTAGTAATTGATGAGACTGTGTTTTTATTTGAACCAGTTTTTAGTCGCAGCAAGTGTTAGCTATGATTTGTTCGTCTTTATGAGGAACGTCTGCCTTTATATTCGAGTTGATAAATGTTGATATCTTTGATAGCGTCGATTTGGATTTAGGGTGTCAGATTTGATCTCGGATCAAGAGGGGACTTCAAGTGTCATCTTCCAAAAATGAGTCGGAGTTGAAACTTTGAAGTTTTAGCTGACATATGGTCGCAGCAGTTGGTCCCTTGTGGCTCAGGAATGTATGAAGGATGTCGTGCTGAGGGCGGAATTTTTGGGATGGGGAAGGGGTTAGGGTTAGGGTTAGGTGACGAGGAAGAAGTCAGTGAAGACGCTGATCAAAGGTGGTTTTTGCCTTCAAAAACGATCGTACGTTCTGGGTGCAGAAGGAGAAGAGGGGAAGAAAATAGAAGAACGAAAGAAAGAAAGAAAGAAAGAAAAAGGAGGAGAGAAAAAGAGGACCAACGCATAAAAAGATAGAAGAAGAAGAAGAAGAAGAAGAAGAAGAAGAAGAAGAAAAAAGAAGAAAGAGAGGCGGATCGATGAGAGAAAAGGAGAGGAGGAAAAAGACGCGAAGAGAGAATGAAGAGGAGGAAAATCAGGCGGATAAGGCGGGGGGGGGCAAAAAGGGAAAAGAAGAGGAGGAACAAAAACGACGAAGAAGAAAATGAAGAAAGATTATTAATATGAAGATGACAAAGAAGAAAAAGAAGAAAAAAGAAGAACGAAAGAAAGAAAAAGGTAAGAAAGACAAAAGAAGGGGAGAAAAGGAGGTCCAATGCATAAAGAAATAGAAGCAGAAGGGGAAAAAGAGGCGGATAAGAAGAGAGACAAAAAAGGGAAAAAAAGAAGAGGAAAAAGACGACGAAGATGGGAAATGAAGAAAGATCATGATGACAAAGAAGCAAAAAGAAGAAAAGGAATAAAAATAGTAGAAAAAGATGAAATGGTAAAAAAGAAAAAGAAAAAAGGAGAAGGAGAAAAAGTAGGAAAAAAGTAGAAAAAAGAAAAAGAAGTAGAAGAAATAGAAGTGGAAGATAAAAACAGAAGAAAAGGAAAACGAATTAGGAAAAAATATAAGTTGAAGAGAACAAGGAGAAAAAAGAAAGAAAAGACGTAAAAATAGTAAAGAAAAGAAAAAAGAAACGAATAAAAGTAAAAGAAAAGTAAACAATAGTTGATGAACAAAAAAAGGAAAGAAAAGAGGAGAAATAAGAACTAAGGCAGACGAATGAGGCGTGAATGAAAATAATAAGAAAGAAAATAAGTACGGAAAGGGGGAAAATAGAAGAAAAAGAATAAGTAAAAAATACTTGATGAAAAAAAATGAATAAGAAAAAAGAAAATAACATAAAAATCGTAGTGAAAGAAGAAGGAGGAGTGAAATGAAAATAATACGAGAAAAATAAGTAGAGAAAAGAAAGAAAAAAAGAAAAAGACGAAGTAAAAATAGTTGATGAAAAACCAATGAAAGAAAATAAGAAAAATAAGATAAATATCGTAGTGGAAGAAGGAAAAAAGGAGTGAAATTAAAATAAAGGAATGAAAATATAAAAAGAAATACGAAGGAAAAAAATTAGTAAAAATAGTTGATGAAAAATAATTAAAGAAAAGAGGAAAAATTAGATAAAAATCGTAGTGCAAGAAAATGGAGGGGTGAAATGAAAATAAAGGAATAAAAAAAAATGAAAATGATACGAGTTAAATAATTAGAGAAAAAGAAGAAAAAAGTAGCGAAAGAAGAAGAAAGGAAAGAGAAAAAAGAAGGAAAAGAAGTAGAAAATTGCTGATGAAAATAAGAAGAAAAGAATGGAGGAAAAATAAGAAACAGAAAAAGAATAAAGAAAAAGAAGAAGAAAAAATAGTAAAGAAATAAAAAAAAAACAAAGAGTAAGAATAAGGGAGACAGTAAAAAGAAGACAAAATAAGTAAAAAAAACAAGAAAAATAGTAGAGGAACAAAAAAAAAAGAGAAAAAAGAATGAAAAAAAGACAAAATAGTAAAGAGAATTAAAAATGTAGAAAATAGAAATAAGTAAAAAGTAAACATAGTTTTGGATAAAAAAAGAACAAGTAAAGGAAAACGAAAAAAAAACATTTAAAGAAAAAAAGAAAAAGTAGAAAAAAAGAAAAATATAGTAGAGAAAGGGGAGAAAGGAAAAAGAAGGAACAAAATGAAAAAGAAAAGAAAAAAGAAAAGAAAGAGAAAAAATAATAAAAACAAGATAAATAGTTAATAGTAGGGACCTACCTATCTACATTTCACTTTCTCCGCTGGACTTTTTGACACCGGACTTTTTTGCTATCGGACATTTGCTTGCATTCGGGCAGAGTTTTGCCTTGTGTTTTTTCCCTACAATTTTAATTTTACTTTTTAAAATTTTAAATCTTGGCCTTTGCCAACTTATCTATCCCAGCGACTTCCTCTGATGATAAGTTTTGATCTTTGAAAAGCCTGGCTTAAGGAAAAATTTAACTTGAATAAATTGCCTTTTTGCGGAATATACCTTGCTCTCAGCAACTGAATAGACATACGATTTGACTTTTGCTTTTCTAATTCCTTTTCATCCTTCTACATATCTATCTGCTCTATCCTGGATATTGAGCTGTATACTTTTCACAATAGGTTTTACCTTTCCTAAAAGTTCGTTTTTAGTTCACCACTTTATATATATATATATATATATATATATATATATATATATATATATATATATATATATATATATATATATATATACCTTGAAAATGAGGATAAAGAAAAGAAGAAAAAAAAACAATAAGACAGTCTCGCCCGACAAAGTTGTTCACCAACGACAGCTTGCAAAAAAAAATTAAATAGATGAATTTTTCTTTTAAATTGCACGTTGTGTTGATTTTCAAAATATTTCATTTAAATATATATATATATATATATATATATATATATATATATATAGTCATCCACAGAAGGTTGTTTTGCTATATCACAGCTTGTAAGTAATTCCAATTCAGGGATCGAACCTTCAACCATCTAGTTCATAGTCTAAAGCTCTCATCAATGAGCCACGATATAGGCGCTGGTAAATAATATCTACAATGTCTTTATCTAAATACTGATCGCCACTTTTAAAGAGCTTTGTATTACGCTAAGAAGCCGTATGCGATATACTGTTTAACGACAGTGCTCAACCCGATAAAGGGGGTCGTAATTAATTATCTACAGACAAACTGTTTCGCTTTATCACAGCTCTTTAGTTTGGCTAAACTAGCACCTGTCCACAGCCAGTATATATATATATATATATATATATATATATATATATATATATATATATATATATATATATATATATATATATATATATATATATATTAATGGGAGGAGTCAAATTAGTTAACACTTTCAAGGGGCATAACTCCAACAAGCACAGCTTAATTCGTTCGAGTTACCTCTCCTCTTCCATCGGACGTACTCAACGTTAAATACCGCACACATGGCCCCCAACAATCATAATTAAATAGAACACTTCTAAACACTACACAGAATAATAATAATAATAATAATAATAATAATAATAATAATAATAATAATAATAATAATAATAATAATAATAATATGGGATATGAATGTACAAACAGACAAACCCATAACAGCAAGGAGACCGGATATGATAATAATCAACAAGAAAGACAAATCCTGCAAAATCGTAGACTTTGCCGTTCCAGCAGACCACAGAGTGAAGATCAAAGAGACGGAAAAAAGAAGCAAATATACTGAACTTGCCAGAGAATTGAAAGGAATATGGAACATGAAGAAAGTCAGTATAACACCAATAATCATAGGAACACTAGGAACAGTCCCCAAAAACATGGAGAAAAGACTAGGAGAAATAGGAATCAAAGGGATAACTGAGACCATACAAAGGACAGTAATGATCAAAACAGCTACAATCCTAAGAAATGTCCCCGAATGCGGAAACCAACCCACATAAGCAACGAATGGAGAACAAACACATGGAAGCACAAAACAACAGAACCGGGGAAAATACAACCGCACGAGAGAGGCGCAAGCATAGACTGACGCCACGAAAATTATGGACAGAGGGTCGAGGAGGGAAAGCGCAAACCAGACCTCCACTGGAAGAGCGCGGACAGCTCTGGGACCTTGGGGAGGCTTGTTGCTATAATAATAGTAACTGACAAAATAATTTAACAATATTTAACTACACCAAACCACGTAATCTAATCACACCTCAACGTAGTTTCCAGCCCAGGTAAAAATAAAAAAAAAACGCACACACACCGACGAGTGGATGTATTTATTTTTGATAATGAAGGATTCCCTCCAAAATTTAAATAAAAAGGAAGACACCCCCCTACCATCACGGTTCAAACTTAACAATGGTAAATATAATAAAATTAGTTAAAAAATTATTGATTTCTCAATATTGTCATTATTTTCATTGTTTACCATTTCACGTATCGCTGGTGTTACCAAACCAACGCATTGTCATCGCCTTCTAACAATACTTATTGCATATTACGCATAATGCTTTAAGCAAGCTACAATATACTTCTAATATATATATATATATATATATATATATATATATATATATATATATATATATATATATATATTATAAATTGAAAATATAAGCCATTATCAATGCAAGATTAATTTATTTTATTTTTTGCTTTAAACGTATTAATTTCGGAATCAAATTTCATCATCAGAGTTGACCAGTATTGTGTCATTTTTGTTTCATCAAAAAACAAAAACAAAAAAAAAAAAACTTTTTTCTTTTGTTTTTTTATTGATAAATGTCCTTGTTATGATGTATCTACGCCGATGTCGTTGGCGGTTATGAATTCAAATTCTGGTCGTTGAACGAAGAAAAGCATTGGCATGCTCGTAGTTAATAAAATAAAATGGGTCGTTCATTTAAAAGCATTGCTGCGTCTGTATTATAAATTGAAAATATAAGCCATTATCAATGCAAGATTAATTAATTTATTTTTTTACTTTAATCTTATTAATTTCGGAATAAAATTTTATCATCACCGTTGAAAAAAGTTTTTTATTTTTGTTTTTGTTTTTTGATGAAAAAAAATGACACAATACTAGTCAACTCTGATGATGGAATTTTATTCCGAAATTAATAAGATTAAAGTAAACATAAAAATAATAAATTAATCTTGCATTGATAATGGCTTATATTTTCAATTTAAAATACAGACCCAGCAATGTTTTAAAACTTAACGACCCATTTTATTATATATATATATATATATATATATATATATATATATATATATATATATATATATATATAAAGTGGTGTACTAAAAGCGAACTTTTAGGAAAGGTAAAACCTATTGTGAAGAGTATACAGCTCAATATCCAGGATAGAGCAGGTAGATATGAAGAAGAATGGAACTCCGCTGGACTTTTCGACACCGGACTTTTTAGCAATCGGACATTTGCTTGCATTCGGGCAAAGTTTTGCCCTGTGTTTCTTTCCCTACAACTTTTATTTTATTTTTTCAAATTTTAAATCTTGTCCTTTGCCAACTTATCTATCCCAGCGACTTCCTCTGATGATAAGATTTTGATCTTTGAAAAGCCTGGCTTAAGGAAAATTTAACTTGAATAAATTGCCTTTTTGCAGAATATACCTTGCTCAGAGCAATTGCATTGAATTTTGATTTGGCTTTTGCTTCTCTAATTCCTTTCCATTCTTCTTCATATATATATATATATATATATATATATATATATATATATATATATATATATATATAAATATATATATATATATATATATATATATATATATATATATATATATATATATATATATATATATATATATATATACAAATAAATAACCATTGGTCTTTATGGTCAGTCGACGATGAATAATTTAAGAAATGTAATAGTCGTATTTATTTCCGTAGATGTGACGGAGAATTGCAACCCATCATCTATCTAGATGGGTTGTAATTCTCCGTCACATCTACATCCACATCTTTTGCTGTAAATCTCCATTAGATATTAGCAGAGTTATGATTACGTCACAGGATATGACGTCATGCGAGGAAGTACGTGTCATAGAAGCGATATGAATTTTACTTTCTTTTGGGCTCTCGACGTCAAAGCACACATACGCTTTTTTTTTTCTAAATCCAAGTGGGGCGGAGACTTACAGTCAATCTAGATGTACTTTTGCTGTAAATTGCTGGATGTAAATAATAACTCGTTTTTTCTACAGCTGCCAGAAAGAAAAAGAAGAAAATTAGACGAAATATCCACAGAGAAATTTGCGACGTGTCACCAAAACAGGACGCCAGACGGATCGAAACACACCCCAGCTATACTATGTTGGGGGAGAAAATAACTAATATGTACGATATACAAACTTATCGAATATAAAAGTATCTCTCTTCACGCTGAAGAGGGCCGACATAGTAGTCGGAAGGGGAATGGTTTGCTAAAAGAATTGCTTCTCCAGCGACCCACCTAACAGGGTTTGATAAAAAGAAAAATGGAGTCTCTGGTGGGAGCAAAGTCGTACCAATGACGCTGACTCGTAACAGAGTATGCCAATGTCGTGCAAATGGCTACCGGCTCGTAAGAGTGTTTGTCGATCTCATTGAGGGGTTGTCGTGTGAATTCGAATGAACTCCTTAGTGTCGAAGCTCCTTCAGCATCGTAAAAGTCCGTCCATATCCACTACTGTAAGTGGAAAGACTGTAGTTGAAATATCTCATTCGTAAGAGAGTCTGTCGATACACTACTTTAAGTAGAAAAACTGAATTTGAAATGCCCGACTCGTGACACCTGCCGAATCGAACGCGACGGCGAAGAAGACTTACAGAGCTCTTTCTCGGCAGTGGATGTATCGGTGGGCTAAGTGTGCGCATGCACAAGAACCCTACTTTGAAGGGGATTAGGCTCCCGACCACGTCAGATATTTGAAATATTTTTTCTAGCCTAAGGTCGGATACTTTATAGACAGGCATCGTATATATATATATATATATATATATATATATATATATAGTGAATGCTTTTATTCAAACGTGTACAGGGTCTGCTACACTGGCATGTCGATGTTATCGATCTACAGCTATCAAGAGCTGAGGTCTAATCAGGCAGAAAGTTGTTTGTGTTCCTGGAATTCAGCGACCGGGTTGGATCACAAAAAACTTTCTGCCTGATGAGACCTCAGCTCTTGATAGCTGTAGATCGATAACATCGACATGCCAGTGTAGCAGACCTTGTACATGTTTGAATAAAAGCATTCACTATACAGCTCTATATTTTTATTGATCACTCTTTTATAAGCCCGGTTTGATTCCCTTTGGATTTCTACCCTGTGGATTTTTACCCTATCTGGATTACGATATATATATATATATATATATATATATATATTTAGAAGACGAATGAAAGAAGAGGGATAAATATGTACGAAAGACAAATCTATTTCAACTTCGATTGTTCAACGCAAGGTGTACGCGGTAAAAACATGTTTAATTTTTAATCTCAACTTCTGAAAAACTACTTTGATTCTCGGTCCACGGAAGTATTTTAAAATGGCCCTACTTCTGAAAAGTAAGTGCGTTCCGTCTATTATTGAACTTAACATCATTCTATTGGATTTACTTAATTTTTGAACATTTTCAACGCTGCCTTCACGAAACCCTTTTTTTCCATCTTTAAGTCTCCTTTCACCGGACACTATATCAACGGACATTCACCAACTGGACAGACTCCATATTATTTACACACATACTCTTACTCTCCATTACTTTATATTTTTTCAAATTTTGAATTTTGGCTTTTACACTGCCAACTTATCCATCTATGTAATTCCTCTGATGATAAGATTTTAATCTTTGAAAAGCCTTGGCTTAAGGAAAGAAAAATAAACATGTTTTACCGAGTACACCTTGCATTGAACAATCGAAGTTGAAATAGATTTGTCATTCGTACATGGTTATCTCTCTTCTTTCATTTATCTTTATAATTGCTCTATCTCGTATATTGAGCTTAGACCATTTCACTATAGGTTCGACCCTCTAAAAGTATACTTTTAGTTTTATATATATGTATATATATATATATATATATATATATATATATATATATATATATATATATATATAATCCAGGTATTATAAACTGAGATCTCATCAGGAAGAGTTAGAATCCGATCTTAACCTTAGATCATATTTGGAGAGAACCTGATCTAAGGTTAAGATCGGATTCTAACTCTACCTAATGAGATCTCAGTTTATAATAACTGTTGATCGATAAGATCGACATGCCAGTGTCGCAGATGTTGTACATGTCTGTGTAAATAAAAATAATCATTCATATATATATATATACATATATATATATATATATATATATATATATATATATATATATATATATATATATATATATATATAGTCTCGGAAGTTTCTCAACCATGAAAACTATATAAAAAAAATTAAAAAAAACAAAAAACTTATAGTCTCAAGTCTTCCAGTGGAAAATCACTCATGTAAGTCAATTTATTTTTTACAGTTATTATATTAGTTAGTTTCTAACACTATTTTAAGGGATCATCAGTTGTTTACCATGAAAAACTGTTTCGGGAATTTAAAAACAAGACAGTATTTAATTTCATGGCTTCCCAGCAGAGTTGATCAGACCCCACTTCCCTTATAAGACAAAAACATAAACGTTGCTTATACTAAATCTACGTTTTGTTCCATATAAATGTTTTGCTAACTTATATTAGTTATTTAAGATACAAAAAAAAAATTCTTTACCTGTGCTGTTCGTCTGTCTAATAAAATTTATCCGTTACTCACAAAAATGTTGCTGCATTTTAAAGTGTTTGGACGAATCCATGACACTATTATTTAAGTGATTAATGTATTATTTTTAGTTTTATATTATAAATATAAAAAACATCAACACATCAAAAAATAAAAGATAAATAAATAAATATGTATATATATATATATATATATATATATATATATATATATATATATATATATATACACACATACACATATATACCTTTAGTTCCTCCTTTTCTCCCTCGTCCTACTTTGTTGTCCATCTCCCAGTTGTTGTCAACCTCAAATAAATATTAATCTTCCTTGTTCACTATAGTTTTTCTAATCTGCGTTCACAACTGTCGACTTTTTTCTTTTCTCATTGTTTCAAATCTGCGTCTATAAGTTAACCGTTAATTTGTTCTCTTTTTGTTCTTTTTCTTTGCCAACTCCCGGTGTTATATATATAGGCAGCATTATATATATATATATATATATATATATATATATATATATATATATATATATATATATATATATATTTATATATATATATATATATATATATATATATAGGCAGCATTTTTTCTTTAAGACACGTACTATTAAAAATAACTGACAATTTTTGTCTGGTTATTTTAGTATTGATCCCTTCAATTTTCCGGATTAAAATCTTAATCTCGGAAGAAAATTGGCTGATGAAACTGCCGTAATGTACATGTTGGGTCCATCGTCAGTGGAATAATTACAAACAGGTAAAGACCTTTATAATTAATTTTCTTCCGGGATTAAGATTTTAATCCGGAAAATTGAAAGGATCAATACTAAAATAACCAGACAAAAATTGTCGATTATTTTTAATAATATATATATATATATATATATATATATATATATATATATATATATATAGATGTATGTATGTATATATATATGTATGTATATATATATGTATGTATGTATATATATATATATATATATATATATATATATATAGATGTATGTATGTATATATATATGTATGTATATATATATATATATATATATATATATATATATGTATGTATATATATATATATATATACATACATCTATATATATACATCTATATATATACATATATACATATATATATATATTTAAATATCTATATATATACATATATATATATATACATATATATTTATATATATATATACATATATAATTATATATATATATACATATATATATAAATATTAGTTATTGTTTATTTTTTATCTATGGACGTATACGTTTCGTCTCTTTTCAATCGAGACTCATCAGCATATAAGTACGACTATTCACCACCGGTCACACGATTCGAAACCCTGGACCACAAGTATTTTTCAACCCCAGTCCAACGTCGCTATGCCAGTTCTGAACAGCTTATAAACAATGATAATTTTAACACATTAACGACGGCGAAGCGTACAGGCATTCAAACTTCTATAAGTGAAGGAATGATGCATATAAAGCAAGTGACGCTACGCTGTGTTACTACTACCATTTTACAGTGCTCTACTTTTTAACGAGGAGATACTACACGCCATGCTTTAATCAAACTACATCAACATCTCTTATATCGTCTTTGGAACGTTCAATTATTTAGCGGTTATCGTAACTTCGATTTGTGTACATTCGATTATATATTTAATATCCGATCATATCATATGTCTTTTGAGTCCGACCGAAAAGGCATTTAGAGACAATTCGCTGCTGGGGGGTGTGAACAGTATTGAATCAAAATGGGAAATTTCCGGAATTGCCCGGAAGTTGACGGAAATACATGGAAATTAACGGAAATACACAGTTTTTTTCTTATTTATCTGAAAAATTCTGTTGTAATGACGTAACGATGAGGAAATTACTATTTTCTAAATGAATAAATACGAAAGCTTTTTTTCATTTATCTGAACTATTTTATATATCAAAACACCTTAAGTTTACTTATTTCAATAATACAACAAGATGTTTTTTTTTAAATACACTATAAACTGGTACTCTTATAGATGACGCACTATGATTCCGTGACTTCGCATCGTCAACGTTCGGGCAGGTTACGGAAGCGCCCGAGAGTTGACGAGGCGAATACTGCCAAACGCTAAATGGAAGACTCGCAGCCGATAAATTACGACGAAGAAAACCAAACAAAAATACATATATATATAAAAATAAAGAACGAACGAATAAACCATAGCTAAACAATTAGATGTTTATTTTTGTTTGTCTTTTTTTTGTCAAAGAGCCCATTGTTAATCAAATGTTTTTAAATATAATGTTACTTTTTTGTTTGTTTGTTTGTGCACATGAAGTTTCAAAAGATAATTTTGTTTGCTTTGTTAAGCAAATGTTTTTTTTTTTCTTTTTTTTTTCAATGCTTTTTTTAATACATTATTTTCAAAAAACTCAATTAGTCATTCGGGAGATTCAACGAGCTGACAGCGATGATAGAAATTATTTTTTTTTGTTATTAAACGCGATTAATTTCTTCCAAAAGTTATCGGCTGCTTGGTTAATAGTTTCGACAACCCTAACCCTAACCCTAACAACCCTAACAACCCTAACTCTAACCTTAACAACCCTAACAACCCTAACCCTAACCCTAACCCTAACCCTAACCCTAACAACCCTAACCCTAACCCTAACAACCATAACAACCCTAACAACCCTAACCCTAACCCTAACCCTAATCCTAATCCTAACCCTAACAACCCTAACAACCCTAACAACCCTAACCCTAACCCTAACCCTAACCCTAATCCTAACCCTAACAACCCTAACAACCCTAACAA
Source organism: Sepiola atlantica (assembly GCA_963556195.1). Taxonomy (NCBI): domain Eukaryota; kingdom Metazoa; phylum Mollusca; class Cephalopoda; order Sepiida; family Sepiolidae; genus Sepiola; species Sepiola atlantica. The sequence goes on from OY744554.1 coordinate 33,868,765, forward strand.
CCCTAACAACCCTAACCCTAACCCTAACAACCCTAACCCTAACCCTAACAACCCTAACCCTAACAACCCTAACCCTAACCCTAACAACCCTAACAACCCTAACCCTAACCCTAACCATAACCCTAACAACTCTAACAACCCTAACCCTAACACCCCTAACAACCCTAACAACCCTAACCCTAACCCTAATCTTAACCCTAACCCTAACCCTAACCCTAACAACCCTAACCCTAACAACCCTAACCCTAACCCTAACCCCAACCCTAAGCCTAACCTGTTCAGTCTCTAATTAACTTCCGTCGATTGAGGACTTCTGGATGAAGTAAGGTAATACCAGTCGAAGTCACGACGCCCATTCTCGGAGCATGTCCACCAGCTCCTGCTTTCAACACCCGGTGACGTCACAGAACGAATCTGTCTGAAACGTTGCTGGATGGAGCAATGGCAGGCATCAGATAAATCAAGGTTGCACAGATTTGTGGAGGACCCGGATAACCTACCAGGCATGGACCTCCCTCGCCGGCAGTGGACAATGCTTAACCACCTCAGGACATGTGTCGGCCGTTTCGCCGCGACCATGAAAGAATGGGGACTCAGGGACTCGGCTGTCTGCGACTGTGGTCACTCTGAACAGACAGTAGACCACATCATCGAGTCATGCCTTAAATATCGACCACCCAACCGTGAAGCCGGCATAGCTGCGCTAGACAACAAAACATTAGCATGGCTTTTCTCAACCGAGCTGGTGATATAACAGTGAGATGCTGTGAAGCAAACGAAAGAAGAAGTCGAGGATTCGTTCTCGACAATCAGTCCGGCAGGAACTGGACCATTTAGGTGGCCATTTATCTGTGGGGCTGCGGTATTCGGTCCTCGGGTGTCCTAGGAGGTGCACCCTCCCAGGACTGGCCTGCTCTTTTTGGGAAGGAGTAAGTTTATTGCTTACTGCCTGAGGTGCCTGACCGGAGAATGCCGACGGGGTTGCCCAGGCTACTTTTGCTAGGCCAGAGTGCTCCTCCATAAAGGGCGCTGGCTTGATTCTTCCCCCACGTTCCCGACCTTGTGTCACACATTGTTGCGGTGAGAAGCAATTAAATAATGGTACTTCTGAGACCTGCCCGAACGTTGACGACACGAAGTCATGGAAACATGGCGCGTCAGATATGAGAGTACCGAAAAACTTACTGAACACAGTCAAGGCTATACTTCATTTGAATATTTACTTTTTAAACAGGGTTTCATGAATTCATATTCTGAACGATTCATTTATAATTTGATTCTATTATTTTATTGGTCCCCCGATTTATAAAATCGGGGGATTTATGTTTTGAGGTATGTCCGTCCGTCCGTCCGTCCGGATTTTTCTCCGCAACGATTCATTGAATTTTTCTGAAATTTTGCATGAAGTTGTTACTTTGGTCAGGTTAGAAAGTGACATTCTCCGATTTTTGAAAAAAAAATCTGGTTAGCGCCCAGGGGGTCAAAAGGCCCCAAAATGGCAAGAATTACATATTTTGCCCCATAACTTTTCATCCATCCATTCAATTTCTCTAAAACTTAGCTAAAATGTGGAGGCAATTGTTCCTAATAGAAAATAAGTATCGCTGACCTTGGAAAAAATCTGGTTCGCGCACTCAGGGGGTCAAAAGCCCCAACAATGTCAAAAAATGACCCTTTTCTCCCATAACGTTTGATCCATCTATTCAATTTTTCTGAAACTTGGCCAAAATGTAGAGGCAATTGTTCTGGATATAAAATGAGCATCCTTGACTTGAGAAAAATTCTGGTTCGCGCCCCCAGGGGGTCAAAGGAGGGTAAAAAATGGCCCAAATTGCCCAAATTTATTGCATTTTACACTCGCCACATCGAGTCACATACAGAGGGGGACCACGCACGCGCGGCTTGTTATATATATATGCAATATTTTTCTTGATGTTTATATTAGTATTATAAGTAGTAATATTAATTAGTACGATCTAATGAAAAAAAAACGTTCAAGATTCAAAATCACTCCCGTTTGATTATTTTGTTACGTTAACGCATACCAAACGCTGACCCGGATTAAATATTAAAGTCGCTGAATGTGAACGAAATAAACCTATACTTTCTGAAAACGCTTATCAAGAATCAGACTGACGTGCACACAAGACATAATTCTATACACGGCTTTTGTTAATGGAACTATACCGGTCAATGAAATAGGAAAAAATCTAACATTACTTTTTCTTTCTTCGATACCCCTCCCTCTCTCTCTCACTCTCTCTGTGACTACGGGGTTGCTTCCCTACTTAATACAACTGGGTCTTTTTCAAATCTAATACAAAATTCTTGTCATAAATCGCCCCATAAGTAATCAAACGCGGTTCATACCAATGTTAGTACTTCCATAATGTTCCTCAACTTTCGACTGTCAACCATTCCCGTCTCGTTAACCGTCATCCTTGAGTGGCCCTTGGCCTTTACATGCGGTTACCCAATATCTTTAATTTGTAGTGGGCGATTTACAGCCGCTACTCCCTTGGCCTTTTGGCTAAGATCAAAGTGTAGTATCTGTTCCGATGGATACTGCACCCCATAGACTGGTATTGTCTTGGCCTTCGGGGCTTGATTTACGCCAGTCTATGGGTCTGTCCTGTGCAGTTCTGGGAGGTCCACCCTCCCAGGCTTCGCCTCCCCTCTTTGGGGAGGAGTAAGTTTATTGCTTACTGCCTGAGGCGCCCCTATCGGGGAATGCCGACGGGGCTGCCCAGGCAATTTTTAAACCCCACTTTCCCGACCCGACCTTAGGTCACATCTTACTTGTGGGAGTAAGATAAAAACTGGCCTTGGTGGTTCACGGCAGGAAGGAAAGCAGAAAGAGTTCATCCACTAGACGACACGACCCTCTACGCGGCGAGGGAGACATCTAAGGTGTGCAAACAATATATGAACTATGTGATTTATGATGTTTTAAAAATGGCGACTATTAAATGTGAAATGCCACGGCCCATTCAGGGACGAGTATACGAAACGAGTAACCGCCGCGGCCCTAAGTAGGAGAAGGCTATGCAACACAACTGAGGACAGAACGGATACTACGCTTTGATCATAGCCCGATTAATCCGTATTCACTTGCCTCACCAGGGGGACAGGGCTGGACACAATAGCGGTTTTAACCGTGGAGTAAGTCCAGCTTCCCCAAAATTTGAACTATGAATTATGTCAAAAATTAAAACGTCCTCAGTCTAGATCAGGGTCGGGCAACCTCCAGCCCGCGGGCCACATCCGGCCCGCAAAGGTTTAGCGTCCGGCCGGCCACCCGGCTATGCTTTATTGTTGCAATCCGGCCCTCGAACCTCCCAGTAAATCTCATATCATTTTGTGACATAAACGTAAAAGTAGGTTTTAATTAAGATTTACAGTGGGATTAAAATGTATAAACATCAGCGAGTGATGATGCATGTATATTTCATTTTTCTTTAACTATTAATTTCAAATCCTTGGCCTGAGATAAAAATAGAAAAAGAGAAAGAGAGAGGCAAAGAGGAAACGTGAGACGAGGAAAGGGCAAGAAACATAGAACTTATGTGAGGTGTGTCAAAACGAATGCTGGATCAACTTGCTACTCCCCCCTCCCGTCATGATTTTTCATGATTCCAAAATGGCTCTTCGTCGGCGCCTTTTTTAACATCACATACAGAAGTCTCTTTAGAAAAGAAAAATCAGATTTGTAGAGTGTTCAATGCTATTTTTGTACAATTTATTCATGTAAACAAAATATAGTAATTCTGAGATTTCGTTTTTCACTCCGGCCCGCGATCTCCTTCCAAAAGTCTCATCTGGCCCTCACTCTGAAAAGGTTGCCCGCCCCTGCTCTAGATAGATAAACCTCTCTTCACCGACCGACGACAGAAGACAGAGTGTAGTATCAAAAAACATACCTAACCTTATATAAATAACTTTATATACTACACATAAATGTATGTGTAAATAAAAATGTTTATTTATTTATGAAGATGTGTATTCAGAAATATATTTAGATAAACCTATAGATATATAAAAGTGCATATATATATGACAAAAACCTCAGTCCCCCCTCTCTCACCCTAAGGCAAATTCACTAACACTCTCACCCCTCCTCTTTTTCACTGCTGCATTTAATGTACCCACTCAAAGCTTTCCATATTCATTTCATTCTTTGCCCCTACTGACTTCTCGCAGCCTGGACCCTCGTCCAGCGCTCTTAGTAGCCACACTTACTACTTTTCCTTATCAACTTATCATGTCAACCCAATATTTCAATGCATGACATTTTTCTTTAAATTATCATCCTGGGGAAGTCTTACAATAAAGACGAAACGTTGATGAATATATAAATCATATCGCTTGTTTTTTCCTTTTTCATTTCCCATATAAATATATATGTACGTACATGTTAGCTCATATATATATATATATATATATATATATATATATATATATATATATATATATATATATATATATATGTGTGTGTGTATATATATATATATATATGAGTTGATGTTTTTCAAAGTTGGTTTAAATTAGCTAATATTGTCGACAGAGTCCTGCTCGAGGCATGGGTATTTTTTTTAAGCTATAGAAAGGCGATAACGAGGTTAGATGTTCAATTTCCTGTGTGTGAACTCCATTGTTGAAAATGGAGCAAATAATCGTCATGAAAAAGAACGGAATTAAAAATATGTATATATATATATATATATATATATATATATATATATATATATCTTCTATATATTAATACGATAGCGTGTGTGTTCGTGTGTCACGCTTACATCAAAAGCTCTGCGCATGCGTGGTGCACCTAGATTTGGAAAAGCATTCAAGTCACCTAATGTTCGTAATATTGTCAGGTATTTCACTTTGGCGCAACGGTTAGCGACATAATTTTTACGTCGGCCCGACTGGTTTATAGTTCGATATCAACCAACCTCTAAGATTTTTTTTTATATATAGAAGAGGGGGGGTAGGGAGGGGACGACCGGGAAGATACATATTAATACGATAGTATGTGTGAGTTTGTGTGTCATTCTTACATCAAAAGCAACGACCTTCTGAATTTTTTTATTTTCTTGGTCTTTTGGCTAAGATCAAAGTGTAGTATCTGTACCGATGGATACTGCACCCCATAGACTTGTATTGTCTTGGCCTTCGGGGCTTGATTTACGCCGGTCTATAGGGTCTGTCCTGTGCAGTTCTGGGAGCTCCCCCCTTCCAGGCTTCGCCTCCCCTCTTTGGGGAGGAGTAAGTTTATTGCTTACTGCCTGGGGCGCCCTTAACGGGGAATGCCGACGGGGCTGCCCAGGCAATTTTTGAACCCCACTTTCCCGACCCGACCTTGGGTCACATCTTACTTGTGGGAGTAAGATAAAACTGGCCTTGTGCCTAACTCCTGGAGAGGAGTAAATCAATACTCATGAATTGGAGCCAAATTTAATTTAATCTAAAACATTTACAAAGTAAGGTTTAGTCATCGAAATATTACCTTCACTAGAAATATTGTATATAAAGAAGTTTTGTAAATTGTTTCATGTATTGTTCATTTTTTAAAATAAATAAATAATCAAATCTTATCATATTTTATTCAAACATGTATAGGTTAGGAACAAGATAATTAGTATTAAAAACATCATTTCGTGTAATTTACACGGGTCCCGCTAGTAATAATAGTATCATTATTATTATTAATAAGAATATATATATATATATATATATATATATATATATATATATATATATATATACTAGACATACACATAGCTGTATAAAGAAAGAGAGACAGATGCATATATGTTTGTGTACCTAATAAAAATATTAACATACACACACACAAACACACACACACAAATATATATATATATATATATATATATATATATATATATATATATATATATATATATTAACGGCGAGGAATACGGACGTTTGGGACATTTTGGGGAGGGTAGAATGAGATTAAACAAATATAAAAACGAGAGAAAACGATTAAAAAGAAATTAATTAATGTACTGAACCGGTTCGGGAGTAGTGATTCTGGATTATGCCGATTATGTGGCAAAAATGATGGTGATCTTGGATGACGTCGATAAATTTAAAATACTCGGACCTGTTAATACGCATGACAAGACCCTTTCAATTGAAACTAATTTTCAAAAAAGATTGCTTAAATTAGTTAAGAAAGGTGTTCTTCCTGGGAAAATATACGATATAATCCGACCAATAGGGTCTATAAGACCACGTCTTTACGGCCTACCAAAAACGCATAAGGAAAATATACCCGTAAGACCGATTCTTTATATGGTCGGGTCGGTTCAGCATCAGTTAGCTAAATGGTTGGCTGAATTGCTTCAACCTGTGCTTGAAGTATATTCGGCCAACTGTATTAAAGATTCATTCACTTTTGCTGAATATATACGTAATTGCCCTTTTTCTGCTGAGAATAAGTTTATGTGTTCTTTCGACATCAGCAGTTTATTTACATGCGTTCCCTTACAAGAAACCATCGATATTTGTGCTGATGTTTTATATCGCGGTTTCTCAGTTGGTCCTATTATCTCTGAGGAGGTCTTCGTAGAACTGATGCGGTTTGCTACCATGTCTGTCGAATTCAGTTTTGATAATGTCATGTATCAGCAAATCGACGGCATTTCTATGGGGTCACCCCTTGGTCCTGCGTTGGCCAATATCTTTGTAGGTTTTCGCGAGCATAATCTTTTGGCCCGTATCAATAAACCACTTACTTATTTTCGATACGTAGATGATACATTTTGCGTGTTTAACGATGAGTCAGATTCCATATTATTCCTTAATGCACTCAATCAATTACACCCAGTCTTAAAGTTCACTTGTGAGAAGGAACACAACTCCACCCTTCCTTTTCTAGAGGTATTAGTGCATAAATCTGATTCATTGTTTTTAACATCTGTTTTCCGCAAACCTACATTTACTGGTTTATATTGTCACTGGGACTCTTTTTGTCTCATACAAAGAAAAATAAATCTGATTAAATGTTTGGTTTATCGTGCCTTAAAGATTTGCTCTGAATCCCTGATTGATTCGGAGATTGAATTTATCAAAGGGGTGCTCGTTGAAAATGGGTACCCTCTCGATATTGTTAATTCTAATATCGTTACTAAGATCGCTCACTTTTACAAGCCTAAACTTTTTGGTCCTCCAAAATGACCGGCGTACCTCAGATTACCTTGGTTGGGTAATATTAGCATAAAATTTGCTAATCAAATTTCTGTAGCTGTGCGTCGGTGTTACAAGGCATCTAATCCTTGAATTGTTTTTTCTGCTCGACCTTTGCTAAAATCTATTCATAAGGATGTTCTCCCACCCCAGCATATCAGTAATATTATTTATCAATTTAAATGTCGGTGCGACGCCGTATACGTGGGAAGAACAGTGCAAAGGTTTGAATCCAGAATCAAACAACACATCCCCCCTGCCATACGCCAGGGCCGACTAAATAATTTAAATAATTTAGTCAATACATCCGGGTCTGCTATTGCTGACCATCTTATAAATAGCGCCGAATGTGCGTCGACGTACACTAGTGACTGGTTTTCTGTCATAAGTAGATCGCATTCTCTATTCCACCTCTAAGTCCTGGAAGCCATATATATTAAGTCAATCAAACCCTCCTTTTGTAAACAAAAGGAGTGGCTTTTAGGACTTAATGTGATCAACTTGTGACTCTCCTCCCCATTTTTTTTCTTCTCCTAAACTTGTCACTAGTTTTCATTACAATATTTTTTTAGGTTTTGGTCGTATTTAATCACTTCCACTTTTTATTCTGATGAGTGTGGACGAAAACCGGTTCAGTACATTAATTAATTTCTTTTTAATCGTTTTCTCTCGTTTTTATATTTGTTTAATCTCATTCTACCCTCCCAAAAATGTCCCAAACGTCCGTATTCCTCGCCGTTATTAAATTTTGTACCACGAAAAATTTATTTAAATATATATATATATATATATATATAAACACACACATGTATATATATATATACATGTATATATATATGTAAATGTTTTTATAAAAAAAAATTTTTTTATATTAATATTTTTAGGTACACAAACATATGCATCTGTCTCTCTTTCTTTATACAGCTATATATATATATATATATATATATATATATATATATATATATATTAGGGTAGGTCGATTTTACACTTTTTTTTAAATATTAAAAAAGGGCACGTTCCGAAAGTTGTATATAGACCTATTAAATACTCATGCAAAAAATTAAATCAAAAACTTCAGCGGTTTTTTGAGCGTTTGGTATCAAAGATCGTAGACAAGAATATACTGAAAATTCCTCGTTTTTGCAAGATTTGCTTGAATATTGGTGTGAAAACCAAATAGTTTTAGCATTTAAAAGCAGGGAATGTCCTTTTATTTTATAAAAATGATATGAATTAAAGAAATCTTAAAATTGAAAATTTGCCCCCCCCCCTCATTTTCAGTATCTGCTTTTGTAAACTACCTTTTAACGTTATGAATTAAACAGTAATATTTAAATACCTAAAAAAATGATTTTTTCTGTTATTAGTGAAAATATAACAAGCAAAGAAATAAGGAAAAACCTAACACTATTTTAATGGAGCTTAATATAGAGAGTCAAATTGCTCCATATAAGACCCCTTAGACAAAAATGCTGGTCTCAATTTCTGACTCAAAACTTTGGCTGTAATGTGTTGATGCCTTGCTTCAAAACCATATACAGTTTGTGAAGCTTCTGTTATTAACTTAACTGCCCGTTCCACACCCTGAGAATGTGAGGGCAAATCTGGCAAGTCAAGCTTGGTTCCATTCATCAACGATTCTCGAAGTTCAGATTCAGTAAAATCTTCCGTCATTGGTGGTTCAAAAATGCCGCATAATTTTAAATCTATTAATTGTGTCCAATGTGTGGCATTAAAATTAATAGGTAGTATTCTTTTTAATCTTTTTCTGGTTGACTCCTCACTCCTGAAAGAACAAATTAATTAATTGAATTATTAAAAAATTCCAATCTGTACTGCTTTAATAATTATGGTGAAATTAGATAAAATCTTTAAAAATCATTCTATAAATTGGAATAAATAATTGAGTCAGAGATATATGAATAAATATTACTTACCTAATGGCCAAAATTCTTTTTAAAGCTTCTTCTCTTACTTCAATCTCCTCAGATTTAACCATGGAATATAGAAAGTTTTCAGGCAGTAAACAAAATGTATTACCTTGTATATTTCTAAATGTGATATCTTGGATTTCCTGAGGCTTCTCCTTAATCCTCTGGGTCATATTAAAAATGTGCACTTACTGATTGTGGAATTTACTATTTCTTTTAATTTCAAACCAAAAAGTGGCATACACATTTACAATAAAATTTACTACATAGTGTAGTTTTGTTGTGTGCCTTTGTGGGTATGCACCACGAGTCCATAAACACATAAGCCTGATGGCCAAAGTTAACCATCTTGCTTGGTTTAAAGGACCAATTTTCCAGGAGGCATATCTAGAGTCAACCTTACCTCTAGAAATACCTACTGTGTATTCATAAAGGAGTCTTTGGTCAGAACTAAGATCATGTATTTCATCAATTTTAAAAATTGACTCTAGAGGATTGCTAATAGTGGAAAATGATATTTGGGGTAAATCATATCAATCATTTGAGCATAATTTCCCCAGAGGGCTACTGAATGTTGTAGGGCCCTTTGCGCAACCATCTATGTTTTTAAAAAGGGCTCTGAAAGGTAGTTCATTATGATGCAAAGAGCAACCAATTGTGTGAAGAGTTTTAAAAAGTTTTTTTTCTAAAATTGCAACCATTCCACCATCGCAACTTGTGTTGGTATTAGTGTTGTCAACAACTATAGCCTTGATACTGTTCTCACTGTGGAATTCATGCAAAACATCCACCACTTGATCTGCATGAACAGCACCTGTTGCACCACTATTCGGAAGAACTCTATGTGTCAGATATTTACTTTCACATGGTGTTTCTTTTGTAAAAGTTAAATGGTGTTCTGGTCCCTTAGTTTTTTTCATAATTCTCTGTCTATTTTCATCCACAATTTCCTTATACATCAATGTGTCCTTATCCATTCTCCCATCAACTCCAATACATATATTTTAGGTGGGGTAAAAACTCCTGGCTGAAATAGTTTTATTTATCTACCTCCAACAAGGTAAGATGTGACACAAGGTCAGGAAAGTGGGATTAGATAACCCTGCGCTATAGAGGTGAGCACTCTGGCCATTAAAAAATTGACTGGGCAGCCCCGTCGGCATTCCCCTGTAGGGGCGCCTCAGACAGTTAGCAATAAACTTACTCCTCCCCAAAGAGGAAAGGCAAAGCCTGGGAGGATGCACCTCCTAGAATTGCACAGGACGGACAAGCCCCAATAGACGGGCGTAAATCCAGATCCAAAGGCCCGGACGATACCGGTTTATTTGGTGGGGTAAAAACCCCTGGCTGAATTAGATTTTATTTATCTACCCCCAACAAGGTAAGATTGACAAAAAGTCAGGAAAGTGGGATGAGAAAGCCAGTGCTCGAGAGGTGAGCACTCTGGCCATTTAAAAATTGCCTGGGCAGCTTCGTCGGCATTCCCCGGTAGGGCCGCCTCAGACAGTAAGCAATAAACTTACTCCTCCCCAAAGAGGGAAGGCAAAACCTGGGAGATGCACCTCCTAGAACTGCACAGGACGGACAAGCCCCAATAGACGGGCGTGAATCCAGACGATACCGGTTTATTTGGTGGGGTAAAACCCCCTGGCTGAACTAGTTTTTATTTATCTAACTCCCACAAGGTAAGGTGTGACAAAAGGTCGGGAAAGTGGGATTAGATAAGCCAGCGCTCGACAATTCAATATATATGTGTGATAATTAAACAGACAATCAACACGGGAAGTCAAATTCGCCCGATGAATTTTCAACCGGTGAATACCATAAAAAATATCCAATAAATAAAACGCCTATGTAAACAAATAATTATTTATATATAACATTAAATATCATAGTGTTTTATTCCTTTTTAATTTGATATGTACATTTAATTTCTTAAGAAAAATAATAATAAACTTTAAAATATTTATTATTAAGTAATGTATTACTTTTTTTTGTTAAAACCCGGGTTTAATTTAAGGCGACATCTGCCGGTGAAATCTCGGCAGTGAGAAAAAATCTCGATTTATTTGATCTTAAAGTTGCAATGCTCAAATAAATACAAAATTTTGAAGAAAAATATTTCTTGTGGTAACTTTTGACATTATTTGGCAACTTTCTTCGAGTGCGATAATTTACAGTTTCAAAATCGACCTCCCCTAATATATATATATATATATATATATATATATATATATATATATAATCCGGAGTTTCGAATCGCATGACCAGTAGTGAATAGTCATATCTCTATGCTGATGAGTCCTGATTATACAGGACGAAACGTATACGTACATAGATAATAAACAAAACAAATATTTATTATTTGTAGCTATTAGAAAACCCGTCTAGATGGGCACTGTAAGCGTAGTATTAACACGACATGACATTTCTAGTTATATGTGCATCGTTCCTTTCATTATGTAGAACGCTCATTTGACGCCAAGCTGCCGAAATTAGTTTTAAAACAATCACTGTTTATCCGCTATTTAGCTTTGGTCGTGGGGGGTCTAGATGTCGGGATTTGAGTTGTAAAAATACTTAGAATCCGGGGTTTCGAATCGCATGACCAGAAGTGAATAATCATATCTCTATGCTGATGAGTCCAGATTAAAAAGGACGAAACGTATACGTACATAGATAATAAACAATAACAAATATTATATATATATATGTAGTCTAAAGAAGCTTTGAGTCATTAAAAAAAAAATGTAAAATGCAGTTTAAATTCCCAGAACAACTAACTAAATCCAAGTTATTGCAGACTTAACATTCGTTGGAAAATTAATAAATGAAAAAATATAAGTAAAAAAAAGAAAAAAAGAAGAAAAAAAAAAGGGTTAATTATCTAAGAGTGAAACAAAAACAGGAGACCTTAAGCGTCTAATATTAACACGGGGATCATCAGCTGTTTACCATGTAACTGTTTCGGAGATTTAAAAACAGGACAGTTATAATATTCATGGCTTTCCAATGGTACTGATTATACTACCATTTCCCCAATAATCAAGTGTCGAAATAATTCAGCTTAAAATACCACTAATATATACATTAATAAATAATAATAATGATAAAATAATAATAATAATAATAATATATTACTCTTAAGACTACCGTATGATATAGTAATATGCATATCAAATAACATTAATTATAACAATAAAAAAATAAAAATAATAATAATAATACTATCTAAACACTACATCCAAGAACCATTCTGCAATATGGTAGCTTGCAATGAAATTATATAGGAATCAAAGTTGCATTAAAAAATAAATAAAAAATAAAGCTTAAGTACCTTAGGTACCAGAAAAGTAATTAGATAAGAGGAAGGAAACCTAGCCATACAGATCTAAATACCCAATATATATATATATATAT
>OY744554.1:33893830-33898830 GCA_963556195.1 Sepiola atlantica
AATAAGGACAGGAAAAGGTGCTGGAGACGCCATAAAGGGTAATAAAAGGGACAACCACTAACAAAAAAGGTCAGCAAGTAGAATAGGTAATCCGATACTAATTCATAAGAAATAGAAAATACTAAATCCCCAAAAGAGTTATTTAGGAGAGAAAATTATTCAAATCCATCCATTTCTCGAAAATTATTGGTCTGATGAGGTTGACTTTCTGGAAAAAGTGCAACCGAAACATGTATGAACCAATAATGTTTGTATAAATAAAAATTTATACTTATATATATATATATATATATATATATATATATATATAAGGTTAATACAATATTAATTTGCGTACATCTTGAATATACTTTTACTGGTATCTATTGCCTGGTTTTTCGGTTTCGCTTCAAATTGTGTGACTTTTCAAAGTATATATATATATAGTTTTATCTGTACCATTGGAGAGCCATGCATATAACTGTCCTGTTTTTAAATCTCCGAAACAGTTACATGGTAAACAGCTGAAGATCCCCGTGTTAATATTAGATGCTTACGTTAAGGTCTCCTGCTTTTGTTTCACTGTTAGATACTTAATCCCCCTTTTTATTTTATTTACTTACTATTATATATTATTTATTTATGAATTTTCCAACAAATGTTAAGTCTACACTATTTTGGATTTAGTTAGTTTCTCTGGGAATTTAAACTGCATTTTCCTTTTTTTTTGTCTTTTTGTTTAAAATAACTCAAAGCTTCTTTAGACTATATATATATATCTATATATATATATATATATATATATATATATATATATATATATATATATATACCAATTTTTTGCATTGGGATAGCCTTCTAATATTCCTCTCTCTCTCTCTCTCTCTCTCTCTCTCTCTCTATATATATATATATATATATATATATATATATATATAGAGAGAGAGAGAGAGAGAGAGATAGAGGGACACTGAAACATCTCATGCATAGAATTAAAAATACAAATATATATTTATATAGATAGATATATAGTCTATGTATCTATTCGGTTCTTTATATTTTTCTTAAGGATAGCTTACAACTTTTGGATATCATCTTTATTAAGAAATGTTCAAAAGAAACCTTGATAACAGATTGCATTCGAATGCATATGTTTATCTTCGTACGAACCTCTGAAAAGAAATTGACAGTTTTCCCTGAGGTGTAATAATACACCCCCTCGACCCTAAAAAAGCAGAACGTCTATTTTTCTTGTCTTCATGTCCAACGAGATGGCAAAGACGGCAATCTTTAACATATCATCCGTTTACCTTAGAAAAGGTGTTTGCATTTGAAATTAAACCATTCTATCAGTCATAACTATCTATCTATCTATCTATCTATTTATCTATCTATCTGTCTATCTATCCATCTATCTATCTATCTATCTATCCCCCGCCTTTATCTATCTATCTATCTATCTATCTATCTCTATCTATCTATCTATCTATCTCTCTTTCTATCTATCTATCTATCTATCTCTTTCTATCTATCTATCTATCTATCTACCCATCTATCTATCTATCTCTTTGTATCTATCTATCTATCTATCTATCTATCTCTCTCTATATATATATATATCTCACTCTCTCTCTATCTCTCTCTCTCTCTATCTCTCTCTCTCTCTATATATATATATATATATATATATATGAAGTTAATTCTAACAAAAGATATAAGAGGCAACTAATATCTTATAATTAGTGAAACATCCGGATAAAGACTGAAGCTCAATATACTGGATAGAGCTTAATATTATAATATAAAATGAAATAATAAAATAAGGTCCAAATAAAATGTTATTAGAATTCAAAGTTCAGGCAAAGTATCTTAACGTCCTTAACTCATGAGTTTTCAAAGATAATTCTTCTCCTCAGAAGACCATTACCGCAGTGACGTTACTGCAGGTGATAAAATTACACTTTGAAAATATATAAAAATACATACAAAAATACATAAGAGTACATAAAACATCAAATATATCAAGCCAAAAACATACTTTTTTGTTAAAGTCATAAAACCATCCACGTCATAGAAATTAAAACATAGTCAATGAAATATGTCCAAGAGGTTGACTGAATATAGATTCAGGTATTGAGTGATAGCCCAAAAGCGAAAAAATTGAAAGAACTGAAAAACCGAAAAGGTTATCCAGTCGGGAAATGCGTCCGCAATCGATGCCGTAAATTACAGTGAAAAATGCATCCAATGTTTATGTTAATTATTTGCTTGAACTTTGAACTCTAATAAAATTTGATTCACACCTTATTTTATTATTTCATTTCATATTATGCTATATATATATATATATATATATATATATATATATATATATATATATATATATATATATATATATATATATATATATAGTTTAAAGAAAGAAAGATGAAGATAAACAATTGCATGAAATTACATAAAATTACATAAAGTTACATGAAATTAATACAAATTGTATTACATCGAAAGTTCAGATGCAAGGAGTTACATTAATCCTTAAACCATGTTTTTTTTCAAAGATTAAACTCTTATAATCAGTGGATAACATTTGGTAATGTGGTATTCATAATAAATAAATATTACTTAGTTCCATTTCACTTTGAAAAATTGAAGAATAAAACTAGAAATGTTGGGGATGAAGAAATAAATGTCCGGGAATGAAACATTAGCAGTATTGAGTAGCCATTTTCGAAGACAAAAGGGGGCGCTATAGTGCAGATAGCAACATAGCAAAAGTTTGTAGAATTGGAGAAAGTTTTTTAACAATTTTTACAGGGTTTCAAATAAAGGGTAAAGGGTTCAAAAATATCTCACTTGGTTCGTATGGATTCGTACTCCGTTATGTGTATTGGTTCAAGGATTAATGTAACTCATTCATCTGAACTTTCGATGTAATAACATTTGTATTAATTTTATGTAACTTCATGAAATGTTTTATCACTATCTTTCTTTCTTTAAAATTGATTGCTCTACTCAACGTATTGAGCTTTACTTTATCGCGATAGATCACTTTACGATACTTCAATTATCGTTAATTCTATTATATATATATATATATATATATATATATATATATATATATATATATATATATATATATATATATATATATATGTATATAATTTTTTCAAGGCACTTTAATCCAAAAACTTTTTACTCTTTGTGAATTTTTTCTAATGATTTTGTAGTGTTGCAGAGATGATATTGACATAAAAATGTTGTTTGGCACACGACAAATGAAATGGACCGTAAAAATATATCTCACAGAAATGTTATGTTTTTTGAAATGTGAAAAAATAAAAATAAAATTAATAAAATAAAAACATGGTTATTGGAATATAAAATGAACCTGACTTGTGTGTGTGTGAAAAACATTTGGTTTAAGCTTGTTTTTTGTTTTTGGGTACCCAACTTTAGTATCTCTAGATTTGAAATAACTGTGCGCGTTAACTTAGCGATATTCTTTTAATAACTTTTTTAATAATTAAAATATTTTTAATGCATTCAATTAATTTATCTGACTTGTAGATTTGCATATTTCATAGCTTTGCATTTTCAATACAAAATGGCCGAATCTTTGGTTTCTTTAAGGAACTGATTTCTGTAGAAAATGAATATAAATAGATTTTGGATTTTTTTTTTGCGTGAAGAATTTTCTATGGAAGTAATTTAATGGTCTTTTGATGAGCTTCATGAACGAAAACATCCTGGTAATTATATGTTTATTCCCGGTTGTTCGTTTGTGCGCGAAACATTTGTCAAGTTACCTTGAATTATATTGAAATTCGGCAAGCAAAAAATGAATAAAATCTTGCCCATTGCAATTTTAAATAGCATTATATATATATATATATATATATATATATATATATATATATATATATATATATATAATTCAGGTAAAAAATCCACAAGGTGGTAATCCAAAGAATTTCAACCGGGTTTATAAAAAGTGCTCAATATCAAATAGAGCTTTTATATGATTATTTTTTATTTACACTGACATGTACAAAATCTGCGACACTGGCATGTCGATGTTATCGATCAACAGCTATTATAAACTGAGATCTCATCAGACAGAGTTAAAATCCGATCTTTCCAAATATGATCTAAGGTTAAGATCGGATTTTAAGTCTGCCTGATGAGATCTCAGTTTATAATAGATGTTGATCGATAACATCGACATGCCAGTGTCACAGATGTTGTACATGTCTGTGTAAATAAAAATAATCATATATATATATATATATATATATATATATATATATATATATATATATATATATATATAATTTTTTTAAATATCTTTCGAAAAATATGTTTTATGTTTTAACAAACAATTATAAGTACGGACGAAGTAATTGTACTACCGGTTGAATGACTTGCCCCTAGTACTTGACTAATTTGAATCCGAGCCTCTTACCACCAGGCTGTCGTGACAACTGCATTTCTAAATTCAGAGAAATTTCATTTTCGACCGATTGGTGACACTCATTATTTTTTTTATTTTGTTTGAGTTTTGATCTTTAAGTTGTGAAACATACGACATCGAAACTTCAATTTTGGGAAGCCATTTTGATTTTTCTCAAGGGAACGAAAAAAAAAAAAAAATAATAAAAAAATTTCCGTTTCCAATCTCAAAAACTTTGCGACAATTACATTTTCTTGCGTTTGGTAAAAGTTAATTGTTGTAAATTTATTTTTGGTGCTTATCCAGATTCAGGGGGACATTCGAAAAGAAAAAAAAAAAACTGAGGAATATCTGTTTGATGTACGTACCTGTCACGGGTTGAATAAATCCTATACCAAAAATCACGTAAATTAATCAAGTAGTTTTTTTTTTATAAAAGAAAATTAAATTTTAGCCATCTACGAAGAGCAAGATCAAATATGACAGCCATTTTGATTTATTCAAAGGGGGATAAGCGTAATTCATTTATTTATTTGATGTTTGACTTATTTTTATAAATCTATTCAATTTT
>OY744554.1:33903830-33908830 GCA_963556195.1 Sepiola atlantica
GATGATGATGATGATGATGATGGTGATGGTGGTTGTGGCGATGATGATTGTGGTGATGATAGTGATGATGATGATGATTATGTGTGTGGTGGTGGTGGTGGTGGTGGTGATAATGATGGTGGTGATGATAATGATGATGATTGTGGTGATGATGATGATGATGATGATGATGATGATGATGATGATGATGATGATGATGATGATGATGATGATGATGATGATGATGATGATGATGATGATGATGATGACGACGATTATGATGGTGGTGGTGGTGATAATAGTGATGATGATGATGATGATGATGATGGCGGTGGTGATGATGGCGATGGTGATGATGGTGATGATGGTGATGATGATGATGATGATGATGATGATGATGATGATGATGATGATGATGATGATGATGATGATGATGATGACGACGACGATGATGATGGTGGTGGTGGTGGTGGTGGTGATAATAGTGATGATGATGATGCTGATGGTGATGATGGTGATGATGATGATGATTATTTTGGTGATGATGATGATGATGATGATGATGATGATGATGACGGCGGTGGTAATGGCGGTGGTGATGATGATGATGATGATGATGACGACGGCGGTGGTGATGGCGGTGATGATGATGATGATGATGATGATGATGATGATGATGATGATGATGATGATGATGATGACGGCGGTGGTGATGGCGGTGGTGATGATGATGATAATGGTGATGATGGTGATGATGATGCTGATGTATTGAAGTATACTAGACGAGCTGATTGGCACGATCGAACCGGTGTTCTTGCGTTTCCCAAAGGAGAATGTGATGTTCGTGTGCTCCTGGTTTAGGTCCTATTTTAAAGTTCGTGGTGCACTTTGAATTTTTAGAGTACATCTATTATTTGCTATGACATGATGTTTTTTGTTCCTTTCTAAAATCTGTCTCGAACAGCTTGTATAGTAATTTGTAGCGGGCGTATCAGAACAGCTTAAGAATATCGTTGTGGGTCATTCTGTGAAAAAGACTGGAGAATTGCCACAGATCTCGACACGAGTGTCTATTTTGAGTCCCACGCAGGGCAGAACAAGAGAAAAAAAATAGTCCTCAATTCTAAAATGCACTGAATAAATATTGTTTTCGCGATCTTAAATAATAATTTTATTTCTTGTTTAAGTGAGAACGGCCAATGTAGATCAATTCAAATCCAATAATATATATTTTTTCTTCTCATGAATGCTGGATATTCTGCGAATTAAAAAAAAATCAAGATAAATTTCAAAAAAAGATAAAAAATATTGATCAATTCAAATCTAATAATGCAATAATAGTTTTTTTTTTATTTGTACTGTTAGAGTTTCTGCAAATATAAAAAAATAATTTACAAGGAAAGATATTAATGTTTGGTCCCCCGATTTATAAAACTTATGTTTTGAGACATGTCCGTCCGTCCGTCCGTCCGTCCGCCCGTCCGTCCGTCCGGATTTTTCTCCGCAACCATCCATTGAATTTCTCTGAAATTTTGCATGAAGTTGTAACTTTGGTAAGGTTAGACAGTGACATTCTCCGATTAAAAAAAAAAAATTGGTTAGCCCCCCAGGGGGTCAAAAGGCCCCATAACTTTTCATCCATCCATTCAATTTCTCTGAAACTTGGCCAAAATATGGAGGCAATTGTTCCTAATAGAAAATAAGTATAGCTGACCTTGGAAAAAATCTGGTTCGCGCCCTAAGGGGGTCAAAAGGCCCGAAATGGCAAAAATGACATGTTTTGCCCCATAACTTTTCATCCATCCATTCAATTTCTCTGAAACCTGGCTAAAATGTGGAGGCAATTGTTCCTAATAGAAAATAAGTATCGCTGACCCTGGAAAAAAATCTGGTTCGCGCCCTTAGGGGGTCAAAAAGTCCCAAAATGTCAAAAAATGACCCTTTTCTCCCATAACGTTTGCTCCATCCATCTAATTTTTCTGAAACTTGGCCAAAATGTAGAGGCAATTGTTCTGGATATAAAATGAGCATCCTTGACCTCAGAAAAATTCTGGTTCGCGCCCCCAGGGGGTACAAAGGGGGGAGGTCAAAAATGCCCCAAAATGCTCAAATTTATTGCATTTTATATTCGCCACATCGAGTCACATACAGAGGGGGACCACGCACGCGCGGCTTGTTTTAAGTTTCGAATCATTAATTTTATTTGTTCATCAACGATATTATTTGCAAACAAAATTATTCTTAAGATGTTACTTTTTAAATGGCCAAATAAGAGATAGGTTTAAGCATTGTGGGCTAAAAGGCAAAATTGAAGTTATTATGTACAATTTGAGGTTTCAGGTCAGCCGATCTCACCGGCTGTCATTATTCCGATGTGGGACGAGTTCACACAGCCGGTAATGCCCGGTGCGGACGAAAGATATTAGCCGTGGAAGTGGGGAAGAAACGGAATTATGAAGTTTCTTTGGAAAGGTATGAATACACAACCCCCAGGGCTAGGGATCTCATAGCAACTTGTGTTCCATTAAGCGTATACAATGAAGAATCTATAATGTAACATCTTCTTCGGGATAGGTTACTCCGTAAAACAAGCACCGCAACAAAACCAGCGATTCTTAATCTGGATCAAATTTTCTTGAAAAACCTGAACGAAAGCAATCAGTTTAAAAGCAGCATCTCGTCTCAAATGATGAAGAAGAACCTTTGCCAGACTGATGAATTACTAGTGACAAATACAGATGCCAGGATTAATGTAGACAATTACATTGGAGGCAGCGGTCGATTCCTTTCTTTACATTATATGGATGGTGGGAGTTGAAATTTAGATACTGGTCGATTTACAGATGACCTAAACTCCTGATCAGTGCGAGTTATCAGCACATCTAAGAAGTATAATTTGTTATTCCATGTGTAGAATTTCAGCAACATTAGTCAAGGCAACCCAGAGATTTTGAAAGTTCAATCATGAAATTATGTTATCTGTGTGTACGTACGTACGTACGTACGTACGTATGTGCCACCCTGTATCTCATCAACTATTTGATGGACTCAGCTGATTTTTGGCAGAGATAGAGGTTCTAGGGTCTAGTTGATGGCATTTTAATTTCAGTTTACCATATACCTTAGTTTTCCAGAAAATTTCAAAAAACCTTATGAGAAGGCATTGTATTGAGGCATAGCCTTCACAAAAGTAGTGACATTCCATGAAAAATGCCAGTATACCGAAATCATATGCCCTTAATTGGGTTAAGATGAAAATTTATATACACTAAATGTACAAAAGCAAGGAAATTCCCAAATTTTTACACTTTTATTGCGAGCACAACAGGGCTATGTATTTTACTGGTAGGAATTTTTCTTCAGCGCACCTCACACACTTCATCCACTCATGCATAGAGATTTATACTGTAGTGATGTGATAATGAAATGGTTTGGTTGATATGTAGTCATACCCTTAATGACAATAAAAGTGTAAACATTTGGGAATTTCCTTGCTTTTGTACATTTAGTGTATATGAATTTTCATCTTAACCTTATTAAGGGCATATGATTTCAGTATACTGGCATTTATCATGGAATGTCACTACTTTTGTGAAGGCTATGCCTCAATACAATGCCTTCTCATAAGGTTTTTTAAAATTTTCTGGAAAATTAAGGTATATGGTAAACTGAAATTAAAATACCATCAACTAGACCCTAGAACCTGTATCTCTGCAAAAATCAGCTGAATCCATCAAATAGTTGATGAGATACAGGGTGGCACATACGTACGTACGTACGTACACACAGATAACATAATTTCATGATTTAACTTTCAAAATCTCTGGGGTGCCTTGCCTAATGTTGCTGAAATTCTACACACTTATAGAACCTACTAAATAACAATATTGTGCAAAGTTTTAATTAATTAGGTTTATTCGTTTTTGAGTTATGATTGATCAAAGAAATTAGATTTCCAGCATAAGCCATTCGTGAGGTCTATTAAGGGATAGAGCGCTCTCGCGCCTCCCTTGATTATGTTCCTTTCCTATCACGAACTGTATAGATGGACAGATAGAGTTCACATGGTCAAGTAATGTTTGAACATCTTCCTGGTGAGGTCAGAGTATGAATGTGTCATCCACATATCGTAGCCACATTGTTGGCTTTAGTGGTGTTGATCCTAACGCCATTTCCTCGAAGTATTTCGTGTATACATTGGCCAGTACTGGGGACAATAGTGATCCCAAAGCTATACCTTTTTCCTGCCAGTATATATCAGATCCCATCGCGAAGTATGTGTTTTCTACACAGAAAGCCAACATCTCCATCAGATTATCAATTGGGATAAAAGTGCGTTTCTTCAGTGAGGTATCTGAAGTCAACTTATCCCGTGCCACCGTCAGGGTCTCATCAGTGGGTATTTTAGTGTACAGACGCACTACATCTAGACTAACCATCTGGTTAGAATAAATGGGAGCATTGTTGATTGTTTTCATAAAATGAGCTGAATGCTGTACATACGATGGAGATTTGTCTGTGAGTGGGCTGATTATACCTACCAGAAATATTACTGAGTTCGAAAAGATACACCTGGAGAAGGTCGGAGGTTACAGCAGCCGAAACGTTGTGATGATAACACTCAAGACAAGAACAGTAGTCCGAATAATCGAAATTATACTCAATAAAAATCACGCAGGCTTCTTACTTCTCACACATTGTTTAAATAACTCCGACTGCTACCAATTATCCCCCACACACCTTTTACAGTTAACTTATTTTCTCTTTCTGCTACCATCTTTTTGAGTCCATTATTCATCTTTACATAAGCGAACCGTTGCTCAAACGCACGCCCCCTTCCCTTCTCTAATGATTTTAATAACTCCGACCGCTATCATTCCGCCACTTTCTACAGTTAACTCAATTTCTCCCACTGCTACTATCTACTTGTAGCTCATAATTTATCTTTTAATAAGCGGCCTTTTAGAGCTTTATTTCTCATACTGCTACTGTTTCAAATATTTGTACTTGTGTGCCATTTC
>OY744554.1:33913830-33996330 GCA_963556195.1 Sepiola atlantica
GTTTGTGAACCGTGTCTTCTCTCTCTCTCTCTCTCTTGTAATTTCCTTCTCATTCCTACCTCTCTCTCTCTCTCTAAACTACTGCACAAAGGAAGTAATGCCTGGCAATATTGTCTCATTACAACGGAACATATACTACACTCCAACTAGTGGAATTGGTAATACCTGGGATCAGGATCTCATAACGAACGAACATATTATACACAACCCCGCAAAGGAGATGGTAATGCCTGGGGATTAAGCATTGAAAAATAGTACAATAGTACGGCAATCGAAGTAATAGTATTGTTTCGACTTCAAGCAGGCAGATACCAAATCTCCATTACTAATAGAATTAAAATAGTAGATCAAAAGAAGTGATACTATTGTGTCGGTTGTATACAGACATATTCCAAATCTCCATTAGTAACTGAAGTACAATAGTACATTACTAGAAGTGGTAATATAATTTCGGCTTCAGACAGACAGTTACCAAATCCCCGTTTTTTTAATAGAAGTACAATAGTGCATTAATAAAAGTAATAGTATTGTTTTGGCTTCAGGCAGACAGATACCTACTCTCCATTTGTAATAGAAGTATTAATAGTATAGTTTCAGATTCAGACAGGCAGCTACCAAATCTCCATTGGTAACAAAAATACAATAGTAAATTAATAGAAGTATAGTTTCAGCTTCAGACAGACAGATATCAAATCTCCATTGGTAACAGAAGTACAATAGTACATTGATAGAAGTGATAATATCGTTTCGGCTTCAAACAAACAGATATCAAATCTCGATTGGTAACAGAAGTACAATAGTACATTGATAGAAGTGATAATATCGTTTCGGCTTCAAACAAGCAGTTACCAAATTTCTATTAGTAATAGAAGTACAATAGTAGATCCATAGAAGTAATAGTATTGTTTCGGCTTCAGGCAGACAGATACCTAATCTCCATAAGTAACAGAAATACAAACGTAAATTAATAGAAGTATAGTTTCGGCTTCAAACAGACAGATACCATTTTTTTCTTGCAATAGAAGTTATTTTAGGGGGTGTTGTTGTCGATGTTTTTGCGTTTAATCATTTCGATATTGCACGACCATGTCTGCTCTCTCTCCTTCTCTTTCCCTCTCTGTCTCTTTCTTTCTCTCTTTCTCTCTCTCTCCTTCTCTTTCTATCTCTGTCTCTTTCTTTCTCTCTTTCTCTCTCTCTCTCTCTTTCTCTCTCTCCTTCTCTCTTTTTCTCTCTCTCTCTTTCTCTCTCTTTCTCTCTCTCCTTCTCTCTCTTTCTCTCTCTCTCCTTCTCTCTCAGCTGAAACTTTTTTGCCAAGACTTGTGCAACGATGTGGTCTATTCTGTCACAGTAATAAAAAATAATGACTGCCACGTAGAAAGATCCTTTTTGTTTGCCGGGTAAAAATGGCGCGAGCCAGACAAGATGGCCGCTAACATATTTATCACTTTTGAGGCGACGCTTGCTTTATTGCATTCAGAAGGTGAAGACAGTCGACGGATGACAACAAATATTTGTCTACTTTCCAGTTATTCCACGCCATCATGTATATTGAGACGAAAAATAATAAAAAAATAAACGAAAATAAATTGTCATGACGGTTTAAAACAATTGGCTAATATCTATGATTAAGTGAATATTTGATAATTTAACATAATACAACATAAAAATATAAAAAAAAACAATTTTTTTTGTTAACGTAGTTCACCCCACACAGGGCAGGTCGCCACTGTAGACGTAAGGGGCTACTGAGAATTAGGGTGTAAGTTTTGGGGGGTCATCCTAAGTTCGGAGCTGTGCAGCAAGAGGTCTGTTTACATTAGTTTTAAATTTCTGCATGTCGGTACAGTCGGGGAAACAGGGAGCAGAGAGGGAGTTCCAGAGACCAGCAGCACAAGGGAAGAAGTTATTGGAGTAGAAGGCTCTTCGGCATCTGGGGACATCCACAGTAAATGGGTGGAATTTAGCTAATTGTCGAGTTGGTCTAGTTAACTTACGCCGAGAGGGAACTAGAGCAGCAAGTTCATCGGAGCACAATCCATTGAAGTACTTGTAAAACAGGCACAGGGAAGCAACATTGCGGCGAGGGAACAGAGGCTGGAGTTTGGTGGATAGTGAGGGACCTATCAAGTTGGCGACTCTTTTTTGGACTTTGTATTAGAGGGAGAGACTAGTGGATAATGCCCCAGCCTAGATGTGTCAACAGTATTCCATGCATGAGCGGATGGTGGCTTTGTAGAGATATAGGATAATGTCAGGTGTGAGAAGTTTACTAGCACGGTAGAGAAAGTCCACCTTTTTTGCAGCAGCCTTGGCAATGTCTTCAATGTATTTGTTCCAATTCATGTTACCTGTGAATGTTAGACCGAAGAAACATGGTGGCATTATACATAAAATTATTATAAATATTTGTTTAATTCCTGTGTATATACACATGAGTTTCATCCTTTTTCGGGAATCATCGGTGTGGAACATGGCTTTTCGAAACCCAGACCCAAATCATTTAATAAATAATATTTAATGCGTATACATTTCACCTTAATGGAATCATCGGTGTAAAAGATAAATATTTACAATTAAAAGCGTTTTTTTATCCAAACAGAGAGACAAAAAATAACATTTTAGTGGTGTGTATTTCAAGTAACAGATGTTTTTTTTATATTTCAGACTTTGTATATTTATATATATAGTTATAATTTTTTAGCCCTTTTATCTCGTCAAGAAAAACATGTGCTTCAAATACAATTAAAAAAAAGAAAATCTATGTCGCTAAAGAAAGAGAGGAGTACGAGATGAAGAACAAAACGGGAGAAAGAGTCAGTTCCTAATTGGGAGAGGGGATTAAAAGGGAGGTGGGTAAAAATAAATAAACACGGGTGGTGGGTTTGTAGGCGAGGGCTGTGTCTTCTGAGATAGCTATCATGATTTGGGTTGTGGTAAGAGAGAAAAAAATCATTCAAAGCACTAAATTATTTCAAATTTAATTGTACACATGAAACGCCGAAATTAAAATTAAGTCGTTTATAGTTTCCATCTAAACAAGTCAAGAAAGAGGCTAGCTGAGGGAGAAGGCTCATTCAAGGTTATACACACACGCACCCCCCCACACACATATATATATATATATATATATATATATATATATATATATATATATATATATATATATATATATATAAATATATATAAGATTGCACCTTTACCAATTCGGTCATCCAAACAGCGAAAGGAGAGAATTAAAGTCTACTTTTTTTTTTACTTATATTCACATATTACATATACATACACTTGTATTATCATAAATACTTTTAAATAAATAAATAAATACATTCATACGTAAACAAATTAAAGAGTTATAGTATTTCCAACCCACTTTTATACATATTTCCACATATTGCAAGAAATGCATTAATTCATTAATAAGACATAAATAAAGTAATTAAATAAATAGGAATAAATTAATACACTCACACTTGAATATTTAAACTAATAGGTATGATGAAACTCCCCTCTCTCTCTCCTTATGCCAACACTTTAAAAAAAATTTTAATGATGATTTGCGTTTCAAAAAATAGTAAAAAAGCTCAACACTTCTACTTACTTATTATAATTATTTTTTCTCTTTTCTTTCTTTTTCTTTCCCCTTCCCAGGTCAGAATAAACGGAAGATTCAGACTTCCGCCCCTCCCCCCTATATCAACTGTCAGCCAAGCTTGGCTATGACATATTTTGACCCAGACAAACTTCCCAGCTAAAAATAAACACGTTGAAGCTAAAAGTTGAAGCCATCATCCAATTCATGTTCGCGTTATTTGAATGAGACAGACTGATGGTGATAACGCCATATCCAAAATAATGATTTCCATTAGGTCATATTTTGGAACTTTCCAAATATGACCTAAGGGAAGGATCAGATTTCCATTCTTCCTGCTGAGGTCTCTAACAGCTGTTCATCGATAACATCGACATGCAAGTGTCGCAGATTATGTACATGTCTGTATAAATAAAAATAATCATGTATATATATATATATATATATATATATATATATATATATAAATGGAATAAAGGATAAGCAATTCAACAACTAGCAAAAATAAACTCATTTTGTATAGTTCTCCGAAATATTTCAGTCGTCTATAATACGACCATTCTCAATCGGTTGGTGAACTTTAATTAAAAACGACTATAGACGACTGAAATATTTCGGAGAACTATACAAAATGAGTTTTTTAGTTTATTTTTGTTAGTTGTTGAATTGCTTATCCTTTATTCCATTTTTATTTTTACGTTCTGTCCGAAACATTGTTTCTTTTTCCTCGCACACACACACACACACACACACACACACACACACACACACACACACAGACACACACACACATATATATATATATATATATATATATATATATATATATACACAGGGTGTCTCAAACAAATGTACTCACTCGTAGAATGATGAGAAAACTTTTATTTATGAACATAGAGTGAAATCAAATAGCATCGAATACATGAGACAGATGTAATTGAAGAATCATGTTCGCAAATGTTCAAACTGATGACCATT
This sequence comes from Sepiola atlantica, assembly GCA_963556195.1. Taxonomy (NCBI): domain Eukaryota; kingdom Metazoa; phylum Mollusca; class Cephalopoda; order Sepiida; family Sepiolidae; genus Sepiola; species Sepiola atlantica. Next base: position 33,918,398 of record OY744554.1, read on the forward strand.
ATTGTTCAAACAAAGCTGATAACGCGCACCAAGGGATTCGCAAACGTCGCGAAACATTAAGAGTGAGTAAATTTTTTTGAGACACCCTGTATATAATAGAAAATGGTCGTTTGCATGAAGCATAGCTGGGAATAGTAGTAGTATGTTTAAGAAGGCTGAGGGCAATACAAAGTGCCGAATAGGTTGTAAGCTGGAAGGAACAAAAATAATAAATCAAAATGTGACTTACTATTTATTTTTTCTTAAAATCTTACATAACAGCAAGTGTGGTGTTGGCTGTTTGTGTGTTGTCCGGATGATGATTAAAAATCATTTATTTAATATTTCGGAAAAATCTTCCCTTTGTCAAAAATAATAAACACCAAAGGAAAAATCCGTCTGCGTAGAGAATTCACCAAAATGGATGCCAGACAGTAGGATAGGGGCATATTAAATAAATGATTTTTAATAACTATCCGGACAACACAAAAACAGCCAACACCACCACACTTGTTGTTATGTAAGATTTTAAGAAAACATAAATAGTTAGCCCCATTTCGATTTATTATTTTTTTCCTTTCAGCTTACAACCTATCCGACACTCTGCATTGCCCTCAGCCTTCTTAAACATACTACTTATATATATATATATATATATATATATATATATATATATATATATATATATATATATATATATATATATATATGTGTGTGTGTGTGTGTGTGTATATATATATATATGTATGTATATATATATATATATAGTATTAGGATATATATATATATATAGTGTATTAAGTTATATATATATATATGTATATATATATATATATATATATATATATATATATATATATATATATATATATATATATATATATATATATATATATTAGGGGAGGTCGATTTTGAAACTGTAAATTATCGCACTCGAAGAAAGTTGCCAAATAATGTCAAAAGTTACCACAAGAAATATTTTTCTTCAAAATTTTGTATTTATTTGAGCATTGCAACTTTAAGATCAAATAAATCGAGATTTTTTCTCACTGCCGAGATTTCACCGGCAGATGTGTCGCCTTAAATTAAACCCGGGTTTTAACAAAAAAAAGTAATACATTACTTAATAATAAATATTTTAAAGTTTATTATTATTTTTCTTAAGAAATTAAATGTACATATTCAAATTAAAAAGGAATAAAACACTATGATATTTAATGTTATATATAAATGATTATTTGTTTACATAGGCGTTTTATTTATTGGATATTTTTTATGGTATTCACCGGTTGAAAATTCATCGGGCGAATTTGACTTCCCGTGTTGATTGTCTGTTTAATTATCACACATATATATTGAATTGTCGAGCGCTGGCTTATCTAATCCCACTTTCCCGACCTTTTGTCACACCTTACCTTGTGGGAGTTAGATAAATAAAAACTAGTTCAGCCAGGGGGTTTTACCCCACCAAATAAACCGGTATCGTCCGGGCCTTTGGGTCTGGATTTACGCACGTCTATTGGGGCTTGTCCGTCCTGTGCAATTCTAGGAGGTGCATCCTCCCAGGCTTTGCCTTTCCTCTTTGGGGAGGAGTAAGTTTATTGCTAACTGTCTGAGGCGCCCCTACAGGGGAATGCCGACGGGGCTGCCCAGTCAATTTTTTAATGGCCAGAGTGCTCACCTCTATAGCGCAGGGTTATCTAATCCCACTTTCCTGACCTTGTGTCACATTTTACCTTGTTGGAGGTAGATAAATAAAACTATTTCAGCCAGGAGTTTTTACCCCACCTAAAATATATGTATTGGAGTTGATGGGAGAATGGATAAGGACACATTGATGTATAAGGAAATTGTGGATGAAAATAGACAGAGAATTATGAAAAAAACTAAGGGACCAGAACACCATTTAACTTTTACAAAAGAAACACCATGTGAAAGTAAATATCTGACACATAGAGTTCTTCCGAATAGTGGTGCAACAGGTGCTGTTCATGCAGATCAAGTGGTGGATGTTTTGCATGAATTCCACAGTGAGAACAGTATCAAGGCTATACTTGTTGACAACACTAATACCAACACAAGTTGCGATGGTGGAATGGTTGCAATTTTAGAAAAAAAACTTTTTAAAACTCTTCACACAATTGGTTGCTCTTTGCATCATAATGAACTACCTTTCAGAGCCCTTTTTAAAAACATAGATGGTTGCGCAAAGGGCCCTACAACATTCAGTAGCCCTCTGGGGAAATTATGCTCAAATGATTGATATGATTTACCCCAAATATCATTTTCCACTATTAGCAATCCTCTAGAGTCAATTTTTAAAATTGATGAAATACATGATCTTAGTTCTGACCAAAGACTCCTTTATGAATACACAGTAGGTATTTCTAGAGGTAAGGTTGACTCTAGATATGCCTCCTGGAAAATTGGTCCTTTAAACCAAGCAAGATGGTTAACTTTGGCCATCAGGCTTATGTGTTTATGGACTCGTGGTGCATACCCACAAAGGCACACAACAAAACTACACTATGTAGTAAATTTTATTGTAAATGTGTATGCCACTTTATGGTTTGAAATTAAAAGAAATAGTAAATTCCACAATCAGTAAGTGCACATTTTTAATATGACCCAGAGGATTAAGGAGAAGCCTCAGGAAATCCAAGATATCACATTTAGAAATATACAAGGTAATACATTTTGTTTACTGCCTGAAAACTTTCTATATTCCATGGTTAAATCTGAGGAGATTGAAGTAAGAGAAGAAGCTTTAAAAAGAATTTTGGCCATTAGGTAAGTAATATTTATTCATATATCTCTGACTCAATTATTTATTCCAATTTATAGAATGATTTTTAAAGATTTTATCTAATTTCACCATAATTATTAAAGCAGTACAGATTGGAATTTTTTAATAATTCAATTAATTAATTTGTTCTTTCAGGAGTGAGGAGTCAACCAGAAAAAGATTAAAAAGAATACTACCTATTAATTTTAATGCCACACATTGGACACAATTAATAGATTTAAAATTATGCGGCATTTTTGAACCACCAATGACGGAAGATTTTACTGAATCTGAACTTCGAGAATCGTTGATGAATGGAACCAAGCTTGACTTGCCAGATTTGCCCTCACATTCTCAGGGTGTGGAACGGGCAGTTAAGTTAATAACAGAAGCTTCACAAACTGTATATGGTTTTGAAGCAAGGCATCAACACATTACAGCCAAAGTTTTGAGTCAGAAATTGAGACCAGCATTTTTGTCTAAGGGGTCTTATATGGAGCAATTTGACTCTCTATATTAAGCTTCATTAAAATAGTGTTAGGTTTTTCCTTATTTTTTTGCTTGTTATATTTTCACTAATAACAGAAAAAATCATTTTTTTAGGTATTCAAATATTACTGTTTAATTCATAACGTTAAAAGGTAGTTTACAAAAGCAGATACTGAAAATGAGGGGGGGGGGCAAATTTTCAATTTGAAGATTTCTTTAATTCATATCATTTTTATAAAATAAAAGGACATTCCCTGCTTTTAAATGCTAAAATTATTTGGTTTTCACACCAATATTCAAGCAAATCTTGCAAAAACGAGGAATTTTCAGTATATTCTTGTCTACGATCTTTGATACCAAACGCTAAAAAAACCGCTGAAGTTTTTGATCTAATTTTTTGCATGAGTATTTAATAGGTCTATATACAACTTTCGGAACGTGCCTTTTTTTAATATTTAAAAAAAAGTGTAAAATCGACCTACCCTAATATATATATATATATATATATATATATATATATATATATATATATATATATATATATATATATATATATATATATATGCACGATCCGAACGCGTTCGTAGATCACTCTAGCTGCTTGGTAAATCTAGCCGCTGACTCGCTATTTACATTTAAATTCCTCTCTAATTACTAACTAATTGTCGATGGGATAAGACTCTTGGCTACGAATCAGTGGCGATTTGTGATTAGGGTTCGCGCCCGCCGACCGTTGAGAATTAGTTTCTGCACTAAAGGGTGCGTTAGCATGAAACATCGATGTCTGTAGGTATTAAAATAATTAATATTATATATTATATATATATATATACCATCAAAATGTTAAAATTATCACGGCTATTTAAAATTGGCCGTGTGGTTAAGGCGTCGGATTTGAGTTGCAAAATACTCGTAATCTGGGGTTTCGAATCGCATGACCGGTAGTGAATACTCATATCTCTATGCTGATGAGTCCCGATTATAAAAAAGGACGAAACGTATACATACATAAATAATAAACAATAACAAATATATATATATATATATATATATATATATATATATATATATATATATATATATATATATATATTAGGTTTGTTAGTTTTCCGCTTTATAAAGACAGATAAGTCTTCTAGTATACAATGAACATGTATACTCTGGCAAATAATAATAATAATAATAATGTACTCGCCCCTCACTGGGTGCCCTGTTCATGGCTCGATTGCAAACAAAGCAAACGCTGTTCATACGTTATTTTCCCCGCGACCGGCTGACATTTTGTTTTCCTCTCTCCTATAAATTACGCGAATGGATTCTCAGAAAATAGGGCCATTTTCTCACCTGAGCGACATCTATTTCGATCGACATCAAACACTCGTTTGATCATAGCACTTGATTGCAGGTGTTCATTTCGCCATCGTCTTGTAAACGCTGTTTCTTTTCACGCGGCTGTACACGTGTTTTTAACTTTGCTTTTCAGCGAAGATGGGTTTTGTTTTCTCACTTAGTTTTAAGGGTTTGCTTTTTTGGGGGTAAAGGTTTCATGGAGAAGTTTGTCATCTTTAAATGGCAAAGGAAAACAATATACATGATCTTTGCGATTTTTCTGTCTATCTATCTATCAATCTATCTATCTATCTATTTTCTTTATCTATATATCTATCTATCTATCTATTTTTTTTATCTATCTATCTATCTATCTATCTATCTATCTATCTATCTATCTATCTATCTCTCTCTCTCTCTCTCTCTATATATATATATATATATATGTCTGTCTGTTTGTCTGTTTGTCTATATATTTATTTCCGTATCTATCAACCTGTCTACCTCCCTCTCTCTCTCTCTCTCTATATATATATATATATATATATATATATATATATATATATATATATATATACATCTATATATACATATATACATATATATATATATATATATATGAGGAGTATATATGAGTATATATTTGCTAGTATATATCTATATCTATCTATCTATCTATCTATCTATATATATATATATATATATATATTAGGAGTATATATGAGTATATATTTGCTAGTATATATATATATATATATGTATATATATATATATATATATATATATATATATATATATATATATATATATATATATATATATATAAGGAAATTGACAACATCTTTGAAGCACGCATTAAAATGTATCTAAGTGAAATAGTGTGTATTTAGGCAGCATTCTCTCGTTTTCGATTCCACGTCGAATCATCCTCAGGTGTCAAAAGCAAATGAAAAACAACCCTAAAATTATACATTATGAAACCAATTCAAATTTTTTTTTAAATACTTGAGGCTATCTACATTAAAACACAACAACCTAAAATTAATACCATCACATATGAAACCAGTGGTAACATTTAAAAATGCTTAACGTATGCGATTTTGTTCTGGGATGCCCCTTCGGCGTTGCTGAATTTAAATCGTCAACGACTTCCTGGAACAATGCGAAAAAACGTTCTCTGCGCGTTTCTCCGCCGTCTTAAAAAAAATTCTCTTCTTTCTCCAGCTTATTTTTATTTGCTTTTGACACCTGAAGAGGATTCAACGAAGAATTGAAAACGTTCGTGAAACCTATGGAACATTTATAATATTTTTGGATTTTAATGCAAAAAGGCCATTAGAAAAATTGAAAAAATCAAAAAGGTATAATTAAACAGACGAATTCTGTTATTTTAACAGTGTTTGCATATAATAATAATAATAATAATAATAATAATAATAATAATAATAATAATAATAATAATATATCAAGGGAGGCGCGAGAGCGCTCTATCCCTAAATAGACTTCAAGAATGGCCTAAGCTGGAAATCTCATTTCTTTGATCAATCATAACTAAAAAACCAATAAAACGAATTAGTTAAAACTTTGCACAAATTTTTTATTTGATAGGTTCTATAAGTGTGTAGAATTTCAGCATCATTAGTCAAGGCAACTCAGAGATCCAGAAAGTTCAATCATGAAATCATGTTATCTGTGTGTACGTACGTACGTACGTACGTACGTACGTATGTGCCACCCTGTATCTCATCAACTATTTGATGGATTCAGCTGATTTTTTGCAGAGATAGAGGTTCTAGGGCTTAGTTTATGGCATTTTAATTTCAGTTTACCATATACCTTAGTTTTCCAGAAAATTCCAAAAAACCTTAAAAATAACAATTGTATTGAGGCATAGCCTTTACAAAGGTAGTGACATTTCCATGAAACATGCCAGTATACTGAAATCATATGCCCTTAATAGCACAACAGGGCTATGTATTTTACTGATTAGAATTTTTCTTTAGCGCACCTCACACACTTCATCCACTCATGCATAGAGATTTATACTGTAGTGATGTGATAATGAAATTGTTTGGTTGATATGTAGTCATACTTTTAATTAATGACAATAAAAGTGTGAAAAATTTGTACATTTAGTGTATATGAATTTTCATCTCAACACTATTAAGGACATATGATTTCAGTATACTGGTATTTAGCATTGAATATATATATATATATATATATATATATATATATATATATATATATATATATATATATATATATATATATTTATATTGACATATATGTATATATATATATATGTATATTGAATAATATGGGGAAAACTTTATATAAGATGAAATAGAAAAAAAAAAAAAGAAAATAATTTCATATAAAACAAATTTAAAAAAAACTGTTTTGTATGGTTTCGGAATTTACGAATAAAAAAATTTCCCGAATAAAAACAAAGTTCTTACATTAGCATAAAAAAAAAAAATAAAATAAAATAAAATAAAAAAAAAACAGCTTATAGTTCCCAAGGCAGCCTTTCGTCCGACTCTCGTCAGGGGAATCGTCGGGAATTTTTATGCTAATGTGAGAACTTTGTTTTTATTCGGGAAATTTTTTTATTCGTAAATTCTGAAACCATACAAAACGGTTTTTTTATAAAATTTGTTGTATATAAAATTATTTTCTTTTTTTTTTTTTTTTCTATTTCATCTTATATAAAGTTTTCCCCATATTATTCATTATTCATTTTGTAGTGTGGCACCATTTTGTCTCTTTATATATATATATATATATATATATATATATATATATATATATATATATATATATATATATATATATATATATATAAATATATATATACATATATATTGTGATATAAGGAAGGACACGCAGGTATATTTAAAAATACATTTTTGGTTTTTCCTTTATTATGTATATTTGTGTATTTTTTTTGGGGGGGTAGGGGTTTTTGGGGTCTGTTTGTTTAGCGCGACGCTCTATGACAATCATCACCCATCCAGAAAAAAATATATATATAGAAAAAACACAACTTACATAAGAGCTAAAAACAACAAAAAACAACAAAAAACACACAAAAACACAAAACCTAACAAAACAACATAGAACGCACAAAAAACGCGCGCAAAAAAAAAACGATAAAAAAGAAAAATCTTCGCAAAACATTGGCCTTGGCCTCTTTGCCAACCGACGAAATATGTAATTTGTTGATGGTTTGCTGAAAGGGTGGACGTTACTCGGGGGGGGGGCAGATATCGGATGTGTGAAGGTAGAACAAGTAATGAGGGAGGGGGGTTGGATCCCCTGCGGGTAAGAAGCAATCGAATTTGCCTTTATTGAATGGGAAAACGAACCGATGGGGAAAAAGAACAAGAAAATCGAATTCCCCAAAACAAGTAAACACACTAGAAGGAAAAGCAAAAGATGTCATTCATATATATATATATATATATATATATATATATATATATATATATATATATATATATATATATATATATATATATGTGTGTGTGTATATAATTTCTTTAGATACTGTATATTACATATTTCAGCAATGTTCTGCGGTTTCATCCAAAAGGGCAGATTTAGACATCTTTAGTAAATCTCCGTGCCCAGTGGAATCATCGGCAAGCTGAAATGATTGTAGTCACGCCCGACACGGGATGGCGTCAACAATGACAGAAAACGATGTATCTCTGAGGGGGTCCCCGAAAAAATCCGGTGTGGGATAGTGATTAACTAAGACTTAAGGGAGATCGATGTTAGTTTGTGTATGAAAGGCCTTCATTTTATTCCCTAGCAAGTTTTATTTATTTATTTATTTATTTATTTATTTATCTGTTAGCAAGTTTTATTTATTTATTTATCTGTTCTTTTTTTTTATACCTAGTCTGAAAAAATACGAAAGGGGCGGCTATATAATTTGGCGTTTGGGTTTGTGAAATTAGGGTGCTTTTTTGTTGTCGTTTTTGGGAATAAAATTATGTATCGGATTAATTGTTCGATATAGTGCTGTTTTGTTTTTGTTTTCAACACTACTGGTTATAAACGAGACATATCAACGAAACACCGCTTTCCTCCCATTAAGATCTAGAGAATACGAAAACACCAATTCAATAAACAAAAATAAACAAACACGTTAAGTCCATATAAACATTATTGCATCATCCTTATCAATACTATATCGAACAATTAATCCGATACATAAATTTATTCCCAAAAACGACAACAAAAAAGCACTTATTGTTTTGAGCTTTAATCTGATTTACTGTTTGTGTTTGGTTGGACTTCATTTTTGTATTCGTTCAAAGTTTTGAATGCAAGTCTGTCGTCTAGTGAAGAAGTGTCATTGTGACCTCGAAAAGCAAAACTTTGTTAATTGTTTTAAACTGGAGTTGTAGTTTAGTTTGAAGGAAGAATCCGATACTGTTATAGATGACGCGCCTAATTTCCGTAACTTTGCATCGACAACGATCGGGCATGTCACGGAAGCACCCGAGAGTTGACGAAACTATTAACCAATCAGGTTGCAGACGGTATTATACAATCAGTTTGCAAGCAAGCAGACGATAACTTTTGGATAAACTTTTTCACTGATTTAAAGTAACAAAAAAAAACACTTAATTTTTTTAAAGCATTCCTTCATCTTCTTTTTTTTTTACTATTAAAGAAAACTGAAAGGCGATATTGAATTTTCGGTACTGTTATAGATAACGCGCCTGATTTCCGTGACTTCGCATCGACAACGTTTGGGCATGTCGCGGAAACGCCCGAGCGCTGACGTAATAATATCATTTTTTCTTTCTTTTATCTTATAAAAACATTGACAAAATTGTACCCCCACCCCTAAAAAAAAAACATTATTTTTACAAAATAAAAAAAATGATTTTAATCTATGTATTTTTTAATTTTACTTAATTTGTCTTATATTAGCGTCTGCCAGTATTCCAGTTAGAGCTTGGCAGCTTGAATGGAGGGCTTCGCTATCGCTAAGAACGGGAGCCCTAACCCTAACGGGAACCCTAACCCTAAACCCTAGCCCTAAACCCTAAACCTAAACCCTAATCCTAACCCTAACTCTAACCATAAACCCTAACCCTAAACCATAAACGCTAACGCTAACCCTTACCTAACCCTAACCCGAACCATAAACCTAACACTAAACCCTAACCTTAACCCTAACCCTAACCCTAACCCTAACCCTAATCCTAACCCTAACCCTATACCCTAAACCCTAACCCTAACCCTATACCCTAAACGCTAACCCTAACCATCAACCCTACCCTTAACCCTAACCCTTACCCTAACCCTAACCTTAACCCTAACCTAACCTAACCTAACCTAACCTAACCCTAACCCTAACCATCAACCCTAACCATCAACCCTAACCCTAACCCTAACCCTAACCCTAACCCTAATCTTACACCTAACCCTAACCCTAAACCCTAACCCTAACCCCTAACCGTAAACGTTACCCATTTTTCTTTCTTTATTTGTTTTATGTTAGCAAGAAGAAGAAAAAGAAAAACAGCGAAACAAATGAAAAAGAAAATATTTACAAATCCCCCCCCCAAAAAAAAAAGAAGCTTTTTACACATTTGATTAAAAATGGTTCATTTTACCCCCCACCCCCATACCCTACAGTTTGTTCGGCTTTTATCTTTTTATCAATGCATTTTTTTATTTGAATTTATTCGTCTTATATTATCGCTTGCAAGTCTTCCATTAATGCTTTGCGTTTTCGTCTCGGCAACTCTCAGGCGCTTCCGCGACCTGTCCGATCGTTGTCGACGCGAAGTCACGAAAATCAGGCGCGTCATCTAGAACAGTACTGAGAATCCTTGTGTTGCAGCACTGACTGAAATCAGATAATTGTCAAGACAAGTGTCGGAATCGAGCACCGACTTCGGACGAAGCCAACAAGCGGACGAGCGCGGTATGTGCAGTGAATGCACACAGATACATGTTAGCATATGAATCTGCCTTCATCAAGCCATCATCAAGCCTTCAACAGAACATATCACTCTACAAGTTTTTTTAATTTAATTTTTGATTCCTTTTTTATCATTTTCAAGATAGAGAAAGAAAGCCAGACCAATTAAAGAGATCGAAGCACATCTTTAAATAATTGATGAAAAGATGGATGGATCGATTGGTCAAGACTGGTATCAGAATCGATACAAATTAAATAAAACAAGCCGCGCGTGCGTGGTTCCCCTCTGTATGTGACTCGATGTGGCGAGTGTAAAATGCAATAAATTTGGGCAATTTGGGGCATTTTTTACACCCCCCCCCCTTTGACCCCCTGGGGGCGCGAACCAGAATTTTTCCGATGTCAAGGATGCTCATTTTATATCCAGAACAATTGCCTCTACATTTTGGCCAAGTTTCAGAAAAATTGAATGGATGGATCAAACGTTATGGGAGAAAAGGGTCATTTTTTGCCATTTTGGGAGATTTTTTCCAAGGTCAGCGATACTTATTTTCTATTAGGAACAATTGCCTCCACATTTTGGCCAAGTTTCAGAGAAATTGAATGGATGGATGAAAAGTTATGGGGCAAAATATGTCATTTTTGCCATTTCGGGGCCTTTTGACCCCCCGGGGGGGGGGGGCTAACCAGATTCTTTTTCAAAAATCGGAGGATGTCACTTTCTAACCTGACCAAAGTTACAACTTCATGCAAAATTTCAGAGAAATTCAATGGATGGTTGCGGAGAAAAATCCGGACGGACGGACGGAAATGCCTCAAAACATAGGTCCCTCCGATTTTATAAATCAGGGGACTAATTATAGAAATATACATAAGACAGAGGTCGAAGATAAATCAGTAAACGATACAATAGATTATTATAAGCGAGATACGGTGTCTGTCTGTAAACCCAACTAATAATATTGTTTAATAACGAGATATTGCGAGACTAATTCGATGATTGTGGTCCGGCAAATCGTGCGGTGTTATCTTTGAAGCAACGGTGGTAGGTTCGATTAGGGAATCGGAAGAGGGGTGAAAGGTTACATCAAATAAGTCTTTGATCGCTTTATAGCACACCGGATTGATAATCAAATTCCTTCGTCCGACACATGATCGATCGTCCAACTGTTCTAATCCGATTAAAGGATCAACGGATTAAAGAGAGACAAGAGAAGACACAAACACCCTGACAGAAATCTCCCTCGCTGATACAAACTCCCTTTCAATTAGACATTAATAATAATAAGAAGAAATGTTGTGCCTGGTCTAGAAAGCATTGTTTATGTGGCAATATATATTATTAAAAATAATAATGAGTAATTAGAACGCCATACAATGCTACAATGTTACAATGTTACACCGTTACACCGGCCGTTCTAACAGAAGAGAAACTACACCGGTTCTCACTATAGATAGTGCGAGTAGACAATCATCAGGGAACAAAGGGACATATATATATATATATATATATATATATATATATATATATATATATATATATGTGTGTGTGTGTGTGTGTGTTACACCGGCCGTTCTAACAGAAGAGAAACTACACCGGTTCTCACTATAAATAGTGCGAGTAGACAATAACCAGGGGGAGAAAAAGGACAGTATTGTAACTGTCTAGCCGCGTGCCAGTCAGTTTCCTTACCTTTGTACCTTTTTATGTTAATACACTTGTTATTTTAACCCAACCTCGACTTGACTTCTTCTTTTTACTGTTGGACTACTTCACAACAGTTTATGTGGTAATGTGAATTATTAAAAATAATAATGAGCGATTAGAACGCCATACACTGCATTTTAGTTTTATTAACTTCTTTATTTGAAATTCTGATGATGAAGTATATCTTCGAAAATTAAATTGGAAAAAAAAGTTAATAAAACTAAAGTGCATTGTATGGCGTTCTAATCGCTCATTATTATTTTAAATAATTAATACTACCATATAAACAATGATTTCTAAACCATGAACAACATTTCTTATTAAAAAAAAATTTTTTTATTTATTTATTGTTTTTATGAACGGATTATTATAAATTTTGGAATATATTTTCTCGACATCACGGTGAGTAACATGAGCACATTGTTTTTTTGTAAACTTTTGTTTTTGTTAAATTCTGATGAGGAAGTATATCTTCAAAAATTAAATGGAAATCTGTTATAAATATTACGTTTGTTATTTTATTGTCTGAAAGTTTAATTGTATTTCGAGGAAAGCAGTTTAAACGATCTGAAAAAAAAACTAGGGACATGACAAAAAATAAACAAGAATTGATATTTTAAAGTCGTGTTTATTTAATGGAAATCCTATTTAAGATAAAATCGTACCATAGCAACGAAAATGCGATTTTAACAAACGTGACAGACTGGCGAAAATGATATTTAGACGTGACATACCAATTGACGGGCAAAGCGTCGTGTAGAGCGTGGAAAACTCCATAAGAAGTTACAAGTTTAGAATAAGGAATACGTGTCAGGATATAACGTTATGGGAGGAAGTACATACAATTAAATAAACAGTAGAACATTCCAAAAAAGTTGAAAGTTTAGAAGTAGGAATACGAGTCAGAATATGACGTTATAGAAGGAAGTAAATAAAAGTAAGTAGAAAGTTAAAAATTTCAAAAATGTTAAAACTTAGTATTATGAATACGTGTCAGGATATGACGTTATGGGAGGAAGTAAATAAAAGTAAGTAGAAAGTTAAAAATTTCAAAAATGTTAAAACTTAGTATTATGAATACGTGTCAAGATATGACGTTATGGGAGGAAGTAAATAAAATTAAGTAGAAAGTTAAAAAATTCAAAAATGTTCAAGTTAAAAATTAAGAATACGTGTCAGGATATAACATTACGGGAGGAAGTACATCAAATTATATAGAAAGTGAAAAATTCCAAAAATGTTAAAAGTTTAGAATTACGAATACGTGTCATGATATGACGTTATTGTAGGAAGTACATAAAATAAAGTAGGAAGTAAAAAATCCCTAAAAACATACATTTAAAATTAAGAATACGTGTCAGGATATGACCTTATAGGAAGAAAGTACATAAAATTAAGTATAAGGTGAAAATTTTGAAAAATGTTAAAAGTTTAGTATCAGGAATACGTGTCAGGATATGATATTATGGGAGGAAGTACGTAAAATTAAGTAGAAAGTGAAAGATTCCCAAAAAGTTAAGAAAGAAACAAAGAAAGAAAGGAAGAATAAAGAATAGCAGGAATGGAGGAAGAAAAAGGAAAAAAAAGATCGTAGAAAAAATGAAGAAATAAGGAATGGGGTTAACAGGGAAGGAGAAAGGAAGTTAGGGAGGAAAGACGGAAGGAAGAAAGAAACAAAGAAAGGAAGAATAAAGAATGAAAGGAATAGAGGAAGAAAAAGGAAATAAAAGATGGAGGAAAAAAGAAATGAAGAATAGAAGGAATGGGGTTAACAGGGAAAGAGAAAGGAAGTGAGGGAGGAAGGACGGAAGAAAGAAATAAACAAAGAAAAGAAGAATAAAGAATAAAAGGAATGGAGGAATAAAAAGGAAATAAGAGATAGAGGAAAAATGAAATGAGGAAAAGAAAAAATAAGGGTAACAGGGAAGCAGAAAGGGAGTGAAGGAGGAAAAACGGAAGGAAAAAAGAAACAAATAAAGACCGGAATAATAAAGAATGAAAGGAATGGAGGAATAAAAAGGAAATAAGAGATAGAGGAAAAATGAAATGAAGAAAAGAAAGAATGGGGTTAACAAGAAAAGAGAAAGGAAGTCAGGGAAGAAAGACGGAAGAAAAATAAACAAAAAAAGAAAGAAAATAATAATAAAGAATGAAACGAATGGAGGAAGAAAAAGGAATAAAAAGATGGAGGAAAAAAGAAATGAAGAAAAGAAGGAATGGGGTTAACAGGGAAGGCGAAAGGAAGTGAGGGAGGAAGAACGGAAGAAAGAAATAAACAAAGAAAGAAAGAAAGGAAAAATAAAGAATGAAAGGAATAGAGGGAGAAAAAGGAAAGATAGAGGAAAAATGAAATGAAGAAAATAAAAATAATGGGGCTAACAGAGAAGGAGAAAGGAAGTGAAGGAGAAAAAACGGAAGGAAGAAAGAAAGAAAGAAAGATCGTAAGAATAAAGAATATAAGGAATGAAAGAAGAAAAAGAAAAGACGGAGGAAAAAAGAAATAAAGAAAAAGAATGAATGGGGTTAACAGGGTAGGGGAAAGGAAGTGAGGGAGGAAGGACGGAAGAGAGAAAGAAAGAAACAAAGAAAAAAAAGAAGGATGAAAAATGAAAGGAATGGAGAAAGAAAAAAAAAGATGTAAGAAAAAAAAAATGAAGAAAAAAGGAATGGGGTTAACAGGGAAGAAGAAAGGAAGGAGAGAAAGAAGAAAGAAAAAATAAAGAAAGAAAGGAAGAAAGAAAGGAAGACTAAAGACTGAAAGGAATGAAGGAAGAAAAGAAAATAAATATGGAGGAAAAAAAGAAATAAATAAAGAAAGAATGGGGTTAACAGGAAAGAAGAAAGGAAGTGAGGGAGGAAAGACGGAAGAGAGAAAGAAAGAAACAAAGAAAAAAAAGATGGATGAAAAATGAAAGGAATGGAGAAAGAAAAAAAAAGATGTATGAAAATAAAAATGAAGAAAAAAGGAATGGGGTTAACAGGGAAGAAGAAAGGAAGGACAGAAAGAAGAAAGAAAAAAGAAAGAAAGAAAGGAAGAATAAAGACTGAAAGGAATGGAGGAAGAAAAGAAAAGAAATATGGAGGAAAAAAAGAAATACATAAAAGAAAGAATGGGGTTAACAGGGAAGAAGAAAGGAAGTGATGAAGGAAGGACGGATAGAAGAAAGAAAGAAAGAAAGAAAGGAAGAATAAATAATGAAAAGAAATCGAGGAAGCAAAAAAGAAAGAAGAAATGGCTAAAGATGACAAACTAACATTGTCTATGAAATGATCTTCACGACACGAACCCCTAAAAGGCTCTGACGGATAAGTCCAGCTCGTATGGCTTAGATATAAACCTGGTGTAACTGGTGTTATTTATCTACCTCCCACAAGGTAAGATGTGACACAAGGTCGGGAAAGTGGGATTAGATAAGCCAGCGCTCGAGAGGTGAGCACTCTGGCCATTTAAAAATTGCCTGGGAAGCCCCATCGACATTCCCCGGTAGGGGCGCCTCAGACAGTAAGCAATAAACTTACTCCTCCCCAAAGAGGGGAGGCAAAGCCTGGGGGTGCACCTCCTAGAACTGCACAGGACCAGCAACCCCCAATAAACCGACGTAAATCCAGACCCAAAGGCCCGGACAATACCGGTTTATTAGGCGGGGTAAAAAAACCCTGGCGTAACTGATATTTACATACAGAGCCTTTTTTAAGACCCTTGGACGCATTCCAAATGGAGCTTGACAGATACAATGTCCGAGGCATATATATAGATTTCAGATCATATATAAAAACATACAATATAAAAAGAAATAGTTCATCTTAATTAAAATATTTAAATTAAGTTTTCATGTTTCTAGAGACGTGTTTCTTTTCTTGTTCATTGTTCTTTTTGTATTGTTTTTTTTACAAATGTTGGTGTTTTCGTGTTTTCGTTTTGTGTTGTTGTGGTTAACGCGGTTGTTTGTGTACTTTATATATCGTAAGGTTGAAAATCAAGTTGAGAAGACATGTCGCTGAAAGCGTTCGAGGTTCTGTAACATGATTATACACGAATATTGATATTGTTATGTACCAGTCTCATTGCGCTGATATATATATATATATATATATATATATATATATATATATATATATATATATATATATATATATATATATATATTGTGTGTATTTAGGCAGCATATTTTCATTTAGGCAAACGTTATTAAATAACACGGAGTGGTTTTGTTTGATTCGACTTTTTTTTATTTTTTCAATTTTCCGAATTGTCCATCTGATGTGTCGGTCAAATTGATATATGGATACATGGATCATATTTATATCAATTTGACCGACACATCTCCGTGTTATTTAATAACGTTTGCCTAAATATATATATATATATATATATATATATATATATATATATATATATATATATATATATATATATATATGGGAAAAAAGAAACAATGTTTCAGACAATATGTAAAAATAAAAATGGAATAAAGAATAAGCAATTCAACAACTAACAAAAATAAACTCAAAAACTCATCTTGTAAAGTTCCACCGAGATATTTCGGCCGTAGATACGACCATTTTCGATCAGTTAATAAACTTTATTTCAAAACGGAAAAGTTTTCAAATTTATACAGAGAATGCGATTGGAAGAAAATGTCACGTGCAGAGAACAACAAAACGAGGAGAAAAAGGAATGCGAGGAATGTTATGAAAAGAGAAAGAAAAAGAAGATGAAGAAGAAGAAGAAGAAAGAGATACCAATCAACCAGTATCTTTAGAACGTCAGTTGAAGAAGACGAAACGAAGAAGAAGAGAAAGCGAGAGCAAACGTGAGAAAGGGTAAATATATATATATATAGCGAGAGAGAGAGAGAGAGAGAGAGAGAGAGAGAGTATGAGATGGATGAGAAAAAATATAAAATATTAAGAGCCTGCGTGTGGGCTACCTACGATGTTAATAGAGCGACACTGCCACCCTCACAATATATATATATATATATATATATATATATATATATATATATATATATATATATATATATATATATATATATATATATATATTAAAATGTTGCCACTGGTTTCATACATA
This sequence comes from Sepiola atlantica, assembly GCA_963556195.1. Taxonomy (NCBI): domain Eukaryota; kingdom Metazoa; phylum Mollusca; class Cephalopoda; order Sepiida; family Sepiolidae; genus Sepiola; species Sepiola atlantica. The sequence continues at coordinate 33,935,718 of OY744554.1, forward strand.
ATGTAATCAATTTTAGGTTGTTGTGTTTTTATGTTTCCAGTATTTAAAATTTTTTTTTAATTGGTTTCGATATATATATATATATATATATATATATATATATATATATATATATATATATATATATATATATATATATATATATATATATATAAACTTGAAAAACTAGATGATTCATTAAGCAAATAGATGGCTTGTCTGTTCTGTGATTTCATTGTTTCTAATTTCTTGTTCGATTTTAATTAAAAAATTAATTAATTTAGCGAACATGGCGAAAAACACTTCAGATCTACGGCAGAGCATCTCGCAAGTCCAATAATTATTCCCGCCGATTGTCATAGTTTCGCGCGCTTTCCGACAGGACGACTCCTAGATGTTGGCCAAGAACAAGGGACAATATGGCCGCCAGTTCCCAGGGAAGACTCACTCCCTGTTCTTTTGTTATAGTTATTTTGATGTTTTCGTTTGAGATCTTGGTTTATATACTAATCGCTGGGATATGCCTTGTTTAATTTTAATTTACAGTAGAGCACATTGTCTTGACAATGTGATGAAAATGAAGAATTATTATGTGAAAAGAAATCCCCTCAAAATGACGTCACTTTCGAAAGGATGACTTTGCAATTTTAACAGTAAGCGCCATTGAAAGTATGGTTCAGACAACACGCTGGTTCATGAAGAAAATGGCTTTAATTAGTTGTATGAATGATTTTTATTAATATCACCTTATCGGAAAATATTGTAAATACATATGTAAACTTGATAATAGCAGTTATAAATGTATATTTGTAAATATGTATTTAATTGAAGGTTAAAAGGAATGTATTATGTAAATGACGAAACCCGTCTAGTGTCTGAACGATTTTTAATAACGGTATATAAGGAAGTTGAAATATATGAATTTAGGTCAGATTCTTGACACGTTTTCCGTTCTAATCGCAGCCTCGTCTTGAAATTTCGTTCTTCTTTGTTTATACGTTATCTAATGTTATTTAATGTTATCTAATGTAAATTAATTGATTAATAGTTTCCTAATTCTAAAGGTATACAAATATTATGAACGCTGACTCGAAAAGATTAATTAATTAAATGGTAATTACTCGAGCCCCCTCCCTTCTCTCTTCTGTTTACAAAAATTCCCCAGGACGGACAGACAGACATACAGACAGACAGATAAGGTACCCGGTGACGTCAGCGTTATTAATCGCTTCTGCATGTCAGCTTGAATGAAAAAAGGTTTTGTTTTGTTTTAAATTGTAATAAAACGCTTTTTTGAAATGCTCATTATTCATGTTTATGATGATGATGATGATGATTGCCATCGGTTAGGTAATAAAAAACAAATTGGACACCCCCCCAAAAAAAATTAATTAAAAAAAATAATTGTCAAGATATAGATTCGAATCCTTAAAGATGATATAAAGGATTGGAACTGAAGCCGAACGCCTATCCACACATCCACCGACCAAACAAATGTATTTGGTCTTTTTAAACTATTTAAAATCAGTAAAAAAAAACGGTATAGAGAGAGGTACTTGCTGATTGTGGGTTTGACCTTCGGGTTAGGGTTAGGGTTAGGGTTAGAGTTAGGGTTAGGGTAAGAATTAGGGTTACGGTTAGAGTTAGGGTTAGGGTTAGGGTAAAGGTTAGAGCTAGGGTTAAGGTTAGGGTAAGAGTTCGGGTTAGGGTAAGGGTTAGGGTTAGGGTAAGAATCAGGGTCAGGGTAAGTGTAAGAGTTAGGGTTAGGGTTAAGGTTAGGGTAAGAGTTAGGGTAAGGGTTAGGGTAAAAATTAGGGTTAAGGTTGGGGTTAGGGTAAGAATTAGGGTTAGGGTAAGGGTAAGAATTAGGGTCAGGGTAAGGGTAAGAGTTAGAGTTTAGTTTAGGGTTAAGGTTAGGGTAAGAATTAGGGTTAGGGTTAGGGTTAGGGTTAGGTGTAGGGGTAGGGTAAGAGTTAGGGTTAGGGTAAAGGTTAGAGCTAGGGTTAGGGTAAGAGTTAGGGTTAGGGTTAGGGTTAGGGTAAGAATTACGGTTAGGGTTAGGGTAAGGGTAAGAATTAGGGTCAGGGTAAGGGTAAGAGTTAGGGTCAGGGTAAGGGTAAGAGTTAGGGTTAGGGTTAAGGTAAGGGTGAGGGTTATGGTTATGGTTAGGGTAAGGGTAAGGGTAAGGGTTAAGGTAAAAATTATGGTTAAGGTAAGAATTAGGGTTAGGGTTAGGGTAAGAATTAGGGTTAGGGTTAGGGTTAAGGTTAGGGTAAGAATTAGGGTAAGAATTAGGGTTAGGGTAAGGGTTAAGGTTAGGGTAAGGGTTAGGTAAAGTGTTAGGGTTAGGGTTTAAGGTTAGGGTAAGAGTTAACGTAAGGGTTAGGGTAAGGGTAAGGGTTAGGGTTTGACTTTCGAGTTGGGGTAATATGACCGACAAGAGCGAACATAGATGGATGGGTTTACGGTCATGATGGGGTGGGAGGATGGTACGAGGTAGTTACTACACCTATATATTCAGGTTCTACCATCCTTCAAAGTAGACTGTTCTTTCAGTTGACTCGACCCCAGCCCGATCAGTCCATCCTTAACTTCGGTTGATTGAGGACGTCGGGATGAGGTAATACCAGTCGAGGATTCGTTCTCGACAATCAGTCCGGCAGGAACTGGGCCCATTTCGGTGGCCTTTTACCTGCCGGACTGAGGTATACTGTCCTGGGTTGTTCTAGGAGGTGCACACTCACAAGTCTTGCCTCCCCTCTTTGGGGAGGAGTACGTTTATTGTTTACTGCCCGAGGCGCCCTGACCGGAGAATGCCGACGGGGTTGTCCAGGATATTTTTGCTAGGCCAGCAAAGAAATATGTTCTCTGTCTCGTTACATATTGGTAACACACTTCCCATTTCTAGATAATGCGGCTACCGAGTTGACATATTAATAGTCCTTTACCGAAATAGAACCACATTTCAGTAAAACGAGTGTTTACATAATTCCCGAAAATCACTGCAATAAAAGAATATATAGAAGAACAAACGACGTTTTATGAACACAAAAAATCGATATAATTAACGGATCTCTGTAAATCATATTTACATATTTTTCTCGTGAAAATAACCTGATTGTGCTCCGATGAACTTGCTGTTCTGGTGCCCTCACGACGCAATTTCACCAAACCAACTATTCTGCCAAATCCCATCCATTCACTGAGGAGGTCCCCAGATGCCGAAGAGCTTTCTACTCCAAAAGCTTTTTTCCTCGTGCTGCTGGACTCTGGAACTCCCTCCCTGCTCCCTGTTTTCCTGACGGTACTGACATGCAGAAATTTGAAACTAATGTAAACAGACATCTCGCTGCGCAGCTCCCAATTTAGGTTGACCCCCGCCCCTAAAAAAAAACAAAAAAACAAAAAAACTTTCACTCTTTTTCTCAGTAGCCCCTTACGTCTACAGTGGCACCCTGCCTTGTTTGGGGTGAACTATGTTTAAAAAAATAACCCCAAAAAACCGTGATATTAATTTTATGTCTAGAATAACGAATTTAGAAAGTTATCGAGTTTGTAATTATTTTATTAAATTTGCACAAGATTACGACTAATAATTCAGGTTTCTTAAAACATTTCCTTCTCAGCGGGAATGATCGTACACTTTATGGTATATAGATAGTTATATGCATCTTATCGCATAAATACTTATATAACTACTTATATATATGTTACTGTATAAATATTTATATAACTACTTCTACATGTCATTGCGTAACCACTTATAAAACTTTTGTTACTGTTCCAGATGACGCACCTAATTTCCGTGACTTCACGTCGGCAACGATCGGGCAGGTCGCGGAAGCGCCCGAGAGTTGCCGAAACGAAAACGCCAAGCATTAATGGAAGACTTGCAGGCGATAATATAAGACGAATAAATTCAAAGAAAAAATACATAGATAAAAAGATAAAAACCGAACAAACTGTAGAGTGAGGGGAGAGGGGGGGGGGGCAAATAAACCATTTTACATCAAATGTGTAGAAAAAACATTTTTTTTTTGGGGGGGGGGGGTGGATTTTGTTAATGTTTTCTTTTTTCATTTGTTTCGACGTTTTTCTTGTTTTTTTCTTCTTGCAAACATAAAACAAATAAAGAATAAAAATGGGCTGGGGTTTAGGGTTTAGGGTTAGGGTTAGGGGTTAGGCCTCCCGTTCTTAGCGATAGCCAAGCCCTGCATTCAAACTGCCAAGCTCTAACTGGAAGACTGGCAGACGATAATATAAGACGAATAAATTCAAAAAAATACATAGATTAAAATCATTTTTTTTTTGTGAAAATAATGTTGTTGTTTTTTTTGGGGGGGGAGGGGGAAGTTTTGTCAATGTTTTTATAAGATAAAAGAAAGAAAAATGATATTCTTCCGTCAGCGCTCGGGCACTTCCGCGACATGCCCGATCTTTGTCGACACGAAGTCACGGAAATTAGGCGCGTCATTTGGAACAGTACCAAACTAATTATAAATAATATGAGACTATAGTATGATCTCATATAAATACTTATAAAAGTTATACGCATGTATATAAGTTATCAAGTTTGTAATTAGTTTATGACATTGGCACAAGAATATGACCGATACTTTAGGTTTCTTAAACATTTCTTTCTTCTCAGCGGGAATAATTGTAAGTTGTTATCGTCTATACATAGTTATATGCATCTAACTCCAATCCTATCCAAGATGAAAGTGTAGTATCTGTTCCGATGGATACTACACCCTATAAACCGGTGTCGTCTTGGCCTTCGGGTCTTGATTCCGCCGGTTTGTGGGTTTGTCCTGTGCAGTTCTAGGAGGTCCACTCTCCCAGGCTTTGCCTCCCCTCTTTGGGGAGGAGTAAGTTTATTGCTTACTGCCCGAGGCGCCCCTACCGGGCATTGCCGACGGGGCTGGCCAGGCATTTTTTGTAGGCCATAGTGCTCACCTTCTCGGGCACTGGCTTTTCAAATCCCACTTTCCCGACCTTGTGTCACATCTTACCTTGGGGGAGGAAGATAAATAACAACTCTAATCCTATCCCTAATCCTAACCCTGTTTGGGTTTGTCGCTGAAAAAGTATTTCTTTTTGCACCCTTAATCGGACTGCTTCCGGACCCCTTCTGGGTATCGCCCCATAAAATATTTTTCCAACAAATGTTTCTGAGTTCCGCGTAAAAAAATGTTTTACCTCTTCGGATAGATCAAAAATGGTTCGATTGTCTAAAACTAATTCAGGAAACATAAAGAAAAGTTCGATTTTAATTTAAAAAAACAAAAAAAACGGATGTCAAATACGTACTATAATTGGTAAATTTATAGAAGGGCACCTTTCGTATTTCGACCCCCCCCCCCCCCCAAAAAAAAAGTTTCTACTTTTTGGGGCAAATTACATGTAAACAGCCTCAACAAATATCCGCTATGAAAAAAAATTATGAACATTTTTATTATTTTAGATGTTAGGAGGGGGATCACTTTCCTATATAAGTTATACGTAAAGTGAGCACGCATTTCTGGTCCACAAAATCTCACCTCTCGTATTTCGACCCATTAAAAAAAAAGTTTCTACTTTTTTGGGAAAATTACATGTAAACAGCCTCAACAAATATCCGCTATTAAAAAAAATTATGAAAATTTTTATTATTTTAGATGTTAGGATATTTGTTGAGGCTGTAGTTTTTTTTGTTTTTTAGGGGTCGAAATACGAGAGGTGAGATTCGGTGGACCAGAAATGCGTGCTCATTTTACGTATAACGTATATAGGAAAGTGATCCCCCTCCTAACATCTAAAATAATAAAAAAATTCATAATTTTTTTCATAGCGGATATTTGTTGAGGCTGTTTACATGTAATTTGCCCCAAAAAGTGGAAACTTTTTTTGGGGGCGGGGGGGGGGCGAAGTACGAAAGGTGCACTTCTATAAATTTACCCTATAATTTGACTAAAAAACAAGGCTTTTATTTATTTTTCTTATTGATACATACCTGCAGATCGCAAACATTAATTTCTTCCAAAAGTTATCGTCTGCTTGAAACCTGATTGTCTAACGCCTGCTGCAACCTGATTGGTTAATAGTTTCGTCAACTCTAGGGCGCTTCCGAGACCTGCCCGAACGTTGACGACGCGAAGTCACAGAAACGCGCGGTCGTTCTCTCTAAGAGTACCACATTTTGATTTTAATCTTTTTTAGGGGACCGAAAATTTGTACAAAAGTGTAATGTTCGAGGAATTCATTTTACCATTCCGAAGACGTTGTTTTTTAGTTAAAGTATATCGGAAATAAATATTTAAGATTCACTCCTAAACAATAATTATGAAGTTGATTTACTTATACAGGATATATACATATACAACATGCCCCAAAACTGAAAAAAAAAGTTTCTTTAAAAAAATATAAATTGATGTTTTATGGAAGACACTTGAAGTATAAAACGTTTAGTTTTATTCAAAGTTTGATAAATTGATTTGTTTAATTTTATGATCGTTCTGCGCATCCATAATTTTAAATTGTTCATTCCTGGCTCTATATAGTTATATAGGAAATAGCTTTTTAGGAAAGAAACATACTTTTATTCAATATCTGGTTCAACCGATTTGTTAAATTTTATGATAATTCTGCGAATCCATAATTTAAAATTGTCGATTCTTAACTCTATATAGTTATATACGAAATAGTTTGTAGGAAAGAAACGTAGTTTTATTCAACAATTGGTTTAACCGAATAGTTAAATTTTATGGTAATTCTGCGCATCCTTACTTTAAAATTGTTCATTCCTTGCTCTATATAGTTATATTTGAAGTTATTTTTAAGTGAATAAAACGTAGTTTCATTTTAAAAATGGTTTAACCGATTTCTTAAATTTTATGATAATTCTGCGCATCCGTAATTTTAAATCGGTTATATCTGGATCTATATAGTTATATAGGATATAGTTTTTAGGAAAGAAACGAAGTCAATTGAACAATTGGTTTAATTGATCTGTTAAATTTATGGTAATTTTGCGCATCCGTAATTTATAATTGTTGATTCTTAGTTCCATATAGTTATATAGGAAATAGTTTTCAGGAAAAAAAAACGTAGTTTTATTCAACAATTGGTTTTACCGATTTGTTATATTTTATGATAATTCTGTGCATCCATAATTTTAAATCCGTCATTTCTGGATCTATATAGTTTTATAGGAAATAGTTTTTAAAAAATAAACGTACTTTTATTCAACAATTGGTTTAACCGATTTGTTAAATTTTATGATCGTTCTGCGCATCCATGATTTTAAATTGTTCATTCCTGGCTCTATATAGTTATATAGGAAATAGTTTTTTAGAAAATAAACGTAGTTTTATTTAAAAAGTGGTTTAAACCATTTGTAAAATTTTATGGTAATTCTGCGCATCCGTAATTTTAAATCGGTCATATCTGGCTCTATATAGTTATATAGAAAATAGTTTTTAGGAAAGAAAGGTAGTTTTATTCAACAATTGGTTCAACCGATTTGTTAAATTTTATGATAATTCTGTGCATCCGTAATTTTAAATCGGTCATATCTGGTTCTATATAGTTATATAGAAAATAGTTTTTAGGAAAGAAAGGTAGTTTTATTCAACAATTGGTTCAACCGATTTGTTAAATTTTATGATAATTCTGTGCATCCGTAATTTTAAATCGGTCATATCTGGTTCTATATAGTTATATAGAAAATAGTTTTTAGGAAAGAAAGGTAGTTTTATTCAACAATTGGTTCAACCGATTTGTTAAATTTTATGATAATTCTGTGCATCCGTAATTTTAAATCGGTCATATCTGGTTCTATATAGTTATATAGAAAATAGTTTTTAGGAAAGAAAGGTAGTTTTATTCAACAATTGGTTCAACCGATTTGTTAAATTTTATGATAATTCTGTGCATCCATAATTTAAAAAAAAAAATTGTTGATTCTTAGCTCTATATAGTTATATAGGAAATAGTTTTTAGAAAAAAAAACGTAGTTTTATTCAACAATTGGTTCAACCGATTTGTTAAATTTTATGGTAATTCTGTGCATCCATACTTATAAATTGTTCATTCCTTGCTCTATATAGTTATATTTGAAGTTATTTTTAAGTGAATAAAACGTAGTTTTATTTTAAAAATGGTTTAACCGATTTCTTAAATTTTATGATAATTCTGAGCATCCATAATTTTAAATCGGTCATTTCTGGTTCTATATAGTTATAAAGGAAATAGTTTAAAAAAATAAACGTACTTTTATTCAAGCATTGGTTTAACCGATTTGTTAAATTTTATGATCGTCTGCGCATCCATGATTTTAAATTGTTCATTCCTGGCTCTATATAGTTATATAGGAAATAGTTTTTTAGAAAATAAACGTAGTTTTATTTAAAAAATGGTTTAACCGATTTCTTAAATTTTATGATAATTCTGCGCATCTATACTTTAAAATTGTTCATTCCTTGCTCTATATAGTTATATTTGAAATTATTTTTAGGAAATAAACGTAGTTTTATTTTTTAAAATGGTTTAACCGATTTGTTAAATTTTATGATAATTCTGCGTATCCGTAATTTTAAATCGGTAATATCTGGTTATATAGGAAATAGTTTTTTAGGAAAGAAACGTAGTTTTATTCAACAATTGGTTAAACCGATTTGTTAAATTTTATGATAATTCTGCGCATCCATAATTTAAAATTGTTGATTCTTAGCTATATATAGTTATATAGGAAGTTAGTTTTTATGAAAGAAACGTAGTTTATTCAAGCATTGGTTTAATCGATTTGTTAAATTTTATGATCGTTCTGCGCATCCATGATTTTAAATATTTCATTCCTGGCTCTATATAGTTATATAGGAAATAGTTTTTAGGAAATAAACGTAATTTTATTTAAAAAATGGTTTAACCGATTTCTTAAAGTTTATGATAATTCTGCGCATCCGTAATTTTAAATCAGTCATATCTGGTTCTATATAGTTATATAGGAAATAGTTTTTAGGAAATAAACGTACTTTTATTCAACAATTGGTTAAACCGATTTGTTAAATTTTATGACAATTCTGCGCATCCATAATTGTTAATTGTTGATTCCTGGCTCTATATAGTTATATATGAAATAGTTTTTGGGAGATCAATGTAGTTTTATTCAACAATTGGTTCAATCGATTTGGTAAATTTTATGATAATTCTGCGCATCCATAATTTTAAATTGTTGATTCTTAGCTCTATATAGTTATATAGGAGTTTTATTCAACAATTGGTTCAATCGATTTGGTCAATTTTATGATAATTCTGCGCATCCATAATTTTAAATTGTTGATTCTTAGCTCTATATAGATATATAGTAGTTTTATTCAACAATTGGTTCAATCGATTTGGTCAATTTTATGATAATTCTGCGCATCCATAATTTTAAATTGTTGATTCTTAGCTCTATATAGTTATATAGGAGTTTTATTCAACAATTGGTTCAATCGATTTGGTCAATTTTATGATAATTCTGCGCATCCATAATTTTAAATTGTTGATTCTTAGCTCTATATAGATATATAGTAGTTTTATTCAACAATTGGTTCAATCGATTTGGTCAATTTTATGATAATTCTGCGCATCCATAATTTTAAATTGTTGATTTTTAGCTCTATATAGTTATATAGGAGTTTTATTCAACAATTGGTTCAATCGATTTGGTCAATTTTATGATAATTCTGCGCATCCATAATTTTAAATTGTTGATTCTTAGCTCTATATAGATATATAGTAGTTTTATTCAACAATTGGTTCAATCGATTTGGTCAATTTTATGATAATTCTGCGCATCCATAATTTTAAATTGTTGATTCTTAGCTCTATATAGTTATATAGGAGTTTTATTCAACAATTGGTTCAATCGATTTGGTCAATTTTATGATAATTCTGCGCATCCATAATTTTAAATTGTTGATTCTTAGCTCTATATAGATATATAGTAGTTTTATTCAACAATTGGTTCAATCGATTTGGTCAATTTTATGATAATTCTGCGCATCCATAATTTTAAATTGTTGATTCTTAGCTCTATATAGATATATAGTAGTTTTATTCAACAATTGGTTCAATCGATTTGGTCAATTTTATGATAATTCTGCGCATCCATAATTTTAAATTGTTGATTCTTAGCTCTATATAGTTATATAGGAGTTTTATTCAACAATTGGTTCAATCGATTTGGTCAATTTTATGATAATTCTGCGCATCCATAATTTTAAATTGTTGATTCTTAGCTCTATATAGATATATAGTAGTTTTATTCAACAATTGGTTCAATCGATTTGGTCAATTTTATGATAATTCTGCGCATCCATAATTTTAAATTGTTGATTCTTAGCTCTATATAGATATATAGTAGTTTTATTCAACAATTGGTTCAATCGATTTGGTCAATTTTATGATAATTCTGCGCATCCATAATTTTAAATTGTTGATTCTTAGCTCTATATAGTTATATAGGAGTTTTATTCAACAATTGGTTCAATCGATTTGGTCAATTTTATGATAATTCTGCGCATCCATAATTTTAAATTGTTGATTCTTAGCTCTATATAGATATATAGTAGTTTTATTCAACAATTGGTTCAATCGATTTGGTCAATTTTATGATAATTCTGCGCATCCATAATTTTAAATTGTTGATTCTTAGCTCTATATAGATATATAGTAGTTTTATTCAACAATTGGTTCAATCGATTTGGTCAATTTTATGATAATTCTGCGCATCCATAATTTTAAATTGTTGATTCTTAGCTCTATATAGTTATATAGGAGTTTTATTCAACAATTGGTTCAATCGATTTGGTCAATTTTATGATAATTCTGCGCATCCATAATTTTAAATTGTTGATTCTTAGCTCTATATAGATATATAGTAGTTTTATTCAACAATTGGTTCAATCGATTTGGTCAATTTTATGATAATTCTGCGCATCCATAATTTTAAATTGTTGATTCTTAGCTCTATATAGATATATAGTAGTTTTATTCAACAATTGGTTCAATCGATTTGGTCAATTTTATGATAATTCTGCGCATCCATAATTTTAAATTGTTGATTCTTAGCTCTATATAGATATATAGTAGTTTTATTCAACAATTGGTTCAATCGATTTGGTCAATTTTATGATAATTCTGCGCATCCATAATTTTAAATTGTTGATTCTTAGCTCTATATAGTTATATAGGAGTTTTATTCAACAATTGGTTCAATCGATTTGGTCAATTTTATGATAATTCTGCGCATCCATAATTTTAAATTGTTGATTCTTAGCTCTATATAGATATATAGTAGTTTTATTCAACAATTGGTTCAATCGATTTGGTCAATTTTATGATAATTCTGCGCATCCATAATTTTAAATTGTTGATTCTTAGCTCTATATAGTTATATAGGAGTTTTATTCAACAATTGGTTCAATCGATTTGGTCAATTTTATGATAATTCTGCGCATCCATAATTTTAAATTGTTGATTCTTAGCTCTATATAGATATATAGTAGTTTTATTCAACAATTGGTTCAATCGATTTGGTCAATTTTATGATAATTCTGCGCATCCATAATTTTAAATTGTTGATTCTTAGCTCTATATAGATATATAGTAGTTTTATTCAACAATTGGTTCAATCGATTTGGTCAATTTTATGATAATTCTGCGCATCCATAATTTTAAATTGTTGATTCTTAGCTCTATATAGATATATAGTAGTTTTATTCAACAATTGGTTCAATCGATTTGGTCAATTTTATGATAATTCTGCGCATCCATAATTTTAAATTGTTGATTCTTAGCTCTATATAGTTATATAGGAGTTTTATTCAACAATTGGTTCAATCGATTTGGTCAATTTTATGATAATTCTGCGCATCCATAATTTTAAATTGTTGATTCTTAGCTCTATATAGATATATAGTAGTTTTATTCAACAATTGGTTCAATCGATTTGGTCAATTTTATGATAATTCTGCGCATCCATAATTTTAAATTGTTGATTCTTAGCTCTATATAGATATATAGTAGTTTTATTCAACAATTGGTTCAATCGATTTGGTCAATTTTATGATAATTCTGCGCATCCATAATTTTAAATTGTTGATTCTTAGCTCTATATAGTTATATAGGAGTTTTATTCAACAATTGGTTCAATCGATTTGGTCAATTTTATGATAATTCTGCGCATCCATAATTTTAAATTGTTGATTCTTAGCTCTATATAGATATATAGTAGTTTTATTCAACAATTGGTTCAATCGATTTGGTCAATTTTATGATAATTCTGCGCATCCATAATTTTAAATTGTTGATTCTTAGCTCTATATAGTTATATAGGAGTTTTATTCAACAATTGGTTCAATCGATTTGGTCAATTTTATGATAATTCTGCGCATCTATAATTTTAAATTGTTGATTCTTAGCTCTATATAGTTATATAGGAGTTTTATTCAACAATTGGTTCAATCGATTTGGTCAATTTTATGATAATTCTGCGCATCCATAATTTTAAATTGTTGATTCTTAGCTCTATATAGATATATAGTAGTTTTATTCAACAATTGGTTCAATCGATTTGGTCAATTTTATGATAATTCTGCGCATCCATAATTTTAAATTGTTGATTCTTAGCTCTATATAGTTATATAGGAGTTTTATTCAACAATTGGTTCAATCGATTTGGTCAATTTTATGATAATTCTGCGCATCCATAATTTTAAATTGTTGATTCTTAGCTCTATATAGTTATATAGGAGTTTTATTCAACAATTGGTTCAATCGATTTGGTCAATTTTATGATAATTCTGCGCATCCATAATTTTAAATTGTTGATTCTTAGCTCTATATAGATATATAGTAGTTTTATTCAACAATTGGTTCAATCGATTTGGTCAATTTTATGATAATTCTGCGCATCCATAATTTTAAATTGTTGATTCTTAGCTCTATATAGATATATAGTAGTTTTATTCAACAATTGGTTCAATCGATTTGGTCAATTTTATGATAATTCTGCGCATCCATAATTTTAAATTGTTGATTCTTAGCTCTATATAGATATATAGTAGTTTTATTCAACAATTGGTTCAATCGATTTGGTCAATTTTATGATAATTCTGCGCATCCATAATTTTAAATTGTTGATTCTTAGCTCTATATAGATATATAGTAGTTTTATTCAACAATTGGTTCAATCGATTTGGTCAATTTTATGATAATTCTGCGCATCCATAATTTTAAATTGTTGATTCTTAGCTCTATATAGTTATATAGGAGTTTTATTCAACAATTGGTTCAATCGATTTGGTCAATTTTATGATAATTCTGCGCATCCATAATTTTAAATTGTTGATTCTTAGCTCTATATAGATATATAGTAGTTTTATTCAACAATTGGTTCAATCGATTTGGTCAATTTTATGATAATTCTGCGCATCCATAATTTTAAATTGTTGATTCTTAGCTCTATATAGTTATATAGGAGTTTTATTCAACAATTGGTTCAATCGATTTGGTCAATTTTATGATAATTCTGCGCATCCATAATTTTAAATTGTTGATTCTTAGCTCTATATAGATATATAGTAGTTTTATTCAACAATTGGTTCAATCGATTTGGTCAATTTTATGATAATTCTGCGCATCCATAATTTTAAATTGTTGATTCTTAGCTCTATATAGTTATATAGGAGTTTTATTCAACAATTGGTTCAATCGATTTGGTCAATTTTATGATAATTCTGCGCATCTATAATTTTAAATTGTTGATTCTTAGCTCTATATAGTTATATAGGAGTTTTATTCAACAATTGGTTCAATCGATTTGGTCAATTTTATGATAATTCTGCGCATCCATAATTTTAAATTGTTGATTCTTAGCTCTATATAGATATATAGTAGTTTTATTCAACAATTGGTTCAATCGATTTGGTCAATTTTATGATAATTCTGCGCATCTATAATTTTAAATTGTTGATTCTTAGCTCTATATAGTTATATAGGAGTTTTATTCAACAATTGGTTCAATCGATTTGGTCAATTTTATGATAATTCTGCGCATCTATAATTTTAAATTGTTGATTCTTAGCTCTATATAGTTATATTTGAAGTTAGTTTTTTAGGAAATAAACGTAGTTTTATTTTAAAAATGGTTTAACCGATTTGCAAAATCTCATTATCATGCTGCACATCTATTCATCGTGTTGAATTGCTCATCTTTCTACCACAGCTGATCTCGTTCAATACTATTCATTTAAATTGATTTTTTAAAATGTTTACACAGTAGCAGTCGTCTTAGCCGGACTAAACAATTATCAAAATAAACTGTAGCTAAGTAGGTTAGCATATTGCCAATAACACGGTAGAACAATAACAAATGAAAATTGACTAGTCAGCTATAAAGTTTTTTTTTCCAGCTTAAATGCTATTTCGGTGTGACTTTGAAAATCCGACCAGATAACTTTATGTGTTTGATATGGTTGAGAGAGATAGCAACCTACATTGGAATGGAGAAGATTAATCGGTTTCATAATCGATATCAATTCAATTGCTAGAGAATTACCATTTTTATCAAATGAGAACTATTTCCCTTCTCCCCCCTCCCCCTCTTCCTCTCTTTTTCGCTACTTCCTTATATTCCTTCGCCGCTCCCCATATCAACGTCCGTCTCCCCTTGCCTCGTCTCTCTCTCTCTCTCTCTCTCCCCACTCGCCATATTTGATTTCGTTATCTGCATGAATATTTATGAGCTTCATTTCTGTTGACAACTCTATGCGAACGCACGCACGCACACACACGCATCCATCCCCCCCACACACACACACCCACACACACATACCCACACACACATGCGCGCACTCACATACACATGCGCCCCCCCCACACACACACACCCACACCCCCACACACCCCCCACACATACACACACACACACATGCGTGCACCCACACACACACATGCGTGCACCCACACACACACACATACACACACACACACACACACATGCACCCCCCCACATACACACACACACATACACACACACACACACTAACACCCTCTCTCTATCTTTCTATCTCAGTCCCTCTGTATCTCTCTCCATCTGTATCTCTGTATCTCTGTCTCTCTATCTCTCTCTCTCTCGCTTTCTCTCTCTCTCTCTCTCTATATATATATATATGTATATATATATATATATATATATATATATATATATATATATATATATATATATATATATTTACAAAAGTTAAAGTCCTCCTAAAATTCCAAGCTAATTTCTGGTAACCGACTGCGAATCAGTGGCGATTTGTGATCGGAGTTCGCGCTCATCGATCGTCAGGAATTAGCTTCCTGAGTACATTTAATAACAAGCAGTACTACTAGCTTCATTGCGAAATCCAACACAGTTTGTTGTTGTAGATCACTCTTCGCCGCTTGCTGTGAATACCCGCCGACTTGGTATTTACAAAGTTAAATTCCTCCTAAATTCCAAGCTAATTTCTGGTGGACAATTGGTAACTCTATTGACTGCGAATCAGTGGCGATTTGTGATCAGAGTTCGCGCCCGTCGACAGTCGGGAATTAACTTTCTGCACTGAAGATTGCGTAAGCATGAAACATCGATGTCTGTAGGTAATAAATAATTAATATTTATTTATAAAATATTATCATATAGCCCCCTTTACTTAGGCCGGGCACTCTGAGTGAATTTAATAACAAGCAGTACTACTAGCTTCATTGCGAGGTTCAACACGATTTGTTGTTGTTGTTGATCACTCTGCGCCGCTTGCTGTGAATACTCGCCGACTTGGTATATACAAAAGTTAAATATTATTATATATATATATATATATATATATATATATGTGGGTTAGTCGTTCAATTTCAAAGTATTGCAGGGTTAGTTAATAAAATTGAAATATAAGCCATATTAGAAATACAAGATTATTTTTTTAATTTTTTTTATTTTTATATTAATCCTATTAATTTCGGAATAAAATTTCTTCATCAGGGGTGACCAGTATTGAGTCATTTTTTTTTTCATCAAAAAACCGTTTTATACGGTCTTCAACCTCTTGTTACTTCATCAGCTTCTTCTTTTTCTTTTTCTTCTTTTATACTTTTTAAAATTTCTTTCAATATTTCTGGTGCGCTTTTTTCTATTTAAATCAAAAATAATAATAAATGTTCCATAAGTTTAACAGGCTACCCACTTCCTGGAACAATCGGAGAAACCGTTCTATGCACGTTTCTCCGACGTCTTTTTAAAATTCTCTTCTTTCTCCAGCCTTTTTGTTCATTTGCTTTTGACACCTCTTGAAGTTGATTCGACGAAGAATCGAAAACGTTCGTGAAACTTGTGAAACCCATGGAACATTTATTCATTTTTTATTGTTTTAATACAAAAAGATTGAAAAAAAAGGTATAATTAAACAGACGAATTCTGTTATTTTTTACAATGTTTGAATATATATATATATATATATATATATATATATATAATATCACCTTTTACGCCCTCCCCCCACCTCCTCCCCCTTACTAGCTCAGTAGGTGTGAAAGTGAAAAAAAGAAAAAGAAAATAAATAAAAAATATAGTAAGAAGAATAAGAAACAAAGAAGAATGTGTCACCCACTTGTCATATTTCAACGTCACTTAAAGTCTTCTCATCTGGTCCAATCGGATCATTCTTTCCTCCTGATTACAACTTGGTAATCTTCAAGTCCAATGTAAACAAATTATTGTTAAAAACTGCCCCATAAGTAATCAGTTTATACCATTGATCAATGTCGGGACTCCCATAGTTTTCCTCATCTTTTAGCTTACATTCATTTTAGTCTCATTAACACTTATCCTCAAGTTGCTCTAAACCTTTATAAGTGGTGACTCAATAGTGATAAAAAAGAGAGAGGTTGCTAGTCTTTCTCTACTCTATCGTTATTTTAATGGTAGGTGCTCGACCGAGCTCCAATCTCTGGTTCCCTCCCTGTAAAACATTCACAGCAAAAACTCGTCTACCTACAACCACTTTAAATAATTCTTCTTTCTTTCTTTGTCTACCTAAAACGCAACAACCATGAACAAAGTTTCCTTCCAAGAACTTTCAATCAGTGGGATACAATACTGCAGGGCTGCTTCACATCCGACTACAACATAATCGTTTTTAAGTCTAATGCTAACAAATTCTTGTAATGCCGCTTGCTTAAATAATCATTAAATGTAGCATCCTTGTGCTTGTTTTACAAATACTTCAATGGATTATGCTCCGATGAATTGGCTGCTCTGGTGCCCCCTCGTCGTAAGTTCACTAGACCAACTCGACAATCGACTAAATCCCACCATTCACTGTGGAGGTCCCCAGATGCCGGAGAGCTTTCTACTCAAATAGCTTCTTTCCTCGTGCTGCTGGCCTGTGGAACTCCCTCCCTGCCCCCTGTTTCCCCGACGGTACTGACATGCAGAAATTTAAAACTAATGTAAACAGATATCTCGCTGCGCAGATCCCAATTTAGGTTGACCCCCCAACCTTCTCCCTTTTCTTTCTTCTCAGTAGCCCCTTACGTCTACAGTGGCGGCCTGCCTTGTCTGGGGTGAACTATGTTAAACGATTTTAAAAATCAAATTCTGACCCATCGTTTCGAATCCTATCACAGATGGTGTTCATCGCCATCTTATAATCTCATTAACCCTTATCCTCGAGTGGCCTCCGAGTCTTGATAAACGGACACTTATTAGTATAAAAAGCAGTAGTTGTAGTGGTGATGATAGCCGTAGTAGCAGCAATAGTATTTTTAATGACATCATTGCCTTTTTTTAAATTATTAATTGTGTGTTTGTACTTTGCTGTCTTCAAGCAGTAAGATGAAGCGGGGAACGAACATGCGTTTTTAGTCTATCTTTCCGCACGTGATTGTAAATGATTTATTTGTTTGTTTCATCACGGAGTACGCGAGCGAAATAACAAACGGTTTTTAATGTCAAGTGAGAGTTGAAGTCTGGCACATTCGCCAGGCCTTACTTTTAGTTCGCCTTGGCGAAGGTCCAAGATGTTATTCAGATGGAATGCGTCTCAGTCCATAGAACAATTAAGTCTCCATCTCCTGCTTTTTCTTTTTCTTTCTCCACCACTACCCCCTCTGTTTTTTTACCCCTCCTCATTCTTAATTTTCTCTTTTTTCTACTCCCTTTTTCCTTTTTAGTTCTTCTTCTTCTTCTTCTTCTTCTTCTTCTTTTTCTTCTTCTTCTTCTTTTTTTCTTCTTCTACATCGTCTTCTCCTCCTTCCATTCTCTTTTCTTCTCTTTTGTCATCCATTTTCTTTCCATCTTCTTTTTCTTCCTCTGTTTCTTCTTCTTCTTTTTTCTTCTTCTTCTTCTTCTTCTTCTTCTTTTCTTCTTCTTCTTCTTCTTCTTCTTCTTCCTCTATTTTGTCATCCATTTTATTTCCTTCTTCTTCTTCTTCTTCTTCCTCTATTTTGTCATCATTTTATTTCCTTCTTCTTCTTTTTCTTCTTCTTTTTCTTCTTCTTCTTCTTCTTCTTCTTCTTCTTTATTTCCTCCTTCCACTCTCTTTTCTTCTCTTTTGTCATCAATTTTATTTCCTTCTTCTTCTTCTTCTTCTTCTTCTTCTTCTTCTTCTTCTCCATTCCCTTCTCCCTCTATTTTGTCATCCATTTTATTTCATTCTGTTCTTCTTCTTCTTCTTCTTCTTCTTTTTCTTCTTCTTCTTCTTCTTCTTCTTCTTCTTCTTCTTCTAGTTCTTCTTCTTCTTATTATTATTATTATTATTAACCTCCTCTTTCTCATCTTCTCCTTCTATTTTTCATTCTTCTCCATCGTCTTCTCTTCTTTCCATTTTTTTCTTCTTTTTCTCTTACTTTTTCTTCGGTTTTGACTTCTTCCTCCTCTTAAATTCTTCTTCGTCTTTTTTTCTTAATCTAATTTTTCTTATTACTTACTAATCAAGCAACACTTGAAACCCAACACATTCGCTAGGCCTTAGTTTGTTTCGCCTTGGCTTTAATTTTCTATTCGTTTAATTATGCTTATTCTTTTTATTAGTAATAATCTCGTGACAGTTGCAGCCTGACACATTAGCCAGGCCTTAATCTTGGTACGCCTTGGCCCAACACCAAACATTTATATTTCAAATGTTAAAATAAAAAAAGCGATTGTACGTTCAATTCTGCTTTACTTGCTTCTAAGTCTTTCGTATGATTCTCAATCTCCTCCTCCCCTTTTCCTTCTTCTTTTTTTATTCTTTTTCTTTTTCTTCTTCTTTGTCATCTACTCGTTTTCCTCTCCTTCTTCTTCTTCTGCTTCTTCTCATTTTTCTCCTCTTCCTCCTCCGACTCCCCTCTTTCTTCTTCTTCTGTTTCTCCTTCTCCCACTTCTTTCTGTTTTCTTCTCTTCCTCCTCCGACTCCCCTCTTTCTTCTTCTTCTGTTTCTCCTCCTCCCCTCTTTCTTTTTCTTCCGTTTCTCCTTCTCCCACTTCTTTCTGTTTTCTTCTCTTCCTCCTCCGACTCCCCTCTTTCTTTTTCTTCTGTTTCTCCTTCTCCCACTTCTTTCTGTTTTCTTCTTCTTCGTCCTTCTCTTTCTTCTCTTTCTTCTCTTTCTTCTTCTTCTTCTTCTTCTTCTTCTTCTTTCAGCTTCTTCTTTTTTTTCTTTTTCTTCTATTTCCTCTTCTTCTTCTTCTTCTTCTTCTTCTTCTTCTTCTTCTTCTTCTTCTTCTTCTCCTCCTCCTCGTTCACATCCCCCTTTTTCCTCTTCTTCTTTTTCTTGTTGTTCTTGTATTTCTTATTTTTCTTGTTCTTCTTTTTGTTTTTTCTTCCTCTTCCTCTTCCTCTTCTTTTTCTTTTTCTTCTTCTTTTTCTTTTTTTTCTTCTTTTTCTTCTTTTTCTTTTTCTTCATCGTCTTTTCCTCGTTTTCCTCCTCTTTTTCTTCTTGTCTTCTTATTCTGCTTCTCATTTTTCTCCTCCTCTTCCGTCTTTTTCTGTTTCTCCTTCTTCTTCTTTTTATTTTTTTCTTCTTCTTCTTCTTCTTCATCATCTTCTTCTTTTCTTTCTTCTTCTTCTTCTTGTTCTTCTTCTTCTATTTCATCTTTTTATTTTTCTTCTTGTTGTCTTTCTATTTTTCTTGTTCTTGTTCTTCTTTTTATTTTTCTCTTCTTCTTCTCATTCTTCTATATCTTTATTTTTCTTCTTTGTCTTCCTATTATTATTATTATTTTTTTTTTATTATTATTATTATGTTAATATTCTCATCATAATAGTAATATTTTTTATTATTATCATATTATTCTACTTCCTCTACTCTTTCTTCTTCTTTTTTATTCCCCTTTTTTATTGAATTGTTTTTTTATATAGTTATCTCAATCTTTAGTATTACTTAATAATTAAATGGCAGTTGAAGCCCGGCACATTAGCCAGGCCTTAACTCTGGTTCGCCTTTGCCTAGCGTCAAACACTTAGATGTCAAATGTTAGATGACAAAGGGCGGCTGTACGTTTCGAGCAATCAATTCCTCATCTGATCATATTAATTGATTTACATTTGACGGTACTGATATTACTCGTTCCCATGGCAACATATCAAACCAAGAAGCAAGAAGTGATGTTATTGGAATTTCATGATATCCTATTAATCGCTGCGGAATTGGTAAACGTCTGCACAAATGACCTTGTAATGAGAGCCGTGCTACTGACGCGATCGGCGATAAGCAAGTAAATAGAAATGGGTGCTTCTATCGTAAAAAAAAAGCCGAAAAAAAAGTTTTTCTTGTCTTTTAGTGTTGGAGAGGTAAATAAGGGGCAGGTAACTCTTACAACGAATTTTAAACACGATTTTCTCTGAAATTAGGATCATGGATCTTAACTCTTTCAAGTTCGAAGATATACTGTATTTTATATCAGACAGTGCAAAACAAATTGATTTTTTGCATACACACAGACTAATTTCTGGTGCAGAAACCTGCAACTGTGGCCATGGGATGCGACTTGTGCCATCAATAGTCAAAACTGATGGCTTTAATTGGCGTTGCACATGTGACTACTGTGCAAGGAGAACGTCGATTAGACAGAAAAGGGTTAGGGTTAGGTTTAGGGTTAAGGTTAGGGTTGGGGTTAGAGTTACGGTTAGGGTTTACGGTTAGGGTTTACGGTTAGGGTTTACGGTTAGGGTTAAGTTAAGGGTTAGGGTTAGGATTAGGATTAGGATTAGGGTTAGGGTTAGGGTTTAGGGTTAGCGTTAGCGTTAGGGTTAGGGTTAAGGGTTAGGGTTAGGGTTAGGGTTAGAAAAATATTGTTCGAAAGCTAGAGCTGTTGTGAAGAGTTACCCGCCCCTTATTTACCTCTCCAACACTAAAAGACAAGAAAAACTTTTTTTCGGCTTTTTATTATAGAATCACCTAGAAATGTAGTCGTGGAGGTCAGTTAGAGTCGTATCGTGGGTCTTGAGGCATCAAGTGTGGTCCGCTCTGCGAGGCGCCGTGCTGCTGGTTAGGTCGACGAGTGTGTCGTCTACCGTAACATGACCCACGTTAGCAAGTAGATGAAAATGTGGTCCGGTTGTGCCGTGGACACCACACAAGGTTCGTATCCTGCGATACAATTTATTCCACTACAAACAACAGTTTCTCAGCTCAGTTGGGAGAACTCTAGACGTCAGTCACTGGGTTAGGGTTTCGAGTCTCGTTTGGTCTAGCCACACACTTATGAGTTGTAAAAACGACAAAACACGTGATGGTTAATATATATATATATATATATATATATTTTTATATACAACATCTGCAACACTGGCATGTCGATGTTATCGATCAACAGCTGTTAGAGACTGAGATCTCATCAGGCAGAATTAAAAGCCTATCCTTACCTCAATCATATCTGGGAAGAATGAAATGGGAGATAAAAAAAAAGGAAAAAAAAAATTTTAATTTGGAAAGTCACGTGGTTAGATATGAGACCGTAGAAAATCAAATACAATATAAAATAAAATAAAATATAAAATAAACTCGTTGAGGATATAGAAAAAAAAGGAGAGAGTGGAGGGGGAGAAAGGGGGGAAAGAAAAAGAAAAACGGGAAAAAGAGGTAAAAATAACTAATTGCTCAAATTTAAAAATTTTTTTTTCTTTATTTTCTTTGTTTTTTTCTCTCACATTTGATTTTTCCCAAATATGAGCTGAAGTAAAGATTGGATTTTAACTGTTCCTGGTGTCTAAAAGCTGTTGATCGATAACATCGGCATGCAGATGTCGCATATATTGTATATATATATATATATATATATATATATATATATATATATATATATATATATATATATATATATAAAATCTCTATTTTATATTGAGCACTTTTTATAAGCCTAGTTGAAATTGTTTAGATTCTTATCCTGTGGATTTGTACTTTATATATATATATATATATATATATATATATATGGCAATTAAAAAATATATTTATGGCAATCAAGCTACACAGAGGCAAACGCGTTTCATCCCCGGGGGAATCTTCAGGCTAAAATGCATGGAGTTATTTTTGCCGGGTGTTTTTATATACACGGCTAGCTAGTTAACCAATCAGATTCTTTGTTGTTCTCTCAGCCAATCGTTGGGCTTCCCGCGAACAAAGGTCTTGTTGGTGTTACTTCCTATATCCTGTTCTATTGTTTTGTTTTCTATAGATTTACCTATACCCTGTTTTCTTTGTTGGGTCAATATAATGGGTGAATTTATTTTAACACGTGGTTCCTTGTATTTCTATTTTAGGTTTTAATTCTTAAATTGTTAAGTTTTTGTTTAGTTTTGTTTTTTTACGTATTTGTTTATTTGTTTATCGTTAGCCTAAGGTAAATTTAGTTCTGTGTAAGCAGCTGTTTGCTATCTCGCTTCTACAGTTTAATAGATTTTGGGGATCTTGAAAATTTAGGATTTCAAATTTTTCATTCAGGCATAATTTACACGGGTCGTCTGAATTTCTACATGTACTGGCCTGTCGTATTATTTTCCATTCAATTATTGGTGAGCGTCCATTTTCTTTGACCTCCCAACAATATCTGGTTTTAAAATCTAGGGAGGTCATATCCACGTAGTATTTCTTGTTATTTGCTCTTTCCTTGGCAAATATTGTTGCTTGGTATATAATACTTTTGGTTAGGCATTTATTTTGTAGTGGACAAAGTGTACGATTTATGCAGTTACATCTTTTCTCCTCATTGCTAACTTTTTCGTTTCTATTCGAGTGGTTATTATTAGTGTTTTGTTTATTTCTATTATTATTGTTTATATTTTTGTTCTTCTTAGTGTTATTTTTGTTATATTTTCCACTTTTTTATGTAACTTGTTATTTTCTCCTCTCTGTTGTTCTCTTTTAGTATTTTGTTATTGTGTGCCTTAATTATCATTTCTAGGTGTCCGCAGCAGCTGTAGGATAGTTTTAGGTTATTTTTATTGACTATTTTATGCAGGGGATTGGTTACGGGGAAGTGTTTTTCAATCAGGTTTAGAGATTTTTTCCCCAGTTTAGTTTTTAGCATCTGGTTATAGGGCGGTGTATAGTAGATACTATTTCTTTTTCTTTTATTTTTAATTTTGTTGTAATTATTAGTGTTTTGTTTTTTTTAATATTTAATTTCGGTATCATGGTAACCACTATTTTTTAGAGCTGTATTATAAATGTTGATTGATTTTTTAAAAACACTTTCGTTGCTAGAATTGTTGATAAGCCTACGTTAAATAGAATTCGGGATATGTTTTATGATTGATGGGGTGATTAGACTTTGGGTTTACGTATATTGGATTGGCGTTATCTTTTAGGTATGGTTCGTAAGTATTTCTATTTAAGTTTAACGTGACATCTAGAAAGTGAGTTGTTTTTATGTGAGCCAGTACTTTTACTTTTAGGTCTAGTTTTTTCATTTCCACATGTATAATTTTCTTGAAGTTTTCTCCCTTGACTTTGTTGGAATCTCTTATTATCGCTAATCCATCATTTCTATAAAGGCCGATATCTATATTATTAAATATATTTGTGAGTGTATATAAAATGAATAACACCACAAGATCTGATGCCTCCGCAGAGTTAAGGGCACCCATGGCCAAATCAAAGGAGTTTGTCATATTTGTTTTTATCTATTGGTCATCGTTATTGATTAAAACTGATCTCCTACATTTTTTAATGATGTGAATTTTATCCTTGGATATATCGGTATATATCTCGGCAAATTCTAGGGCGATGTTTAAGAGTTCTTCTGATATAGATGGGTAGAAGTCCACTATGTCGAATTCTAGGAAGGTACATTTGTTCTTATTTTCGATACTGTTAAACCAAGCGATTGCTTCGGTAGTATTTATCCATTGGTTTAATTCTAGTTTTTTTTTATTTGTTTGTTGATTCTAGATAGAATTATTTCTTTCGTTCTTTCTTTCTTTCATTTTTTCTATCTATCTTTCTTTCTTTCTTTCTTTCATTCTTTCTTTCTTTACTTATTTCACTTTTTTCTCTACATTTTTCTCCTTTATTTTCCATCTCTTGTACTTCTTTCTTTATTTCTTTTTTGTTCTCTACCTTTTCTTTTTTTTTCTTGTTTTCTTTCTTTTATTCTTTCTGTCGATTTCTATTTCTATATTTCTTTTTATCTTTCTTTCTTTCTTTTATTTTATTCTTTCTGTTTGTCTCTATTTATATCTTTCTTTCTATCTATCTTTCTTTCTTTCTTTCTTTTCTTTTTTCTGTCTGTCTCTATTTCTAACTTTCTTTCTTTCTTTCTTTCTTTCTTTGGTTCTTTCTGTCTGTCTCTATTTATATCTTTCTTTCTATCTATCTTTCTTTCTTTTCTTTTTTCTGTCTGTCTCTATTTCTAACTTTCTTTCTTTATTTCTTTCTTTATTTGATTCTTTCTGTCTGTCTCTATTTATATCTTTCTTTCTTTCTATCTTTCTTTCTTTCTTTTCTTTTTTCTGTCTGTCTCTATTTATAACTTTCTTTCTTTCTTTCTTTCTTTGATTCTTTCTGTCTGTCTCTATTTATATCTTTCTTTCTATGTATCTTTCTTTCTTTCTTTTCTTTTTTCTGTCTGTCTCTATTTCTAACTTTCTTTCTTTCTTTCTTTCTTTCTTTCTTTGATTCTTTCTGTCTGTCTCTATTTATATCTTTTTTTCTGTCTATCTTTCTTTCTTTCTTTTCTTTTTTCTGTCTGTCTCTATTTCTAACTTTCTTTCTTTCTTTCTTTCTTTGATTCTTTCTGTCTGTCTCTATTTATATCTTTCTTTCTATCTATCTTTCTTTCTTTCTTTTCTTTTTTCTGTCTGTCTCTATTTCTAACTTTCTTTCTTTCTTTCTTTGATTCTTTCTGTCTGTCTCTATTTATATCTTTTTTTCTATCTATCTTTCTTTCTTTCTTTTCTTTTTTCTGTCTGTCTCTATTTCTAACTTTCTTTCTTTCTTTTTTTCTTTCTTTCTTTGATTATTTCTGTCTGTCTCTATATCTATCTACATATCTATCTTTTATTTTCCCTTTTCTTTTTTCCTCTTCTTCATTTCTTTCATCAAAACCAATTCACCATTTCCCACTTTCAATTTCATTTATTCTCCATTTCATTCCCCCCCCCTCCTCTAACTTCCTATATTCAATATTCCTTTTTCTTTTCAACTGACACCCCCCCCCCATTTCAACAGTTTCCTAAAACCAAACTCAGCTAACCACCTTTTCTCGACCAATCACCACAAACAAACTTCGTTATTACATAATTGCAAATGGCGTCCCCTTTCATCATGGCGGACAAAACGGATGAAAGAAAAACTTGACACACAATTCAACTCCGTCCAAAAGATAATTAAACTTCCAGTTTCGCGGGTCCCAGTTTCTATGGGATGAATGGTGACGTCATGATAACATTTTATAACGTTACGCAAAGGACATCACGTCTCTAATTTCTTTTGGAAAATCCAGTAATTGACAATAAAAGAAATTGAGATTACGCAAGGGCAGATAATTACCTTATTTTGCGTAAAGGGAGGCAATTACACTATTTTCTCGAGGTTTTATATATGGATAACACTATTACACAAATTGAATGTTTCCTCTCGCTCTGTTCAGCGGGTTTTCTGATTTAAATAAGCTACTACTACTACTACTACTACTACTACTACTAATAATAATAATAATAATAATAATAATAATAATAAGAAGAAGAAGAAGAAGAAGAAGAAGAAGAAGAAGAAGAAGAAGAAGAAGAAGAAAAAGAAGAAGAAAAAAAAGAAGAAGAAGAAGAAGAAATAGAAGAAGTAGCAGGAGCCGTTGAAATTTCACGGTGTTTTCTCCATCAATCTGTATAATTTAATGTTAATAATATTCCGGTGGCTTATATTTTACTCGCTAACTTTTGCGTGACAGGATGGAAGTATATATATATATATATATATATATTACCCGGTAGCTCGGGGCAAAAGCTCTGGTTTCCGCGGACGCCATCTCACCCCGGTCGCCCCCCTCCTTTCACTCGCCCCACTGTCTTCCCGCTCGCCCCCTGCCTCCTCCCCTTCCCCCGCTCCCTCTCCCCGTTGCATTGGGCAAAAGTAAGTACAAACTCTGTCTCCCCCCCCCCTTTAGATGTATAATTAGCTCACCGTTAAAAACATCAAATAAATAAATATCCGTCGATCGGGCGATCCCATCTTCTTAAAAAGGGGTAACACAGGTAGGTAGACGCTCGCTTATTAATATATAGATAGTAGAATGGCGGAACCAGACGTATTAATATTAATGTTATCACTTAAAAACGATCGGGTCCCTGTGGAAATTCCATGGTGCTTTCTACATCAATCTGTATAATTTACTGTTAATAATAATATTCATTTTGAAATAATAAATGTCTGTTAGTATCTATACTATAGAAGGTTGCATGTTCATATCACGTCGGGGTCACCAGGGGGGTAATTTCTCCTGGTTGATAACCACTGGCCTACGAGAAACTATCCTCGAGTGTCTACGGTCCTTCTGTGTAAGGGTTTGTCAGGACAACCTGACATGAGAATGTTTCACCCTACAAGTAAACTCTGACCCAATGTTCAAAATAGCATAGAATTCGATGCCGAAATAAGATCTCATCGACATGACTTTACACTGGCTCATAAAAGGAATGGTGCACCTTTCTCCTCCCGTGATGTTACCCTAAGTAACAACAAAGCTGCATACTCCACCAGTTACTCTCTGTTTATTCACCTTTCATTTAACTTACTCGTTCCTATTCACTTCTTCCTTTCGGTATTGAGTGGAAATGGGAGATAGTCAAATCAATATTTTCGTGCTACGTCTACACTTTTTAAAGAAGAAAAAAAAACAAAAAAAAACAACACAAAAACAAATCAAAACAAAAAGAACTAATAAATGTATGTCAGGGTCAATACTATTAACGCTGGGGTCGCTGAGGACCACCTTCTCCACAAGCTCGCCACAGAGACCCCATACACAAGCTCGCCACAGAGACCCCATACACAAGCTCGCCTGAAGTCACGACGTCCATTCTCGGAGCATGCCCACCAGCTCCTGCTTTCAACACCCGGTGACGTCGCAAAACGAATCTGGCTGAAAGGTTGCTGGACGGAGGAATGGCAGGCAGCAGATAAATCAAGATGGCACAGATTTGTGGAGGACCCGGATAACCTACCAGGCATGGACCTCCCTCGAAGGTTAGGGGTTAACGAGTTTGACTGGTGGATGGTGAGACAGCATCGCATTGACCGGCACGATGATTGTAGCAGGGTAGAAATTGATTACAAGAACTGGTTTACATTGGACTTTAAGACGACCATATTGTAGTCAGCAGGGAAGCAGGCTCGCAGCACTTTGTTCCACAGACGGGCAGCTCTATGAAAGAAGCTCTGGCCATAGAAGTTTCGTTTCGTCTTGGCACTCAGACGGAAAAAGGGAAATCGTTGACAGTGGTAGTAGCTAGACGGGTTCTTATTGTGAATCTTTTACGAGGGGGTGGGCGATATATTTGAGCTCAGTCGAACAACTGTCATGAAAATAACGGTAGATCAAAGAAAGGCTAACAACATCTCTTCTTTGAGAAAGCGGCTGTAGGGATGAGAAGAGGACATCGCCCACTACATTTCGAAGTCGGTTTTGTACTCTGTCAAGTCAGGAAAGGGTCCTTTGTGCGGTACCTCCCCATATGTGGCAGCAACATTTCATCTTAGGACGTATTTGACCCTTGCCCACTAGATTACGAAGTCAGTTTTGGACTCTGTACAAAGCAGATTTTTTTTTCCTGAAAGTCGGTAGGAATGTTCTTTTTTCTGAGTCTATCTATAAACTAGCTGGATATATGTCGCTTCGCAAATTTCGCTACTTGAAATCAAATAAAAAAAACAAGCCGCGCATGCGTGGTCCCACTCTGTATGTGACTCGATGTGGCGAGTGTAAAATGCAATCAATTTGGACAATTTGGGGCATTTTTGACCCCCCTTTGACCCCCTCGGGGCGCGAACCAGAATTTTTCTGAGGTCAAGGATGCTCATTTTATATCCAGAATCATTGCCTCTACATTTTGGCCAAGTTTCAGAAAAATTAAATGGATGGATCAAACGTTATGGGAGAAAAGGGTAATTTTTGCCATTTTGGGGGCTTTTGACCCCCCTGGGGGCGCGAACCAGATTTTTTCCAAGGTCAGCGATACTTATTTTCTATTAGGAAGAATTGCCTCCACATTTTGGTCAAGTTTCAGAGAAATTGAATGGATGGATGAAAAGTTATGGGGCAAAAAATGTCATTTTTTGCCATTTCGGGGCCTTTTGATCCCCTGAGGGGGCTAACCAGATTTGTTTTCCAAAATCTGAGAATGTCACTTTCTAACCTGACCAAAGTTACAACTTCATGCACAATTTCAGAGAAATTCAATGGATGGTTGCGGAGAAAAATCCGGACGGACGGACGGACGGACGGACGGACGGACGGACGGACGGACGGACATGCCTCAAAACATAAGTCCCCAGATTTTATAAATCGGGGGACCAAAAGCATTTAATAAGTTTGTTGTATACATACGAAAAAAAAACTTTCGTATTTATTCATATAAATAAACATTAACATTAACATTTTGGTCATTTGTATACGAATTTATTTATCTCTTATTCTTATATATATATATATATATATATATATATATATATATATATATATATATATATATATAGAATCTCTTACTTAACGGCTATTTTTGTGATCTAAGTGTCTCGCCGGCCCTCCATTTCAAATCCTGTGTGAATAGCGTTTGATAACGGTTATAAATGTTTTTGAAGAAATTCCATCATTTACTATTTCAGACTATGCTGAAGAAGACGGAATCGGGGATTTAAACCCGTTTCTTGTCAGAAACCACTGGTCCATGTCTGATTAAAATCTGTATTTAAAAATAAAAATATTACGCTCTTAATTTAATTTAATTGAGCACTCTACTGGTATTTCCCTTTTATTCTTTTTTGAGTATACCTTTATACTATATACAGGGTGGGCCAAAATAAGGGTCCTATCTTTAAATTTGAATAACTTGAATTTGAATAACTTCCACAAAATAAAAGTTAAACTCACCAAACTTTATGTGTGTGTAGACTGACCCTTCCGAGATTTTTTAGAATAAACAAAACAAATTTTAGCCGAAAAACACTTCTTAAAACTTACAAAAACTAAAGTATTGTTTTTTACACTGTTTTGAGTTTTTTAAGCAAAAATAATGTTTTCTAAATGAGGGTACGTTCCTTAGGGCTAATACGGCTCATGCTTGCTTCGGAAGGGGTCCTTTACTTATTCTAAAAAAAAAAATTAAAAAAATCAATAAATAAAAAAGTTATGAATTCTTAAAAATAGGACCCTTATTTTTGCCCACCCTGTATATATATATATATATATATATATATATATATATATATATATATATATATATATATATATATATGATGGACTGTCTCCCGTTGATTTTCGACGAATGAGTGCCCCGCCAGGGGCGGCCCGCGCGTGAATTCGCGCGTGAATTCACAATTGCAAGGGTTGCGCAATCTCCAACAACCGCTCTCCTGAGTCGGCATTGCTTGATTCCAATGGCAAGTAGTAATACAGGACGACTGGAAACAATGCCGAGGTAAGCATAGAAAGAACAAAAAAGAAAAAAAATAACGACAAAATGAATGATAGAAAAAAAGAAATAAAAAACAAAAGAAAGGAGAAGAAAGATATAAAGACAAAGGAAAGAAAGGAAAAGAAAACGACATAAAATTAAAAAAAAAACGAAATATAAAAAAGAAAGAAGGAAAAAAAAAACCAACAATGAAAGAGAGATGAAAAAATAATTTTAAAAAAGAAGAGACAAAGAAATAAAGGAAAAAAAAGGACATATAAAATAAAAAATAAAGAAAGAAAAATTAGAGAGTAGAAAGAAAGGAAAAGAAAATAAAGAAAGAAAAGAAAGAAAAAAATACAAGAAAAAGTACAAAAAAAAAAAAAAGATGGCGTCCAGAAAGAAAGAAAGAAAAGAAAGAAAAAATACAAGAAAAAGTACAAGAAAAAAGAAAGATGGAGTCCAGAAAGAAAGAAAGAAAAGAAACAAAATATACAAGAAAAAGTATAAGAAAAAAGAAAGATGGCGTCCAGAAAGAAAGAAAGAAAAGAAAGAAAAAATACAAGAAAAAGTACAAGAAAAAAGAAAGATGGAGTCCAGAAAGAAAGAAAGAAAAGAAAAAATACAAGAAAAAGTACAAGAGAAAAGAAAGATGGAGTCCAGAAAGAAAGAAAAAAAAGAAAGAAAAAATACAAGAAAAAGTACAAGAAAAAAGAAAGATGGAGTCCAGAAAGAAAGAAAGAAAAGAAAGAAAAAATACAAGAAAAGTACAAGAGAAAAGAAAGATGGAGTCCAGAAAGAAAGAAAGAAAAGAAAGAAAAAATACAAGAAAAAGTACAAGAGAAAAGAAAGATGGAGTCCAGAAAGAAAGAAAGAAAAGAAAGAAAAAATACAAGAAAAGTACAAGAGAAAAGAAAGATGGAGTCCAGAAAGAAAGAAAGAAAAGAAAGAAAAAATACAAGAAAAAGTACAAGAAAAAAGAAAGATGGCGTCCAGAAAGAAAGAAAGAAAAGTAAGAAAAAATACAAGAAAAAGTACAAGAAAAAAGAAAGATGGCGTCCAGAAAGAAAGAAAGAAAAGAAAGAAAAAATACAAGAAAAAGTACAAGAAAAAAGAAAGATGGAGTCCAGAAAGAAAGAAAGAAAAGAAAGAAAAAATACAAGAAAAAGTACAAGAAAAAAGAAAGATGGAGTCCAGAAAGAAAGAAAGAAAAGAAAGAAAAAATACAAGAAAAAGTACAAGAAAAAAGAAAGATGGAGTCCAGAAAGAAAGAAAGAAAAGAAAAAATACAAGAAAAAGTACAAGAGAAAAGAAAGATGGAGTCCAGAAAGAAAGAAAGAAAAGAAAGAAAAAATACAAGAAAAAGTACAAGAAAAAAGAAAGATGGCGTCCAGAAAGAAAGAAAGAAAAGTAAGAAAAAATACAAGAAAAAGTACAAGAAAAAAGAAAGATGGCGTCCAGAAAGAAAGAAAGAAAAGAAAGAAAAAATACAAGAAAAAGTACAAGAAAAAAGAAAGATGGAGTCCAGAAAGAAAGAAAGAAAAGAAAGAAAAAATACAAGAAAAAGTACAAGAAAAAAGAAAGATGGAGTCCAGAAAGAAAGAAAGAAAAGAAAGAAAAAATACAAGAAAAAGTACAAGAAAAAAGAAAGATGGAGTCCAGAAAGAAAGAAAGAAAAGAAAAAATACAAGAAAAAGTACAAGAGAAAAGAAAGATGGAGTCCAGAAAGAAAGAAAGAAAAGAAAGAAAAAATACAAGAAAAAATACAAGAAAAAAGA
Source organism: Sepiola atlantica (assembly GCA_963556195.1). Lineage (NCBI taxonomy): Eukaryota > Metazoa > Mollusca > Cephalopoda > Sepiida > Sepiolidae > Sepiola > Sepiola atlantica. The sequence goes on from OY744554.1 coordinate 33,967,611, forward strand.
AAGATGGAGTCCAGAAAGAAAGAAAGAAAAGAAAGAAAAAATACAAGAAAAAGTACAAGAAAAAAGAAAGATGGAGTCCAGAAAGAAAGAAAGAAAAGAAAGAAAAAATACAAGAAAAAATACAAGAAAAAAGAAAGATGGAGTCCAGAAAGAAAGAAAGAAAAGAAAGAAAAAATACAAGAAAAAGTACAAGAAAAAAGAAAGATGGAGTCCAGAAAGAAAGAAAGAAAAGAAAGAAAAAATACAAGAAAAAGTACAAGAAAAAAGAAAGATGGAGTCCAGAAAGAAAGAAAGAAAAGAAAGAAAAAATACAAGAAAAAGTACAAGAAAAAAGAAAGATGGCGTCCAGAAAGAAAGAAAGAAAAGAAAGAAAAAATACAAGAAAGAGTACAAGAAAAAAGAAAGATGGAGTCCAGAAAGAAAGAAAGAAAAGAAAGAAAAAATACAAGAAAAAGTACAAGAAAAAAGAAAGATGGAGTCCAGAAAGAAAGAAAGAAAAGAAAGAAAAAATACAAGAAAAAATACAAGAAAAAAGAAAGATGGAGTCCAGAAAGAAAGAAAGAAAAGAAAGAAAAAATACAAGAAAAAGTACAAGAAAAAAGAAAGATGGAGTCCAGAAAGAAAGAAAGAAAAGAAAGAAAAAATACAAGAAAAAGTACAAGAAAAAAGAAAGATGGAGTCCAGACAGAAAGAAAGAAAAGAAAGAAAAAATACAAGAAAAAGTACAAGAAAAAAGAAAGATGGAGTCCAGAAAGAAAGAAAGAAAAGAAAGAAAAAATACAAGAAAAAGTACAAGAAAAAAGAAAGATGGAGTCCAGAAAGAAAGAAAGAAAAGAAAGAAAAAATACAAGAAAAAATACAAGAAAAAAGAAAGATGGAGTCCAGAAAGAAAGAAAGAAAAGAAAGAAAAAATACAAGAAAAAGTACAAGAAAAAAGAAAGATGGCGTCAAGAAAGAAAGAAAAAGAAAGGAAAATAAAATAAAGAGGGAAGGAATAGGACATATCACTGTAGCCGTTCTTACCGATTGTGATCGCTACATATGAACGTACAATTATCGTTTGGTACTGAAACGGATTTAGTTCTGGATCTTTCTCTGACAATCATGATGAGGTTGGACGCCATTTGCAATTAGGAAATAGCGAAGATTTATTTGTAGAGATTGGTTCAGGGGACGTAATGGCGGACAGTTGTGGTTTTAGGTTAGAAGGGATATTAAATGGAACGAGCCAAAATAAGAGAAATAAGGATTGGTGTATCATAAGAAGGAAAGAAAGAAAGAAAGAAAGAAAGAAAGAAAGAAAAGAAAGAGTGGAGAAAAAGAGAGAAATAATGGCGGAAGGGAAAGTTGTGTTTGGTATTAGGTTAGAAGGGGTATTTAAGGGAACGAGACACAATAAAAGAAATAAGGATGTGTGGATGATTCGAAGAAAGAAAGAAAAGAAAAGAAAGAAAGAAAGAAAAGAAAAGAAAGAAAGAAAAGAAAGAAAGAAAAGAAAGAGAAAAAAAGAGACACGTAATGGCGGGAGGGAAAGTTGTGTTTGGTATGAGGTTAGAAGGGGTATTTAAGGGAACGAGACACAATAAAAGAAATAAGGATGTGTGGATGATTCGAAGAAAGAAAGAAAAGAAAAGAAAGAAAGAAAGAAAGAAAAGAAAGAAAGAAAAGAAAAAGAGAAAAAAAGAGACACGTAATGGCGGGAGGGAAAGTTGTGTTTGGTATGAGGTTAGAAAGGGTATTTAAGGGAACGAGACACAATAAAAGAAATAAGGATGTGTGGATGATTCGAAGAAAGAAAGAAAAGAAAAGAAAGAAAGAAAGAAAGAAAGAAAAGAAAAGAAAGAAACAAACAACGTAAAGAAAAGGGGGAAAAATACATAAATAAATAAAGAAAAGTAGACGGATTATAGGCACATTATAGGAAGAAAGAAATAAATGTAGTAAAAAAGAAAAATAGAAAAGAAAAAAGAAAAAGAAAAAGAAAAAAGAAAAAGAAAAAGAAAAAGACAAAGAAAAAGAAATAAATGAAAAAGCTAGACCTATTATCAACACCAGGATTGATTTTGAGAAAGAAAGATAAATAAAAGAAGAAAAAGAATGAAACGAGATGCGAAATAAGTAAATAAGTAAAGAAAGAAAGAAAGAAAGAAATAAAGAAAGAGAAGAATAAATCAAAGGAAGGGAAAAGAAAGAAAGAATGATAAAAGAAAGAAAACTTATATTATTATAATTATTAATGGAATTAATTAAAGAGATTTTATTAAAAAAATCAATAGCGTTTCAAAAATATTATAAAACTTTCAGTTTCAAGAGAGATAGTTACATTATGTTAAAAGAACAGATACTACACTTTGATCTTAGTCAAAAGGCCAAGGAGCAATAAAAAATATCTTCTGTGACTAGACATTTTTTATGATTTAAAAAAAAAAACCTCAATTCAATCGGAATTTATAAGTGTCGTATCGGTTCTGTTGGCATAAGACCGTCCTCCCAGGAATTACCGGCTCCGTTTTTAAGAGTGTGTGGAGGAATCCTCCCATATATTACGTCCTCCTTTATATTTAAAACTGAAAAAGCAAACTTTTCAAATTACTAAATAGTTTAAATTAAAAACTTATTGGACAAAGGACATTTCCGTTCGGCGTTCAATTTATTTTTCAAAAACTTAAAAATCGAACTTTAATGCAATACCTTAATCGCTGGCGGCCATGTTGTAATTTTCTTCTTATTTTCTTTCGCGCTTGACATCTATAAAAAGGAAATACGTTTGACTTAATTTTCTTTATAAAAAATTGTGGTGTCTGCGTTAATTTACATATCTATAAAAATGAAATAGGTTTCACTTTATTTTATATATATAAATATTGTGGGGTCTGTGTTCGCGCTTGATATTCATGCTTCACTTATATTTTATTTATACAATAAAATGCTTATTATTTTAATGGTCCGAAATAATTTATTGTGCTTTAACTACGTATTGTATGGAGTTCTGTCAAAATTATATAAAATTCTAAGCCTAGCAAAAATATGCTCATTTGGTAAAATATAATTCACATATATCCATTAATATGTGTTTTATTTTTTCATATTTTATTCCAACATATAAAATATACCGATCTATATAGTACTAAAATGCTTGAGATATTTTTCTCTTCCTTAAATTTAAGGAAAAAGAGGGCAAGTAGAAGAAGAAAAAGAAGTAGAAGAAGAATGAGGAGGAGGAGAAGAAGAAGAAGAAGAAGAAGAAAAAGAAGAAGAAGTAGAAGGAGAAAAAGGAGAATAAGAAGAAGAAAATGAAGAAAAAGGAAGGTTAAAAATCGAGAAGAATAAGGAAAGGTTAGAAAATAAAGAAGATGAAAAGGTTAAAAAATGAAAAAAAAGAAGGAAATGGTTTACAATCAAAGAAGAAGAAAAAAGAATAAGGAAATGTAAGAAAATGAAGAAGAAGAAGAAGGAAAGGTTAAAAATAAAGGAAAAGAAAAAAGAAAAAGGAAAGGTTAAAAAAGAAAAAAAAAGAATGAAAGATTAAAAATGAAGAAGAAGTAGAAGAAAGAAAAGTTAAATAATGAAGAAGAAGAAGAAGAAGGAGGAGGAATGGTTAAAAATGAACAAAAGAAGGAAAGGTTTATAAATAAAGAAGACGGAGAAGAAGAAGAAGAAGAAGAAGAAGAAAAAAAAGGTTAAATAATGAAAAAGAAGAAGAAAAAATAGTTAAAAGATAAACAAGAAGAAAGAAAGGTTAAAACTGAAGAAAAAGAAGGAAAGGTTTAAAAATGAAGAAGAAAAAGAAGAAGGAGGAAAGGTAAAAACGGAATAAAAAGAATAGAAAGGTTTAATAATAAAGAAGAGAATAATGAAGAAAATAAGAAGAAGAAGAAGAAGAAGAAAAAAGAAAGTTTTAAAAACGAAGAAGAAGAAAAGGGAACGGTTTAAAAATCAAAAAAAAAAAATGTTTCAAAAATGAAAAAGAACAAGACAAAGTGTTTTAAAAAGAAGAAGAATAATAAGAAAAAAAGAAGAAAAAGAAAAAGAAAAAGAAGAAGGAGAAAAAGAAGAAGAAAAATAAGAAGAAAAAGAAAAAGAAGAAGAAGAAGAAAAAGAAGAAGAAGAAGAAGAAAAAGAAGAAGAAGAAAAAGTAGAAGAAGAAGAAAAAAGAAAGAAAAAGAAGACAAAAAAGAAGAAGAAGAAAAAGAAGAAGAAGAAGAAGAAAAAAGAGGAGGAAAAAGAAGAAGAAGAAAAAGTAGAAGAAGAAGAAGAAAAAGTAGAAGACGAAAAAGAAGAAGAAAAAGAAGACGAAAAAGAAGAAGAAAAAGAAGAAGAAAAATAAGAAGAAAAAGAAGACGAAAAAGAGAAGAAGAAAAAGAAGAAGAAAGAAGAAGAAGAAGAAGAAAAAGAAGAAGAAGAAGATCAAGAAGAAGAAGAAGAAGAAGAAGAAGAAAAAGTATTTGAAAAAGAAGAAGTACAATAGAACAAAGAAGAAAGAAATGAAATGATTAAGGAGAAAGAAAAAATGAACAACGAAGAAAAGAAGAAACAAATAAAGAAGGAAATAACAGTAAAAAGAAAGAACGAAGAAGATAAAGAAGAAACTTCGATAACGTAACCATTACCGATTCCATAAAACGCCGAATGACGTCATAATCACAGAATATTAGTCGCAGACCAAACTATGGAGGTCACAAGGTCAAGGGAAGCCATAACGGTCATTTACCACTGCATACTAATTCCATCCTGATGACTATGGATGGACACGTTCTTGACTGACTTTATTAGTTGAGCATGTCCGCAGTGGGGGGATGGGAAGGGGAGCGAGGGGAGCGAGGTGACTAAATGGGATTTATTAGAAGCTATTGGTCACTATTATTTATTAATCAATAAAATAATGTTTACAATTGTTCCATATGGACACAAAATCAGTTTTTAATGAGGAGAAAATCCAGCTCCCCAAAAAGGGGCGCTCTGGATTAAAAAAAAAAAATTCCTCGGTCTAGAAAGATTTATCTTTCACTAACCGAAGACAGAATAGATACTAAAACTTGAACCCAGCGCCAAGCGCGATTTGTCACATATGGTCAATATCGCTATATTAATCAAATTATAAGACAATTTCACGTGTGTCTGTGTGTGTTTTTATTGCCACTATGTGACTGTTATGATGACACATTGATTTACTATATTTATCTAATACTAGCATGGCTACCCGGTAATGCCCGGGAACAGGGACAACAAAATATAAAAGTTAACAAGTGTGTGTAACGTGATTCGTGGCCTTTTGGTCGCGATCAAAGTGTAGTATCTGTTCCGATGGATACTGCACCCCATAGACTGGTATTGTCTTGGCCTTCGGGGCTTGATTTACGCCGGTCTATGGGTCTGTCCTGTGCAGTTCTAGGAGGTCCACCCTCCCAGGCTTCACCTCCCCTCTTTGGGGAGGAGTAAGTTTATTGCTTACTGCCTGAGGCGCCCCTACCGGGGAATGCCGACGGGGCTACCCAGACAATTTTTAAATGGCCAGATTGCTCACCTCTCGAGCGCTAGCTTATCTAATCCCACTTTCCTGACCTTGTGTCACATCTTACCGCTGTGGGAGCTAGATAAATAAAAAGTGTGTGTAACATTTTTTTAAAAACCTCTCTCTCTCTTTCTCTCTATCTTTATCCCTTAGTCTCTCTCTCTCTCTCTTTATATATATATATATATATATATATATAAATGTTTATTTATACACACATTATTGGTTACATATGTGCATACATGTTTCGGTTGCACTCTTCGCAGAAAGTCAACCTCATCAGACCAAGGATTCAGAGAAATGGGATGGATTTGCAGAATTTTTCAGAATAAATTCTTGTTTGGGATTGGTTATTCTCTATTTCTTATGAATTGGTAACGGATTACCTATTTTACTTGTTGACCATTCTTCAGCCTTTTTTACGACCTAACCGTCCCTGTTTTATTGCCTCTTTAGCCCTGGTTACTTTTCAACTCTGTTTGAATTCCCCAATTTCTACAAACACATTCAGGCATCAGATATATATATATATATTGTGTGTGTGTGTATTTAGGCAGCATTTTCTCATTTATGCAAACATTGTTAAAAATACCAGAATCAGTCGGTTTAGTTACACCTTTATTTTTTAAATTTTTCTGATGGTATTTTTGGTATTAAAATCAAAAAAATAATAAATGTTCCATAGGGTTCACATGTTTCACGAACGTTTTCGATTGTTGGTCGAATCATCCTCGGGTGTCAAAAGCAAATCAACAAAAAAAAAAAGCTGGAGAAAGAAGAGAATTTTAAAAAGACGGTGCAGAAACACGAAGAGAACGTTTTTCGCATTGTTCCAGGAGGTCGTTGGCGATTTTAAATTCAGCAATGCGATTTTGTTCTGTGATGCCATCCAGCGTTGCTGAATTTAAAATCGCCAACGTCTGTTTTATTATCCCTTTTTTATTTTTGCAATTTTTCTGATGGTCTTTTTTGTATTAAAATAAAAAATAAATAAATAAATGTCCCATAGGTTTCACGAACGTTTTCGATTCTTCGTGTCAAAAGCAAATGAACCAGACTAAAATCTGTGATTCCACTCCAGCGTCGCTAAATTTAAATCGTCAACAACTTTCCTGAAACACCGCGACACACGTTCAATAAATTTAGCAAAAGAACGATGGTAGAAATTTACCCAGAATAGGATTCAGTTGTCCAGCACCTGTCCAATTTCTCCTTGAGTAGAGGTTATGGCTTCCCTATGTATCTGGCTTTATTGAAACCAGAGGCGAACACTGACGAAGTTTGCAAACGCTTGGGTAGCGTCTTTCCTCTATACAAGCAAATACTAATGAAACGCAGAAGCAACACGGAAACGATAATGGTTCTCTATGAAATTGTGTCCATAAAAATGTGTACAATATAGCTTGAAAAAAGGATGTGTATGTCTGTGTTGAAGTTGAGGGAAATGCCTTACATATCGTGAGATGTGTATGCCTAGCAAACGTGTGCTGGTGAGTGTGTACATTCAGAGGCCAGACCGGAAGAAAATGAGTGAATTTTTTTGTGAGTCTCTTTCTATATGTTGATTGGAGCGTTATCTACAATCGCGAAAGGGGAGATAATTCGAGTCTGAAACGCCCCCTGGTGAATATATGTGCAGAAATAAGTAAGTAATGCCACAATACACATTTATTTATTATTTTTTAAAATTTCATTTTTATTTTTTTTATTTATTTTTTAAATTTATTTTTTAAATTTATTTATTTAAAAATATTTTTTTTGTATATTTATCATTTTTATTTATTTATTTATTTTTTAAATTTATTTATTTTTATCTCTTCTTTATACATGTTCTAAGACAAGCATTTACAAATGAAACGCATAAACAACACGGAAACGATAATGTATGCAAAAAAAAACACATTTATTCCTCGCAAAACTGACAGGGTTCTCTATGAAATTGTGCACATAAAAATGTGTACAGTAAAGTCTGAAAAAGGATGTATACGTGTGTATGTGTGTGTGGAAGTTGAGGCAAATGTCTGAAACGCCCCCTAGTGAATATATGTGTAGAAATAAGTAAATAATGCCACAATGCACATTTATTTATTAATTTTAATTTTTTTTTAATTTTTTAAAATTAAAAAAAAATGTTTTTGTTTATTTATTATTTTTTAAATTTTTTTATTTTTAAAATTTATTGTTATTTTTTATTCATTTTTTAATCTCTCCTTTATACATGTTCTAAGACAAGCATTTACAAATGAACAACACGCAAACGATACTGTATACAAACAACATTTATTCCTCGCAAACCCGACCTGTTCGCTTTGAGATTGTGTCCAAAAAAGTCTGCACATAGTTTATAATGCGTACAATAAAGTCTGAAAAGGATGTTGAGTGTAGTTGTGTTAGCGTTCGGGTTAGGGTTAGTTGAGGTAAATGTCTTACATACCGTGAAATTCATGCGCTATGCGACCGTGTACTCGACGAAGCAGGAAGAATGAGAAGGAATTTTCTTATGCGTCCCTTTTTATATCCAGCTATTGCAACACCACCTACCATCGCGAATATATATATATATATATATATATATATATCTTTCTCTCTCTGTCTTTCTGTCTGTCTCCATTTCTTTCTCTCTCTTTCTCACTTTCTCTCTCTCCTTCTTTCTCTCTCTTTCTCTCTCTCTCTCTATTTCTCTATTTCTGTCTCTCTCTCCCTCTCTCTCTTTCTTATTTTATCTCTCTCCCTCTTTCTCTCTCCCTTTCCCTCTTTCTCTTTCTTTCTTTCTTTCTTTCTCTCTTTCTTTCTCTTTCTCGCTTTCTCTTTCTCTCTTTCTCTCTTTCTCTCTCTCTCTCTCTCTCTCTCTCTCTCTCTCTCTTTCCAGAGATGCCCATTTTCAAACTCAGGTCACGCACTTTTGCCCTAAATTAATGATAATAACTGTAATGATGTTAATAATAATAATAATAATAATAATAATAATAATATTAATAATAATAATAATAATAATAATAATAATAATAATAATAATACCAATATATGTAATTGTATATCACAAATTATCTATTCATAAATTCACAGAGTCTTCCATTTTTGATCTGAAGTAAAAGTCAGTCCTTAGAGTTTATTAAATCAGGAGGCTTAAACAAATAAACATCCAAGCGTTGGCGATGCAAGGAGAGAAACTACAAGAAAACTCTGATTACACTGATTTTGCAAAGAAATACCCGTTTTTACCTAATTTAGGGGTGCTGAATTCAAATTTTGAATCCGTTTTTACTCATCACGTCTAGTTTTTTAAATATGCATATTGTACATTTTGTGCATATACGGTACATAAAGGCGTATATCCATTCAGGGCTAATTCTAATATTGTGAGACTTATGGCTTTTTTTTAGTTATTATGCACTAAATGTAAGTGATAGCATTACATTAAGTGATAGCATTATATATATATATATATATATATATATATATATATATATATATATATATATATATATATATATATAGTCTTGGGAGTTTCTCAACCATTAAAACTATATTATAAAAAAAAACCCTTAAGTCCCAAGTCGTTCAGTAGAAAAACACTCATGTAAGTCAATTTAACTTTTACAGTTATTATATTAGTTTGCTTCTAACATTATTTAAGGGATCATCAGTTGTTTACCATCAAAAACTGTTTCGGGAATTTAAAAACAAGACAGTATTTAATTTCATGGCTTCCCAGCAGAGTTGATCAGACCCCACTTCCCTTAAAAGACAAAAACATAAACGTTCCGTATACTAAAGCTAAGTTCATATATATATATATATATATATATATATATATATATATATATATATATATATATATATATATATATATATATATAGGTTCTTTCCAAATATGATTTAATGTTAAGATCGGATTCTAACTCTGCCTGATCAGATCTCAGTTTATAATAACTGTTTATCGATAACATCGACATACCAGTGTTGCAGATTTTGTACATGTCTGTGTAAATAAAAATCATATATATATATATATATATATATATATATATATATATATATATATATATATATATATATATATATATATATCAAGACGGATTTTGGTAGTTAAGAAGTTGCTAAAGTCTTACAAGGATATGGGGTGCCGAATGTCACTCAAGATTCATTTTCTCCATTCCCACCTCAACTTCTTCCCGCCAAACCTTGGAGCAGTGAGTGATGAGTATGGAGAAAGATTCCACCAAGACATTACGAAGATGGAGAGCAACTATCAAGACAAATGGAACTCCGGCATGATGGGAGACTTCTGCTGGATGCTCTTGCGTGACATCCCGGAGACAAAATACACCAGATCTAAGAAAAAACAATTTTGACTGTCTGTGGTACTATGAATTGTGTAATTGTGTCATCCAAGTATATTTATTCAATCAGTGTTGTTTATGTATCCTGTTTTATCTGTTATAAACTGCTGCAACTCTTGAAATATTCCACATTTATTCTCTGTTTATACTAAAATGAGGCTATTTAAAAGCCAGCAAAACTAGAGGTGATAGAGCAAAACTATTTATAAATTTGAATTCAGCACATCGAAATTAACAAAAAAATATCTATCTCCATTCTTGCCTCCGACCAAAAATGTTGTTTTTTCGTAAACCAGTGTTATTACTAACCTTTGATTTTCCTGCCCAGCGCCTTGACCATTGTGCTCGACCAGCAATCTTTCGTCTGTTCTAAGAACGAGGCTTCCCTCTTACGCCAGTCGATATCAATTGATCGATCGACGCCATTAGCTAAACGCTATGATTAGTAGGACGTTCAAGGTAACAATCCTCGCCTTGTAACGACTTCACTTCATAATGAGTCTACGATTAGTGCCTGTCGACATTTTAACCCCATAAGTCATAAATCGCAACACGGCGATATTGCGATTTGCCGCCCACGCCGACACACTCCTGCCGCCGACGCTCAACTATCGACTTAGAGAAAACATTAAATTCCCGCCATTATCGACCGGTTGTGTCTCCGGCCATTTACGGCTATTAACAGTAATGCTTTTGCCGATGCAAGAAATACATTTATTTATGCTTTTGCGATACCATCTTCTTTCGGTCTATCTTTCTTTTTACTCGCAGACTCGCCATCGCAGTTTGGGAGAGTCGTCGTCTCTTCTTCTTCTTTCGTGTGAATCAGATGATTCTGGTGTTGGCATTAGTTTCCTCTCCCGACCGTCTGAAATTGTTACTTTCCTGCACTGATGAGAGCAATAAGCTTGAAACGCTAGCGTCTGTAGGTATTAATACTCTAATATATATATATATATATATATATATATATATATATATATATATATATATATATATATATATGGGAAAAAGAAAAAGGAAAACCAAAAAATGGATGTTTTTTATGTGTACATCAACGTTTCGTCTTTATTTATAAGACTTCATCAGGATGATAATATAGAGAAAAAATGTCATGCAAGTACAAATACATGTAGGGTAGACATATTGGGAGGAAAAATAAAATAAAATAATGGCCACTACTATATATATTTATTGAATAAATGTTTATTAGCATTACCTACAGAAATCGATGTTTCATGCTTATGTAATCGTCAGTGACGTAGAGTGTAAATTCTTGCCCGTCGGAGGGCACGAACCAGGTTTCAAATTCACAATTAACTCATAGTCTGGCATTCTACCCTTCGGCCACCACCAATTAGTCCAGAAATAAAGAGACATGATCAAGACAAAGTTATTGTAAAACACGGAATGTTCTTGCTAAATTAGTTATTTTTTTAATTTTTTTCAACAACACGACAATCGTACATTACGACCCCACTGTAAAAAGACTGAAAATACTTGAAGCATCTTCTAATATATAAAGTAGAGACGATTTTTCCCCTGTGCCTTCTCGGAGTATAGGGAAATAACAACATGCATCACAGACTACTAAACTATCTACTATACTACACTTATTCACTCGAGCGTGTTTCAGTAAATTTGTTATTATTTTCTTCTACCTAACACTAAATATTACATTTGCCCCACCATCAACGTCTCTCCGAAAAACCAACTCCATATAGGTGGTAGCAAAAAGTTTTCTCCCTAACAATTATGTACTGTCACTCTACTCATCGACACCGGGAACTAATACACACAGTTTAATTTTCACAAAACACCGGTTGTTATTTACTATTTGCCTGCTATTAATTTAACACGCATATTTTCACATATGTCTTTAACCGGGAAGCGTGGCGCAGACGGCAAGAAAGTAGGTTTCATTATCGCCAGTTTTAGCGTTCGATCCTATACCACTTTTTTCTTCTTTTTTTTAAATTTAAAACATTCGCCAACACGGTAAACGGGGCAGAAAAAAACAATAGGCGTTACTTTTTTATTCGACGTCATGCAATAGGTAGTACTTTCTCCCGTGCAACGCTGGGCGACGGGTTCCACTAGTTGTATATAAAGACTTCTTCTTTCGTGTGAATCAGATGATTCTGGTGTTGGCATTAGTTTCCCCGATGTTTTCTAGTTAGAAATATTTCTGGGAAGACATCGGGTACTTACGGGAAGGACCACAAGAATGTTGCCAACATTCCTAAGTGAAAGTGATACTGTGGAACTGACTGGATTCGAACTTAGAACACCCAGGTCTTCAGTCTGTGTCGATATCCACTTAACCACCGTCACCTCCCAATCTGCCCCCTAATCAACCTTAGATCAGAGGCGGGCAATCTTTTCCGAGTGAGGGCAAGATGAGACTTTTGGAAGGAGATCGCGGACCGGAGTGAAAAACGAAATCTCAGAATTACTATATTTTGTTTACATGAATAAATTGTACAAAATTGCATTGAACACTCTACAAATCTGATATTTTTTCTCAAGAGATTTCTGTATGTGATGTTATTAAAGGCGCCGACGAGAAGCTATTTTAGAATCATAAAAAATAATGACGGGAAGTAGCAAGTTGATCCAGCATTCGTTTTGACACACCTCACATAGGTTCTATGTTTCATGCCCTTTCCTCGTCTCTCGTTTCCTCTTTGCCTCTCTCTTTCTCTTTTTCTATTTTTATCTCAGGCCAAGGATTTGAAATTAATAGTTAAAGAAAAATGAAATATACATGCATCATCGTTCGCTGATATTTATACATTTTTATCCCACTGTAAATCTTAATTGAAACCTACTTTTACGTCTATGTCACAAAATGATATGAGTTTTACTGGGAGGTCCGCGGGCCGGATTGCAATAATAAAGCATAGCAGGGTGGCGGGCCGGACGCTAAGCCTTCGCGGGCCGGATGTGGCCCGCGGGCCGGAGGTTACCCGCCCCTGCCTTAGATCCTTACGTCTCAGTGGCAATTTGCCTTCTTTAGAATGCATATGAGTTGAAAAAAAAATTCCCGCGACGTGTAATCTTTGTAGTATATTTATAATTTTAAGTATGTTCATAAAGAAATATATCTGAATGTGCTTGCGTCACTTCTTAACAAATTAACCGATCATTATAATTTTTTTAACACGGCTTCTAAGCGTAAGGGTTCCGAAGGTGGGATATATTTTGTTTAATTTAGTTTTAATGCAAATAGTGTTAAAAAAGGGTGGGAGACTTTCGTGAAAATATAGATACTCTCGATTTAGGGGGAACTTATAATAATAGGGGTTAGACATCAATTGATAAATATCCCCAAAATTTCAGCATTTTGAAAGGTTTTGTCGATATCCTCCAGGGCCGGCGGGAAAGTTATGAAAGTGGGTGGGGGGCTTCTCCTAAAAAGTAAGGGGCCGATTAAACACATGCATATCAACTTAATTATTGATGATCGTAAAGTGGAGGGGTGGGGCTCAAGTCAAAAATAGGGGGAGGGGGGCTTAAGCCCCCTCCCCTCCCCTTCCGGTGCCGCCGCCGTCCATGCTCATAACCACCGCCACCTCCCAAGTCGTCTCTTCGACTAGTTGTTTGGATTTTTACCGGTTCAAATAAGGGACGAAATTTCGGGTCCGCTGTATAGGAAAACACGGTTTACAAAACGTGTGACGTGGCAAAAAAAAAGAACAAACACTTATATAGTTATATAGAGGTTTTGTCCCTGTTTCAGCAATTGTTCTATGGTAGCTCTAAAAAAAAAACAATCAGTTCAACAATTTTGGTGATCGAGGTGGTTACTGCCTTACAAGCTTCAAACAAAGCAAAATTTGTATTGTTTCAATTATTTTGTCCAATTTCCGTATAATACAATTTGTGTTATTCCTCCCCTCCCCCTCGCTCCCTCCATCTCTCTCTCTCTCTCTCTCTCTCTCTCTCTCTCTCTAACTTTCTCTTTCTCGTTTTCTCTTTCTTTTCCTTTCTATCTTTATCATTCTCTCTATTTTTTCTGTTGCTCTCTTTGTAAAAATAATGATGCAGACATGTTGAGTAATAACACATAAGACGTCACCGGGAGGCTAAGGGCATCACTCCGCAACAATGAAGAAAAGTCGAAGACTAGATAGATTGTTAATTAAGCTTTAAGAACAACGGAAATGAATCGGTGACCTTTGAACGAGCCCAGGTGTGTGAGGTCGACGAGTTCATTTCAGAGTATGACGTCGTCCTTTCTTTTCTCTAACTCTCTTTATTATTGTCTCTCTTTTCTATCTTTATACACATACTAGCTGGCTTCGCCCGCAATCTCTCGCTTCACATTATATATATATATATATATATATATATATATATATATATATATATATATATATATATATATAATATTTGTTTTGTTTTTTATCTATGTGCGTATACGTTTCGTCCTTTATAATCGAGACTCGTCAGCATAAAGATATAACTATTCACTACTGGTCACGTAATTCTAAACCCCGGGCCCTGAGTATGTTCCAACTCAAATCCCGACATCTAGATCTCCACGGCCACCGCTGAATAGCTAGATAAACAGTGAATATTTTAACACTTATACGGCGGATGGATGTCAAGAGAGCGTTCAACTTAATGAAAGTAACGATGCATTTATAGCTAGCAATCATGCTGTGTTAATATTACACTTACAGTGCCCATCTAATATATATATATATATATATATATATATATATATATATATATATATATATATAATGTAAATCATCCTTATTTAATATATATATTAAATAAGGTATACATTTACTTGAAATTGCACGTATGTAAATTTTTGGTAAACCTATGGGTTTAATTTCAGTGTGTGTATGTGTGAGGGGGAGGCTTGTGTTCCCGGGGACCATCTTAATATTATAAAAATTTGCTGAAATTCTTTGGAATAGACATCATTTTGGGTCATTTACCTATGGCTTAAATGTCATTTGAATCTAAGGGAAAACAGTTTTGAGTTGTGCCGCCTGGAAACCCCCAGAGTTGAAATGATATATTTCTTATATAGCCTATAATTTTTACTGAGAGGTCAGTAGTCAACATGCCAATTTTCAAACAATTCTGTCCAGCGGTGTGGGTGAACATAAGACACAAAAGATCAGACGGACACATACACACAGAGTTACTATTATATATATATATATATATATATATATATATATATATATATATATATATATATATATATATATATATAAATATATATAAATATATATATATATATATACAGGGTGGGCAAAAATAAGGGTCCTATTTTTAAAAATTCATAACTTTTTTATTTATTGATTTTTTTTTTTTTTTTTTTAGAATAAGTAAAGGACCCCTTCCGAAGCAAGCATGAGCCGTATTAGCCCTAAGGAACGTACCCTCATTTAGAAAACATTATTTTTGCTTAAAAAACTCAAAACAGTGTAAAAAACAATACTTTAGTTTTTGTAAGTTTTAAGAAGTGTTTTTCGGCTAAAATTTGTTTTGTTTATTTCAAAAAATCTCGGAAGGGTCAGTCTACACACACATAAAGTTTGGTGAGTTTAACTTTTATTTTGTGGAAGTTATTCAAATTCAAGTTATTCAAATTTAAAGATAGGACCCTTATTTTGGCCCACCCTGTATATATATATATATATATATATATATATATATATATATATATATATATATATAATCCAGGTAGGGTAAAAATCCACAGGGTAGAAATCCAATAGGTAGAAATCCAAAGGGAATCAAACCGGGCTTATAAAAGAGTGCTCAATAAAAAATATAGAGCTATATTGTGAATGTTTTTTTATTCAAACATGTACAAAGTCTGCTACACTGGCATGTCGATGTTATCGATCTACAGCTATCAAGAGCTACGGTCTAATCAGGCAGAAAGTTTTTTTTGTGATCCAACCCGGTCGATGAAACCCAGGAAGAATGGAGTTAAGCAAAAAAAGAAGGAGGAATAATAGTCATGTGACCAATTTTTTAAAAAAGATTGGCCGTTAGAAAAGTTTAATTTTACAATAATTCATATTTTTATTTTTATTCAACGCTAAGCTGGGGCAGGGGGTGAGGGAAAGGAAAAGAAGGCAAAGCAGAAGAGAAAGAAAGAGATAGACACATAACCCCCCCCTCCTCCTGCCCCCAACAACTTTTAAATGACTATAGACACCCACCCCTAACACCCCTTCTATCTCTCTCTCTTTCTTTTCTCCTTCTCCTTCTGTTCCTTTCCTTTCCAACTGCCATTAGCTTTAAGGCATAGCTCATTGGGTAAAATAATTCGAGCTCCCGGCACTTGACAATGTTTACATTGAGATATCACTTACAGTCAGTCAATGTCGTATCAGCTCAACGGTTGAGTTTCCATCCCGGCGTGAGACACTAACTGGTCTAGCCGCACTGAAGAGCTGTGATACAGCGAAACAGTCTGTATGTTGATGACTATATATATATATATATATATATATATATATATATATACAGGGTGGGCCAAAATAAGGGTCCTATCTTTAAATTTGAATAACTTGAATTTTAATAACTTCCACAAAATAAAAGTTAAACTCACCAAACTTTATGTGTGTGTAGACTGACCCTTCCGAGATTTTTTGAAATAAACAAAACAAATTTTAGCCGAAAAACACTTCTTAAAACTTACAAAAACTAAAGTATTGTTTTTTACACTGTTTTGAGTTTTTTAAGCAAAAATAATGTTTTCTAAATGAGGGTACGTTCCTTAGGGCTAATACGGCTCATGCTTGCTTCGGAAGGGGTCCTTTACTTATTCTAAAAAAAAAATTTAAAAAAATCAATAAATAAAAAAGTTATGAATTTTTAAAAATAGGACCCTTATTTTTGCCCACCCTGTATTTTGATTTTATTAAAAAATATTATCTTACATAAGAAGGGGAGTTACATCTCATGGCAACCACATCGCATTGCTATAGCCTTGGACGACTAATTTACACTTATATATATATATATATATATATATATATATATATATATATATATATATATATGTGCGCTAGACGTACACATATAGATTACATCAAGGTTCGAAACAACACAAAAAAAATCAATACAATCGGTTTGTGGGCAGAGATCGAACACTAAAGATAAAGGTAAGTTTGCAGTTCGAGAAAGTCAATTCAAGAGAGCGACAGTGGCTAAGTGGTGAACGACGCAGGCTAGGGTTCGAATCTAGTTCGTTTCACAAAAACACTTTCATCAAAACCCACACCTGAACCTGTGTCTAACCCTCTGGAGAGGGGGTAAAAAAAATACACTGAAACAACAATCAACACACACACATAAACATACACACACACACGCATGTAGACAAAGAAATGAATAAAACACTGAATAATGAATTTTGTCGACTCGAGTTCGTCAGGTGGAATGCGAGTTTTTTTAAGTTCATGTTTACGGCGCAAACGGCAAAAGAAAACAACTTTCAAAGATGGCCGACCAGTGAGTCGACCAATAGCAGATCAGCGTGTGATTCAATCTTCTAACGGCGTCCATGACAATCATGTCCGTTTCCGTTCTCTCCCACCCTCTCTCTCTTCTTTCTATTTTTCTCACAGTCTCTCCTCTCTTACACACCCTCTCTCTCTCTCTCTATTATTACCTATCTCTCTCTTTTCCGTGCTTCCTCCTTTCTCTTTCTCTCTCTCTATATATATCTCCTTCTCTCTCTCTATCTCTCTCGCTTCAGTTTGAAATAGCATTGTCTTTGGTCTGTCATGCTTAAGTTTGAAATAACATTTTCTTTGGTCTGTCATACTTATATTGAAATATCAGTTTCATTGGTCTGTAATGCTTAAGTTTAAAATAGCATTTTCTTTGGTCTGTCATGCTTAAGTTTGAAATATCAGTTTCATTGGTCTGTCATGCTTGAGTTTAAAATAGCACTTTGACTTACAATCTTCTCAATGGCGATTACGATCAGCCGCAGGACCTATTATTCACCATTACACTAGAAAGAGGTCTACGCGGACATTACCAGAAACTGTTTCACCACCAATTTCGATTGAACCGGAGGAGAGCTGCTTTCTCAATCAGGATCTATGGACCTTGTAATGAACTTCCAGGTGATGTAGTAAATGTGCCAATCGACGATTCAATCAAGTCGTAATCATACAAGTGCTAGGCCACTGTATCCTCTTCTGTTTAAATTTCTTCCACTCTGTCCCTACATGTAAACTGAAGCATGTTTGTTTTATTTTAATTTTTTGCCAAATTAATGGAATTGAAAAGAATTGAGCAGAGCGCCATTGTTGTGCTATTTTTCATTCGACGTTCTTGGCCTTTTGGCCAAGATCAAAGTGTAGTATCTGTTCCGATGGATACTGCACCCCATAGACTGGTATTGTCTTGGCCTTCGGGGCTTGATTTACGCCGGTCTATGGGTCTGTCCTGTGCAGTTCTAGGAGGTCCACCCTCCCAGTCTTCGCTTCCACTCTGGCCATTAAAAATTGCCTGGGCTGTTCCGTCGGCATTCCCCAGTAGGGGCGCCTTAGGCAGTAAGCAATAAACTTACTCCTCCCCAAAGAGGGGAGGCGAAGCCCGGGAGGGTGGATCTTCTAGAACTGCACAGGACCGACCCATAGACTGGCGTAAATCAAGCCCCGAAGGCCAAGACAATACCAGTTTATGGAGTGTAGTATCGATCGGAACAGATACTACACTTTGATCTTAGTCAAAAGGCCAATTTATTTATCTACCTCCCACAAGGTAAGATGTGACACAAGGTCGGGAAAGTGGGATTAGATAAGCCAGCGCTCGAGAGGTGAGCTCTCTGGCCATTTAAAAATTGCCTGGGCAGCCCCGTCGGCATTCCCCGGTAGAGGCGCCTCAGACAGTAAGCAATAAACTTACTCCTCAAGGGTAGGGGGAATTTAGCTACATATAAATGACGATGTTCTGACACGTTTAACCGTGGTCAGAGTTTTATAAAGACTTACACTGACACCTATTGTTAATATTTCAGCCGACAAACGCACGCGTTCTTTCCATGTGTTACCGGGTCGCCATCTTTAATAAGATGGCGACCCGACAACACATCGAAAGAACTTCAGAGGCGATGAAACCGGAGCAAATAAAATGGAGGTGGGATATTAAGGGGGAGGATATAGTAGACGGGGATTGTTGTTATGGACGCCGGAGAGAAGATAGAACAACACGCTGTTCTGCCATTGGTAGACCCAGCGCGTCGCCATCTTTGAAATGCATCTTCTTCTTCTTCCGCATCGTATCGTAAATATGAACTTAAAAACCTTATTTTTATAGACAGACTCAAGTCAACAAAATTAATTCCACCATTCAGTGTTTGACTTTTTATTTCCTGTTTCGTTCCGTGTGTCTATATGTTTGTGCGAGTGTATGCGTGTGTATATGTATTGTGAGTGTGTGTGTATGTGTGTAAGTGGTTGTATGTGCGTGTGTATATGTGCGTGTCTGCGTACTCAACTATTCAGGGTATTTCAAAAAATATTTTGTGTTCTTTGTGTGCGTGTGTGTATGTATTCGTGTGTATGTGTGCGTGCATGTGTGTATGTGTGTATATATGTTTGTGTGTTTGTGCGAGTATGTATGAGACTGTGTATGCGTGTATGTGTCTGTGTGTATGTCAATGTGTGTATGTGCGTGTATATATATGTGCGTCTGTGTATGTATGTGTATGTGTGTATATGTGAGTGTTTGCGTTTGTGTATTCCTCCATTTAGTGTTTTTTTTTAATTTTGTGTTTCTTTGTGTATGTACATATATATGTGTATTTGTGTGCATGTGTGTATGCGCGCGTGTGTGTTCGTGTCTGTATGTGTGTATT
Source organism: Sepiola atlantica (assembly GCA_963556195.1). Taxonomy (NCBI): domain Eukaryota; kingdom Metazoa; phylum Mollusca; class Cephalopoda; order Sepiida; family Sepiolidae; genus Sepiola; species Sepiola atlantica. Next base: position 33,987,325 of record OY744554.1, read on the forward strand.
CCACTATTCAGGGTTTCTTTTCTATTTATTTTGTGTTTTCTTGTGTGCGGATATATGTGTGTTGGTTGATATGTGTGTGTTCTCTCTTGCTCGTGTGTGTGTGCATGTGCCTACGTACATGCGTGTGTGTTTGTCGCATCTCCACAATTCAATTTCAGTTTGTCTGTACTCACTGTCCAATGTCCATTCTTCCCTATGTTGTATAGCAGAGGAGGGCCGGAGAGGGAGAGCCTTGGACGGACGCAAAAGATTAGGGGATAGCCCTAAAGAGGTGGGAGGGAGCTAAGAGCGGAAGTGAAAACGACGTCGCTTCCGTTGAAGAGTCCCTTGCTTTTTGGGAGGGTTGCTGAAATTCAAACGAGAAAGACGCAAATTACGCGCTCCCTGCAAACAGCATGGGGGGGGGGGCATGGGGCGAATTGCCCGAAAATTTGACCGAAACACTAAATGGACCATCTCTTATAACTGTTTATCTAAAACAAAAATCGCTTAAAACTGTTTTCCTAAAAAATCGCTTAAAACTGTTTTCCTAAAAAAATCGCTTCAAACTGTTTTCCTAAAAAATCGCTAATAACTGTTTATCTAAAAAATCGCTAATAACTGTTTTCCTGAAAATTCGTTTACAACTGTTTTCCTAAAAAATCGCTTACAACTGTTTTCCTAAAAAATCGCTAAAAACTGTTTTCCTAAAAAATCGCTTAAAACTGTTTTCCTAAAAATCGCTTAAAACTGTTTTCCTAAAATATCGCTTACAACTGTTTTCCTAAAATATCGTTTACAACCGTTTTTCTAAAAAATCGCTTATAGTTATTTTCCTAAAAAATCGCGTATAACTATTTTCCTAAAAAATCGCTTGAAACTGTTTTCCTAAAAAATCTCCTTAAACTGTTTTCCTAAAAAAATCGCTTACAACTGTTTTCCTAAAAAATCGATCATGACAATTTTCCTAAAAAACGCGTATAACTATTTTCCTAAAAAATCGCTTAAAATGATTTTCCTAAAAAATCGCTTAAAACTGTTTTTTTTTCTAAAAATGTTTGCCTAAATACATTACTTTCTTTTAAACAAAGAAACTGATTACAGCCAATTAGAACGAAAGAAAATCGCAACTTCTTGAAATTTTGAGAGTAGATTTGAAGTTTTAAAACGAATACAATTTTATTCTGATCATTATAATCTTAAAACTTTATTACTGTAATATTTTCAGATACAATGTATGTAAAACTGACATTAAACCGATGCTGCTGCTGCTGCTGCTGCTGCTGCTGATGATGATGATGATGATGATGCTGCTGATGCTGCTGCTGCTGCTGATGATGATGATGATGATGACGATGACGATAATGACGATGATGATGACAGAGCTAAATTAAAGTGAATAAAAAAGTAGCTGTGATTGTTGTATGTGGAGAAAAAATCCATTATTACGAACGCGCTATAGCCCGGGTCTAACGCAAAAGAAGAAGAAAGAGAAGCAGAAAGGGAAGAAATAAAAGAAGAAGAAGAAGAAGAAGAAGGAGAAAAGGAAAGAATAAGAATAAGAATAAGAATAAGAATAGGGATAAGAATAAGAATAAGAATAAGAATAGGGATGAAGAAGAAGAAGTAGAAGAAGAAAAAGAAGAATAAGAATAAGAATAAGAATAAGGATGAGAAAAAGAAGAAGAAGAAGAAAGAGAAGAGGAAGAAGACGAAGAAGAATAAGAAGAAAAAGAAGAAGACGAAGAAGAAGAAAAAGAAGAAGAAGAAGAAGAAGAAAAAAGTAGAAGAAGAAGAAGAAGAAAAAGAATAATAATAATAATAATAATAATAAGAAGAAAACGATGATGAAGAAGAAGACAAAGAAGAAGAAAAACAAGAATAAGAAGAAAAAGAAGAATAAGAAGAAGAAGAAAAAGATGAAGAAGAATAAGAAGAAGAAGAAGAAAAAGGAGGCGAATGAGGAAAAGAAGACGAAAAAGAAGAAGAATGAGAAGAAGAAGAAGAAGAAGAAGAAGAAGAAGAATAAGAAAAAGAAAGAGAAGAAGAAGGAGAAGAATATGAAAAAGAAGACGAAAAAGAAAAAGAAGAAGAAGAAGAAGAAGAAGAAGAAGAATGTGAAAAAGAAAAAGACGAAAAAGAAGAAGAAAAAGAAGAAAAAGAAGAAGAAGAAGGAGGAGGAGAAAAAGAAGAAGACAAAAAAAGAAACAGAAGAAGAAGAAGAAGAAGAAGAAGAAGAAAAAAAAGAAACAGAAGAAGAAGAAGAAGAAGAAGAAGAAAAAAAAGAAAAGACAAAAAGGTAGAAGAAGAAGAAGAATATGAAAAAGAACAACAATAAGAGCAAATAGAAGTTAGTACACAGTTAAATGTATGTGGCTGTGAATGTGTCTTGTTTGTAAGGAATTAAGAAAACGGAGAGTTCTTTCTTGGAAGTTGTATATCTTCAAGTGAGGATAGCTGTGCTCGATGTTTAGTCGACGGGTAGGTACACGTCTTTCATCGTGGATGTCTGGAAAATGCATATCTCACCGCGTGTGTCTTATATGAAAGAAATAAACAGTAAAAAGATGAAAGTTTTTTTGACTATGTACAAAAGTGAGTTTTCGTGGATGCCTAGAAGATCTCTAGCCGGCTCTGTGAAGCTCTGACGACTTGAAAAAAGGCCGATTGAAATTACTACACCGTATAATTTGAACGGTGATCGAGTGACTGAAGAACCTTACTAGAGACGGCTGAAGAGAAAGAAGGGGAAAAGTAGCAGAAGAGGAAATAGTAAAAAACGGGAGACATAAAAGGGTGATGTAAAAACGGGAGACAGAAGAGGGTGATGTAAAAACGGGAGACAGAAGAGGGTGATGTAAAAACGGGAGACAGAAGAGGGTGATGTAAAATCGGCCGACAGAAGAGGGTGATGTAAAAACGGGAGACAGAAGAGGGTGATGTAAAAACGGGAGACAGAAGAGGGTGATGTAAAAAAGGGAGACAGAAGAGGGTGATGTAAAATCGGGAGACAGAAGAGGGTGATGTAAAAACGGGAGACAGAAGAGGGTGATGTAAAAACGGGAGACTACGAAGGAAGTGGTAAACAAACGGTATTGGGGCGATAAAAAAACGGGTAACAGAAGAGGGAGTGGTAAAAAAAACGTCCTTGATCAAAGAAAACATTTGTGAACATAGAATCACATAAAATAAAAGTAATAATAAACTTTAATGATCTCTATATAGAATTTAAAAAGAAAGTAGTGATTTTACCGATTTTTTCTTTCGCATCCTGGTCACGGCACCAAATAGTGAATATATTATCTTCAATCTCTAACAAATCATATTGTATAACCCATTGCACCTGGTAGTAGTGCCTGTATTTTATTCCAAAACGCATCACAAGCCAGAAACATTATACAATGAAAGTCTGTTTATGGATATTTAAAACAGATCTGTACCTGGATCAAATAGAAAATTGTCTCATAAAATCGGGCGGTTAGGCTGAACTTATAACGTTGAGAGTATGAATACTGAAATCCGTTCTTGATCAGTCAAAGAAATTATCCGTTTGTGAGCATAAAATCGCATAAAAGTGATATTACAGTAGAATTAATGAACAGATTAGCAATTTTAAGGATTAATTCTCTTTACATCCTGGCCACGCCACCAAATAGTAAAATAATATTTTCACACTAATATAACGAGCACCTTCTCTGTCTGTCTGTCTGTCTGTCCGTCCTAGGAATTTTTGTAAACAGAAGAGAGAGGGGAGGGGGGGGCTCGAGTAATTAACATTTAATTAATTAAGCTTTTCAAGTCAGCGTTCATAATATTTGTATACATGTAGAATTTGGAAACTATTATTAATTAATTAAATTTACACTAGATAACATTAAATAACCTTATTAGATTAGAGAAGAACGAAATTTCAAGACGAGGCTGCGACTAGAAGTGTAAACGTGGCAAGAATCTTACTTAAATTAATAGATTTCAACGGCCTTATATACCCTTAATAAACGTCATTTAGACACTAGACGGGCTTCCTCATTTACATAATACATTCCTTTTAACCTTCAATTAAATTCAGATTTACAAATATACACTTATAACTGCTATTATCAAGTTTCCATATGTATTTACAATACGTTCCGATAAGTTTGTAACCAATTGCACCTAGTAATTGTGTGTACATTTCATTGCAAAACCGAACCACAGCCGAAGAAGTATTCTACAATAAAATGTCTGTTGATAGATATTTCCAGAATCTCTTCCTGAAGCAAATACAGAATCGTCTATTTTTTTTATCAGGCGGCTAATCTTAAATTTTGACGTTTAAAGTACGCATAATCTAATTCGTCTTTGATAAGCGTAAGAAATTATCGGTTTGTGAGCATAAAATCACATAATAATGAAAGCAATAATAAACTTTAATCATTATTACGGTACAATTAAAAAAGAAAATTAGCAATGGTACGGGTTATTTTTCTTAAGATCCTGGTCACGGCACCAAATAGTGAAGATATTATTTTCACTCCCGAGTAAATCTTATTATATAACCCATTGCATCTGGTAATTGTATCTACATCTTATTCCAAAAGCGCACAACATCCAAGTAATATTCTACAAATAAACGATCTGTTTATGGATATTTCCGAAATCTGTTCCTGGAGCAAATACAGAGTCGCCTAATTTAATCAGGCGGCTAGGCTTAACTTATCACTTTGAGGGGCACGCGTAATCCAATCCTTCCCTGGACAATCAGGAGCGAGACTAATGTCCCCCATCATCTGCTGTAATATATCGCATTTGTTATTATTAGCCAGGTCGCCTTTCACAGTCTCTATTCTCATTGCGATACCAGACAAACTGATTGGTAAAGTAATAATCGATCTAAGCCGTAATCGAACCGCGGGTGGAGATGACGAGCGATTATCTCTATGGAATAGGCAGTTAGTTTCTTTCTAAATTCGTGATCTTTGTTGGAAGCTGGCGGTGAAGGGTTCACTAGACGAAATACCAAACGGGGCAGTGAGAGTTTTAGTGGTAAAGAGACTAGGGGTAAAGAGGAAGCAGAAAAGAAAGAGGCTGAATAGAGAGAGAGAGAAAGAGAGAGAGAGAGAGAAGAGGAGAGGGTAAACGTTAAGAATCAAAACAGGAAGTGGTAAAAGACGATAAGAAAAAGAGGAAGCGGTAAGAGTGGCGGTAAAAAAAGAGAGAAGAGGTAAACGAGAGACGTCTAAAGGAAGTGGTAAAAGCGAGAAGTGATAAAATACGAAAGGTAGAAAAGAAGTGGTAAAAAACAAAAGCCGAAAAAATGATGTAAAAAACGAGAGATTGATGTGAAAGTAAGAGAGATGTGATGTGATTGATGTGAAAGTAAGAGACGTAGAAGAGGAAATGTAAAAAATCGAGTGGTAAAACATGAAAGGTAGAAAGAGAAATGGTAAAAATCGAGAATAAAAACAGCAAGTGGTAAAAGAAAGAATGGCAAAAGAAGAAGAAGTAACAAGAACTAGAAGCTGACGAGAAGGGGTAAAAACGAGTGGCTCTAAAGGAAGTGGTAAAAGCGAGAAGTGATAAATTACGAAAAGTAGAAAAGAAGTGGTAAAAAACAAAAGGCGAAAAAAATAATGTAAAAAACGAGAGATTGGTGTGGAAGTGGTAAATAAGAGACGTAGAAGAGGAAATGTAAAAAAAAATCGAGTGGGAAAACATGAAAGGTAGAAAGAGAAACGGTAAAAATCGAGAATAGAAAAAGCAAGTGGTAAATGAAAGAGTGGCAAAAGAAGAAGAAGTAACAAGAACTAGAAGCTGACGAGAAGGGGTAAAAACGAGTGGCTCTAAAGGAAGTGGTAAAAGCGAGAAGTGATAAAATACGAAAGGTAGAAAAGAAGTGGTAAAAAACAAAAGGCGAAAAAAATGATGTAAAAAACGAGAGATTGATGTGAAAGTAGTAAATAAGAGACGTAGAAGAGGAAATGTAAAAAAAAATCGAGTGGGAAAACATGAAAGGTAGAAAGAGAAACGGTAAAAATCGATAATAAAAACAGCAAGTGGTAAAAGAAAGAGTGGCAAAAGAAGAAGAAGTAACAAAAACGAGAGGCTGACGGAAGGGGTAAAAACGAGTGGCTCTAAAGGAAGTGGTAAAAGTGAGAAGAAGTGATAAAATACGAAAGGTAGAACAGAAGTGGTAAAAATGGAAGAAAAAGAAGGGGAAAACTGGAGTAAAATGAAGGGAATTGTAAAAGTGGCGGTGAAGGTTTCGTTAGACGAAATATCAGACGAGACAGTGGTAAAACACTAGAACACAAAGACGAAATGGTAAAGATCAAAAACGAGAAAAAAAAAGAGAAACTAGTAAAACATAGCGGAAAAGAAGTAAAAAAGGAGAGGGAGTGGTAAAAAACGAGTGGTTTAAAACAATGTGGTAGACACACGAAAGGTTAAAGAGGAAGTGGTAAAATTACGAGAGGTGGAAGACAATGTAGTACAAGCGAAAGCTACAAGCGGAAGTGGTAAAATCGAGAGATAGATAACAATGTGACCAAAAATCGAAAGGTAAATGAGGAAGTGGTAAAAAACAAAAGTCGAAAAAAATAATGTAAAAAACGAGAGATTGGTGTGGAAGTGGTAAATAAGAGACGTAGAAGAGGAAATGTAAAAAAGTCGAGTGGTAAAACATGAAAGGTAGAAAAAGAAATGGTAAAAATCAACATTAGTACCGCCGGTTTCAAGCTCAGAAGAGAAGGACTTAACCATCCGGCTCTCTTCAGCTTATGTTGTCACCTGTTACAGAAGTGTGAATTCACGTATCATTATCGTTTGGATGCGTTATTTGCTTTAGAGTGTTATGTATATTTTTTGTTTTAAATTTGTGTTAGGGGGGTTTAATAAGGTTTGAAAAAAAAGGTGGGTGAAATGTAACAGTTGAGATTTAAAGTGGGAAACAGTTTAAAAATATAAAAAAACAAGAGATATTTTTATATATTCATCAACGTTTCGTCTTTATTGTAAGACTTCCTCAGGATGATATTTTGAAGAAAAAATGTCATGCAAGTACATCGAAGTTTGGGGTTGACATATATACAGATAAAACTTCAAAAATTATTGGACAATTCGTGAAATCAGTTCAATTATTTCCCCTCAAACTGTCAGAAACATTTATGTCTCTGGCAATATTAATCAAATCTTTTCATTTTTCTGGGACATTCTCCGAAGAAAAAGAAGTCTATAGATCTTTAAATGATGCCGTTGTCTTAATCTTTGCTGACTTGTCAACCCGGGTGTCTGAAGTTTTAAGAGTGAAGAATTCAATCAGTTTTAATATATTCTTGTGTCTTTTATATATTCGCCATCTTGTTTTTTTCACTGTGATCAAATGGGTGTCAGGGTTTTTTAAGTTTCTGTTTATTGGGAGAGACTGTGGAATCTACAATAAACATGTAGGATACGTACATATGCACGAACTAACTGCTTCCCTCTATAAAGACTAATCTTTATATATAATATAATATATATATATATATATATATATATATATATATATATATATATATATATATATATATATATATATATATATATATATATATATATATATATGAAGGTTTATAACTAAAAGGTAACTTTTAGAGAAATAGACCTATTGTGAGATGAGGAAAGCTCAATATACTGGATAGAGCAAAAATAAGGTGAGTCAATTAAAAATAGTTAGACCTGTAAATGGAAACAGATCGATATCTTCAGTTGTTCAGAACAAGGAGCATTTAGTAGATAAAAATATTTATTCTTCTTCTCTTTCAATTGTATTCCTTAAGCACGGCTTTTCAAAGATCAAAATCTTATCATCAGAGGTTGTAGTGATTGATAAGTTGACAGATAAGAACAGTCAAAATTCAAAATTTGGAAAAAGTTTTTTTAAAAAGTTCTTTTTAAAAAAAGTTCTTTTAAAAAAGTTTTAAAAAGTTCAAACGGGTGTGTAAATGAAATTCACCAAACACGGAGATCCAAGTTGTAAAGGGTTCAAATGTAATTGGTAAATCCAGAAGAATCTGCAAGAAAATCCAACGGCGAAGATTCCACCCAAGTCCTTAGTCCTTAGAGGGGAGATCAGAGAGGTCTAACTATTTTTCATTGACTCACCTTATATATATATATATATATATATATATATATATATATATATATATATATATATATAATATATAAAAATAATACCAGTTAAAGAAAAAAATAATGCTTCGCAAGTGTTCGCATTAATATTCATATAACCTTTTAAACGTTCCAGTTATAGACGTTTTTTTTTCTGATTTTTTTTTCGTCAAAAATGACGTCGAAAACGGTGAACCGATTGAGACGTCATTTTCGAGGGAGTCTGTACACTAGTAATATATTTATGCAAGCATTGTTAAAAATAACAGAATTCATCTGTTTAATTATACCTTTTTCTTCTGATGGTCTTTTTTGTATATTAAAATGAAAAATATTAATAAATTTTCCATAGGTTTCACGAACGTTTTCGATTCTTCGTCGAATCATCCTCAGGTGTCAAAGACAATTGAACAAAAAAGCTGGAGAAAAAAGAGAATTTTTTTAAAAATGTATATATATATATATATATATATATATATATATATATATATAAAGTAATCCAACAAAAGATATAAGCGTCAACTAATATCTTATAATTAGTGAAACATCCGGATAAAAACTGAAGCTCAATATACTGGATAGAGCATTAATATTATAATATAAAATGAAGTAATAAAATAAGGTGTCAATCAAATTTTATTAGAATTCAAAGTTCAAGCAAAGTATTCTTAAGTCCTTAGCTCATGAGTTTTCAAAGATAATTCTTCTCTTCATGAGCTAAGGACTTAAGAATACCTTGCTTGAACTTTGAATTCTAATAAAATTTGATTGACACCTTATTTTATTACTTCATTTTATATTATAATATATATATATATATATATATATATATATATATATATATATTTCGGCAGCAAGCAATTTTTTAGGCAAGCGTCATTAAAGATCACGGAG
>OY744554.1:34001330-34016330 GCA_963556195.1 Sepiola atlantica
CTTTCGCTCTCTCTATCTCTCCCCCCTCTCTCTCTCTCTCTCTCTATATATATATATATATAAATATATTTACATTCTATAACTCTCTTTAACTTTCACGTCTCTAACTCGCCCCCCTCTCTCAGTCGCTGGTTCTCTATCTTTAGCTCTCTTTCTTTAGAGCTGTTCCTCTCTCTATCTCTCTTCCTCTCTTTCTTTCTCTCTTTCCTTCGGAAATAAGTTAGATCAGTTTCCCTCTCTCTTTCTTTAGTTCTTGTTTCTCCTTTACTGTAAAGCTCTCTCCCCTTCCTTCTACCTTTTTCTTTAGTTTTCTTGTTGTTGTTTTTCATTCCCCATATATATATATATATATATATATATATATATATATATATATATATATATATATATATATATATATATAAGTTGAAAAAGACTAAATATACATTCGGATTGTACACATTATAAGTTATTTCGACCTTAACTAGGTCTCCTCGGATGTGTTTCCAACCACAATTCAAACTTAAACGAAAGAATTCTTTCATTTAGGTTTGAATTTTGGTTGGAAACACATCCGAGGAGACCTAGTTACGGTCGAAATAACTTATAATGTGTACAATCCGAATGTATATTAAGTCTTTTTCAACCTCATAACTTATTCATGCTCTGTTTGAACGGACATAGAGCTCTCTGATTCGAATTCCTATCGAAAATAATCGAACCTGAAAACTATATATATAGTATGATAGTTTCGGTGGCACCTCCTAAATGGCAATGGCGACTTAGAATTTTAAGAGTATTTTATTAATAATTTTTAATTTTTGGTATCAGCCGAAACAATTGTATGGCGAAAATAATAAAACACAATTTTCTGAGGAGATGCCGATTTGCCCTTTCTTACATTTGTTGTGGTTTAAAACTAAATAAAAATATTTCATACCATAACTCTAGCCTCGCACTATTGAGCTATGAAAATGCTTTATATTATTAAAACTTTACATTTGAAATATATATTTTTTTAAATGTAAATAGGGTACTACTCTAGATGAAGCGCTTAATTTCCGTGACTGCTCGGTGGCAACGATCGGGCAGATCGCGGAAGCGCCCGAGAGCTGCCGAGACGAAAACGAGGCTGAAGCAAAACTGAAAGTCGTAAAATGGAAGAATGGCAGACGACAATATAAGACGAAGAATACAAAACAAAAAATGCATATATTTGAAAAAAAAAAAATGAAAACAAAAATGAACAAACCATAGCTGAAGAACTATAAATAAACTTTTTTTTTTTCGTGGGCCAATATGTACTATAGTAGGAAAAATCCCAGCAGAGTGCTCGATTAATTAAGAATTAAAGATAAAAATTAAAAATTAAGAGCGTAATATTTATTTAAATTAGTGCAACATTCGTACCGTCAGTTTCAAACACGGAAGGACTTCAGCTTCTGTTGTCATCTGTTTCGGAAATGTGAAGTCACGTGTCACTCTCGTTTCGACGCGTTATTTGCAAATAACATTGTACTAATTTTTCTGTACCAATATATATATATATATATATATATATATATATATATATATTTAAATGCAACTTTAATTCCTATATAATTTTATTTCTAGCTACCATATCGCAGAATGGTTCTTGGGTGTAGTGTTTAGATAGTATTATTATTATTATTATTATTATTATTATTATTATTATTATTATTATTATTATTGTTATAATGAATTTTATTTGATATGCAAATTACCATATCACACGGTAGTCTTAAGGGTAGTATATTATTATTATTATTTGATTATTATTATTATTTATTTATGTATATATAAGTGAAATTTTAAGCTGAATTATTTCGACACTTGATTATTGGGGAAATGGTAGTTTGATCAGTACCATTGGAGAGCCATGAATATTATAACTGTCCTGTTTTTAAATCTCCGAAACAGTTACATGGTAAACAGCTGATGATCCCCGTGTTTATATTAGACACTTACGTTAAGGTCTCCTGTTTTTGTTTCAGTGTTAGATACTTAATTCCCCTTTTTATTTTATTTACTTACTATTATATATTTTTTTATTTATTTATGAATTTTCCAACGAATGTTAAGTCTGCAATATTTTGGATTTAGTTAGTTTCTCTGGGAATTTAAACTGCATTTTCCTTTTTTTTTGTTGTATTTCTGTTTAAAATAACTCAAAGGTTCTTTAGACTATATATATATATATATATATATATATATATATATATATATATATGTGTGTGTGTGTGTGTGTGTGTGTGTGTGTGTGTGTGTGTTCATATACATATATGACTAGATGAATATAGAAATATAAACGTAAGGAAGGAGGACACATAATGGGTAGAAATGGCGGAATCAAAAATGCCGAAGACTTCATGACTAGTTTGAAGTTTGATGCTAATTGTATCCGACGAGGCATGACTCCATGAAGACTACAAGAAAGAAACCCCTGAATGTGAAAATGGATACGCGTTGTTAGATTCGGCGGCACGATATGGTAATCGTTAGATGAGTCGCCAGCTAGGTTGGGACGTAGGTAAATGAGTATACGAAGGTCCTATTTTTATAGCTTACAACGGTGCCAAGACACGAGAGATATCGGTACACTGTACAGTTTTTATAAGTTTGATGTGTGGCAGGTACGGTGGTCTCTTTTCTTCTCCTGCGGCATATCAACTCTTTTGACGGTGGTTAAATGGATATCGACACGGACTGAAGACCTGGGTGTTCCAAGCTCGAATCCAATCGGTTCCACAGTACCACTTTCACTTAGGGATGTTGGCAACCTTCTCGTTGTCCTTCCCGTAAGTACCCGATGTCTTTCCAGAAAGATTTCTAACTAGAAAAACGTCGGGGAAACTAATGCCAACACCAGAACCATCTGATTCATACGAAAGATGAAGAAGGGGCCATATTTATGGGGAATTGTGTAACAAGATGGTCATTCAGATTACATTTAAATTTCTACATGTTTGTACAGTCTATTCACACGAACAGAAGAAGAAGAAGAAGAAGAAGAAGAAGAAGAAGAAGAAGAAGAAGCGTGTGTGTTCGTGTGTCACGCTTACTTCAAAAGATATTGAAAAACATTCAATTCACCTAATTTTCGTAGCATTTGTAAGTATTTGCCTTTGGCGCAACGGTTAGCGACGTAGGATTTTGACGTCGGTTGTTGACGTCGGCCCGACTGGTTTATTGTTCGATCCTAAACAACCTCGTTTCTTTCCCTCCTTTTCCACGCTTCCCTGGGAGGTGACGGTAGTTAAGTGGATATCGACACGGATTGAATACCTGGTTGTTTCAAGTTCGAATCCAATCGACAGTACCACTTTCACTTAGGGATGTTAGCAACTTTCTCGTGGTCCTTCCCGTAAGTAGCCGATGTCTTTCCAGAAAGATTCCTAACTAGAAAAACATCGGGGAAACTAATGCCAACACCAGAATCATCTGATTCACACGAAAGAAGTAGTAATTTTTGTAAAAGTATTTTTAGTGGCGAATTCAGTAATATTTTTTTAGCTTCAAGTGTTTAATATCACAAAATCTATTATTATTGTAAATACCGGATGGGATGTATTTAATAATCTTATGAGCTAGGGACTTAATTATGAGTATTTCCAGCCAAAGTATTGATGAGAAATCACCTAGAGATCGTGTCCCGATTAAAAATTGGTCTCCATCACTTCACTAAGTTGTCCCTCTTTAATTGTTTCCTTTTCTCAGTTCAGATTGTTGGGCCATTGAAGTAAAATGAAACGCACATATAATTATTTAATAATAAATATTTAATTATTATCCACATAGTATAAGTTTCATCCTTGCGTACTCTTCAGTGTGGAGATGACTCTTTAAACCGGTCGCACGATTCAAACCCAGGAACACGAGTCACCTTTAGCTCAATTATAAAACGGGCCTCTTCTTGGGGCTAACACTTAATCTCTATATGAGATACATAGATATTCGAATATATCATTAAATTTCTCTTTTATCTCTCAAGCGTTGAGTTAGTAAAGAAGTGAAGAACATTAATTTTCTTCTCCACAATTGACCAGTTTACTATGTTACAGTATATCTTTATTTTGGTCTATTGGTCTTACCGGATTCTAAGATAAGAATTCATCTAGTCTGGTGGAGTATCCAGCAAAGTGTTGTTACTTGAGGTAACATCACTAGGAGAAGGTGGACTCTTCCTCGTATATAGCCGTGTCGAGGGGATCTTATTTGGGCTTCGAATACTATGTTATTTTGAATATTTGGTCAGTATTTACTTGTGGAATCACGTATACTCATGTCAGGTTGTTCTGACACCCTTTTACAGAGAGACCAAATACAATTGAGGACGGTGTTTAGTAGGTAATTCAAACTCCCCAGTAGGTAATTCAAACTCTCTTTTGTATATGTGTGTGTACAAGAGGTTTTCCAGTCTATTTTTGTCTTCTGTCTCTTTTTTGTATTTTGTTTTTGTATTTTTCCGCTCCGTTCATCAATAAATCGATAAAGATTCTGAGATTTCACTTGGGAATCCGATCAACGGTGATCGATTACAACGAAAATATAAAAGAAAGAAAGAAAAAAATACAGGAAACGAAAGAAAGAAGAAAGAAATGATGATTAAAACAGGGAGGGGGGAAATACAAGCACTTTCTCATACTTGAGGCAATTCTCTATCTCTACAAATCTACAATCAGACCATGTATGAAGTAGTGTTGTCATATTTGGGCTGGTGAATCTCTGTTCCATCTGATAGTTCTTGATATTTGATTCTTCTTCTCTGCACCCTCTCTCTCACAGACGTGATGTTGCTAGTCTCAGTCTTTTCTATAAATACTATTATCGCATGTGTTCTTCAGAATTGCGTAATCTATTCCCCGCTTCTTTTGTTCCAGCCTGTTTGACTCGTTGGTCTAGTGGTCTTCGTCGATTCGTTGTTCAGGTACCTCATTGTAATACAGCTTCCTGTTCCAGTAGTTTCTTTCCAAGAACTGCAGGCTTGTGGAACTCTCTTCCTGCTGACTGTTTCCCTCCTACATATTGCCTTGGTATTTTCAAGACTAAAACCAATAGGCATCTCCTGTCTTTACGATAATCTTTCATTATTGTTATTACCTTACATCAAGTGGTTTCATGCCTTGTCTGTAGCGATTTCCATTAGAAAAATATAAGTGAATGATGGAAAAAATAAGAAAAAGAAAGAGATAAAAAGAAAGAAAAAAGAAAGGAATGAACGGAGTAAAATAAAGAGTGAAGAGAGGAAAAATTAAATCAGAAAAAAGGAAAGGGAGAAAGAAAAAGGAAGAAAAATAAAGAAAAGAAAGAAATGATGAAAAGAAAGAGAGAGAGAACAAAACGATGAAAACAAGAATGAAAGAAAGAAAGAAAGAAAGCTAGAAAAAGAGGAATAGATGAAAGAAAGAAACACCGACGAGAAGGAATGAAGAAAGAAAGAGAAAAAAGTAAAAAAATAAAAAAATGAAGGGAAAAAAGTAAGAATGAGAGAAGAAAAAAAAAAAAGAAAAAAGAGATTACAATAGAAATCAGGGAGATGAAATAATGAAAAAAAGAGGATGAAAATTAAAAGAAAAGAAATGAATAAAAAAAGTGAAAGAATAAAAACGGAAACAAGAAAGAGAGAAAAAAGAAAGTTAGGCATGAAGCGAGAAAGCGAGGAATTGAAAATTAAAGAAATAGAAAAAAAGAAGGGAAAGAAGAACGAAAGAAAAAAAGAAATGAAAGAAGAATGTGGAAATACACAAAGAAAGAAAGGAAGAATGAATAAATGAATGAATGAATGAATAAATGAATGAATGCAGAAAGGAAGACAGAAAGACATGAATCAAGAAATGGGGGGATGAACGAAGGAAGTAATGAAAAAAACGAGTGAAGAAAAAAGAAGATGCAAATGAAAAGTAAAAAAGAAAGAAAATTGAAGGAAGAATAGAACGTGGAAACAAACAAAAAAGAATAAAGAAAGAAAAGGAAAAACCCTCAGAAATTAAAAATGACGCAAAAAAAGAAGGAATGAAAGACAGAAGAAAAGAAAAGGGAAAGAAAAATAAAAAAGAATGAAAGAAGGAATAAATGAAAAGGAAAAAGAATTAAATGAAAAAAGAACGAAAGAAAATGGAAGACAAAATAAAGAAAGAAATAAAAGAAGGGGAAAGGAATGAATGAAAGAAATGGAAAACGAAGAAAAAAAGATGAAAGAAAGCGAGAATCGAAGAAAAGGAAGAATACAGAAAGAAAGTATAAAAAGGTAGAAGAAAAAGTAATGAAAGAAAAGATAAATGAAAAAGAAGAAAAATTAAATGAAAGAAGAACGAAAGAAAATGAAAGAAAAAAAAGAAAAAAGCAATGAAAGAAGAAGAAAATGAATGAATGAAAGAAAGGAGAAACGAAAAAGAAACAGATGGCAGAAAGAAAGAATCAAGGAAAGGGAAGAATACAGAAAGAAAGAATAAAAAGGAATGAAAGAAGGGATAAATGAAGAAGAAAAAGAAAAGGAAATGAAAGAAAAAATAAAGAAAGAAATAAAAAAGGGGAAAGGAATGAATGAAAGAAAAGAGAAACAAAGAAGAAAAAGATGAAAGAAAGAAACGAAGCAAAGGAAGAATAAATAAAGAAAAGGAAATAGAAAAGGAAAAATAGAACGAAAGAATAAAATAGAGGAAAATGATAAAAGAAAGAAAATTGATCTATTTCCGATAGCCAATCGAATCCATTGATTTCACCAACATGTTTCGAATGTGGAAATTGAAATAAACGAATGTGACGTCACATGGCTAAAAGAGAGAGTGTGAGAGAAGGAGAGGTGTAAGCAGTTTGTTGAAAGCACTACACGCGTGAACATGTTATTTTAAAAGGCGCTGATAAGATATGATCAAAAATGATACACTTATTAAAAAATGATACACTTATAAACTAAAAAGTAATCCATTGATTTCACCAACATGTTTCGAAACATTCAACCTATATTCTTTGTTTTCTTCATATTCAAGCATTCTTCCGAATGTCATCACTTTAGAACCAAAAAGAGAAACGTCAAACATGCAGCTTACTAGAAAAAACGTGACCCATTTGGGCAACCATTTAATAAAGAAGATAGTTGGCAAAGTCAGCGAAAAATGAAAAAAAAAATGAAAATTAGTCTCTTTGTGTTCGCAATATTACCGCCGCTCCCTCTGTCGCGTTCTCCCACTCTCTCTCTCTCTTTCTCTCTCTTTCTCTCTCTCACACACACACTCTCTCTCTCCTGTAATGTTCCGACTCTGTTGTCGAGTTCTATCGGATGTCTTGATGTTTATACTCGCCGCTTTCAGTGTAAATATAACTTAATTTCTCCGTTATCACGTGACAACACACCATTGCCTTAAGAACTAAGTGAACGCTTACAGATTCACTGTGTCTCTGTGAACAGAGTTCGCGTCCTGTGCCCGTCTGAGATTGTTTATTTCCCTGTGCTGATGAAAGTCGAAAGCTCGAAACGACGTCATACGTATGTAAAATATTAAAATATAATTATATATATATATATATATATATATATATATATATATATATATATATATATATATATATATATATATATATATATATATATATATATATATATATATATATATAAAAAGTGTGTGGTTATCGTTCAAGTTTCAAAGTATTGCATGGAAAGTTAATAAAATTGAAATATAAGCCAAATTAGCAATACAAGATTAATTTATTATTTTTTTTATTTTTTACATTAATCCTATCGATTACGGAATAAAATTCCTTCTTCAGGGGTGACCAGTATTGAGTCCTTTTTTTTTTTTTCATCAAAAAACAAGAATAAAGAAACTTATTTCTTTGTTAATTTGATAAACGTCCTTGGTGGTACGACGTCATCGCCGTGCTGTTAAAAATTGGCGGTTAGGATTCAAAACCGGTGTCGAACGAGAAATGCACTGGCACGCTATCAAGTCAAGTGTGTGGTATCGTTGAAGTTTCAAAGTAAAAAAAAAAAGGACTCAATACTGGTCACCCCTGAAGAAGGCGTTTTATTCCGTAATCGATAGGATTAATGTAAAAAAAAAATAATAATAAATTAATCTTGTATTGCTAATTTGGCTTATATTTCAATTTTATATATATATATATATATATATATATATATATATATATATAGTCTAAAGAAGCTTTGAGTTATTTTAAACAAAAAGACAAAAAAAAGGAAAATGCAGTTTAAATTCCCAGAGAAACTAACTAAATCCAAAATAGTGTAGACTTAACATTTGTTGGAAAATTCATAAATAAATAATATATAATAGTAAGTAAATAAAATAAAAAGGGTGATTAAGTATTTAACAGTGAAACAAAATCAGGAGACCTTAACGTAAGCATCTAATATTAACAAGGGGATCTTCAGCTGTTTACCATGTAACTGTTTCGGAGATTTAAAAACAGGACAGTTATATGCATGGCTCTCCAATGGTACAGATAAAACTACCAACTACAATATATATTTATATATAAATTCGCCAGGAAAATATTTACCAATATATTTTTAATAATGCATGCTTCCATCGCAAGAAATTTGATAAGTAACCGTTCCTGTGCTTCTATTTTTTAGTGTTGACTAATTTTTCTCAGTAAGTCACACTCTCTCTTTTCTCTGGAGTCTTTAGAAACCATTTGCATTAAGTCTTCGCGACCTTTGTAAGCAAAGAGAAAAATTTCTTGGACTTTATGTAGTTTCTAGTTAATTTCAAACAAAATTTCCCTTTCTTTCGCTATAATTTCTATAGAATGTTTTTTTTCTTTTAATCCTAACTCCGACGTAGCTGTGCTGAACGAGGTTCGAAACCGGTCAGCTTGTCCTTTAATTACAAATTTTTTTTTTTTTTTTTACATATGGTTACAAATAAATATGGTCCTTATATTGCCATAATATATATATATATATATATATATATATATATATATATATATATATATATATATATATATATATATATATATATAAGACAGCAAGCCATTATTTATGAAAGCCTGATCCCTATTATACCAACTACCACCGGAGACCACCGGTAGTATTTAACTAGACTTGCATATATATTTTCATACAGGGATTTTTTACTCGAGATAACATATTGTAAATGCGTTTCATTGTGGTTTCTGAAGAACAGCGAGTAATTGCATTTAATGACTGCATTTTGCACATTGCAAAACAATTTTGCCATTATAAAAAATAAGTGATATGTGTAAAGACTGAATTTTTTAGTTATTAGAATTTAAATAATCAAAATATATATATATATATATATTAATTCCCGACCTAGCCTATATATATATATATATATATATATATATATATATATATATATATATATATATATATATATATATATATATATAGGTTAGGTCGGGAATTAATATATATATATATATAAAAATTCTCGCCCTAGCCTATGTAGACAGAATAGTCTGAAGCATCAGTTGGAGATCTTCTTCAATTCAAATACTCTATGAAAATCTCAATGGATGTATTATTTTTACACTCATTTCTCATCCTATTTTCTTTGTTTTTAATTTATTATTCTGACGTTTTGATCTTAGAGAGTCAGACGGTAAAAACTTAAGGACAACGTTAGTCATTTATTTCAAAGATAAAGAAGAAGAAAATATAGAACATACTATTATATATATATAAAACGGTCGCTAACACGAACGAAACCGGTCAAATCTCTTGTTTTTGTTTTTCTCCTGCATTTTAACCTGTTTTCCGTTCGTCATTTTTGCACCCCCCCCACACATATATATATATATATATATATATATATATATATATATATATATATATATATATATATATATATATAGTTATCTACAGAAGGACTGTTTCGCTGTATCACAGCTTTTTTCTTCAAAAAAGAAAAAGAAAAGAAATAAAAATATGAAAAGTAGAAAAAAGAATAAAGAAGAATGTGTCACCCACTTGTCATATTTCAATGTCGCTAAAAGTCTTCTCATACGGTCCAATCGGATCATCTTTGTCTTCTCCCATGTGTGTGCTTGCAAAATAAAATTATTTACAAATCTTGACTTTTTCTGAAGACGTTCGCTAACACGAACGAAACCGGTCAAACCTCTTGTTTTTTTTTTCTCCTGCACTTTAACCTGCTTTCCGTTTGTCATTTTTCACACATTTTGTCTACCACGGCATTTCATTTTCATGACTTATCGTGTACTTTACCCCATATATATATATATATATATATATATATATATATATATATATATATATATATATATATATATATATATATATATAGAGAGAGAGAGAGAGAGAGAGAGAGAGAGAGAGAGAGAGATAGAAGAAAAAAAAGTGATAAATATGCGACGATTGTCCAAATTTATTTCAAATTTCAATTGTTCAATGCAAGGTGTATTCAGTAATAAACTAGTGTTTATTATTCTTTCCTTAAGCCAAGGCTTTTCAAAGATCGAAATCTTATCATCAGAGGAGAAATACAGATGGATAAGTTGGCTTTCGAAAAAAACAAAGTTCAAATATTTGAAAAATATAAAAATTATTATCAAAAATTATTAAAATAATTTTTGATAAAAAAACGTATTGAATGAAAAGAAAAATTTCCGTGAAAAAGATATGGCTTAAGGAAAGAATAATAAACACTAGTTTATTACTGAATACACCTTGCATTGAACAATTGAAATTTGAAATAAATTTAGACAATCGTCGCATATTTATCACTCTTTTTTCTTCTCTCTCTATTATTGCTCTATCTCGTATATTGAGCTAATCCTTTTCACAATAGGTTCCATCTACTAAAAGTTTTCACATTTACTCCGGTATTTGAGCACATTCTACTACAATTACTACTCCCATTTGTTTGCAATTACTTCAGGTTTCTTGCTTTAAACATTGTAGCCTTTACGTTTATTAAAAGTTAATTTTCTATGTTTTTGTTAATTTTACTTTCAGTATTTTTAAATGTGTATCTTACTGTTCTACTCTTTTATCAATTTTGTTTGCAAATCAAACTCGGTAAATTGAACGAGTTATAACGATTCAAAGGGTGTATACATTATTTTCGGACACCCTGTATATATATATATATATATATATATATATATATATATATATATATATATATATATATATATATATATATATATATATATGTGTGTGTGTGTGTGTATTGCTTTAGTTCCTCAGATATTTTTAGACGCGGGTACTTAGAGGTGGTAGCACGTCGTGAATGTTGTGAATATCTCCAGTGAAAGAGATTCCATCGTTCCGACCTAACTCGCCGCGTCAGTATCCATGATATCACCGCCATCTCCGAGTCCCTTATCAAACGCCTTCTGGACTTGTTAAGAATTCAGGATCTATTTTGCGATATCAGAATCAAAACGAAATACGGACGAGATCGGCGTAGGTGAAGACACGAAATGTTTAATGACAACGTTACCAGTTTTAGACTTGTCATCTGTGTTCTTGGAATCGGAGCTAAACGGAAACGCCTACAAGATAAGGCGGGGAAGTGTTTCTTTGTCGCGTGACTTTAGTGACAAAAAAAGTTATCGAGTCTTTTTTAGAGACATTCTACGTGGATTTTTAACACTTCCGCCGGAAGTGGAATGCCACTGATGTCTCTTATGCGGCAATGTTGGTATGGACGGAAATGTTTTCGGGTCGGGGGGGGGGGGCTTTTTGCAAGAGCGCGGGAAGAAAGGAAACGAAATAAATGAGGAATAAAGAGAGGCAAGATAAATTCAAAGAAATTTTGAAGCCGATGAAAGGGAGAAAAGCAACAAAAATAAATGTAAGAACGAGAGAATCTCTTTTC
The DNA here is from genome assembly GCA_963556195.1 of Sepiola atlantica. Lineage (NCBI taxonomy): Eukaryota > Metazoa > Mollusca > Cephalopoda > Sepiida > Sepiolidae > Sepiola > Sepiola atlantica. The sequence goes on from OY744554.1 coordinate 34,013,168, forward strand.
TGGAAACGAAAATAAAATTAAAAAAGAGAAATATAGGAGGAGGCCTATGAAAAAGAACAAAAAAGTAAGAAAAAAAAAGGTTAATGGTATTTTTGAAAACAGAAAGAAAATAGAAATAAGCATGTAAAAGCTATGGCATAAAGGGCTTTTCCTGAAAATACGCTCATACGGTATTACTGGGCAATTACTTAATATAATCAGATTCTTCCTAGACAAAAGAAAAATCCAGGTTGTCCTCGATGGCCGTTCATCTAAGCAACATGACATAAATGCTAGTGTACCCCAGGGATCTATCCTTGGACCTCTGTTGTTCCTGATCTATATAAACGATCTCCCTGATGACACAGTGTCTGAGATTGGTTTATTTGCTGACGACACCGCCCTTTACTCTCGCCATGTTGGCAAAACAGACGCGATCATATCTGAGGCAATGGCTGAATCCTTAGAAAATGACCCCCAGGCTATAGTGGATTGAGGTCACAAAAGGTTGGTAACTTTTAATGCCGCTAAGACAAAGCTCCTTTCCTTCAATAACTACAAAGAACCTCTCCAACCACCGATTGTCATGGCTAATAACATCCTACCTGAGAGTTCATCATTCAAACTCCTCGGCCTAACCTTCACAGGTAACATGAATTGGAACAAATACATCGAATACATTGCCAAGGCTGCCGCAAAGAAGGTGGGCTCCCTTTACTGTGCTAGTAAACTCCTCTCACTTGACATTATCCTGTATCTCTACAAAGCCACCATCCGCCCATGCATGGAGTATTGTTGCCACATCTGGGCTGGCGCATCATCTACTAGTCTCTCCCTCCTTGACAAGGTCCAAAAAAGAGTCGCCAACCTAATAGGTCCCTCACTGTCAACCAAGCTCAAGCCTCTGTCCCATCGCCGCAATGTAGCACCGTTGTGCTTGTTTTACAAATACTTCAATGGATTATGCTCCGATGAATTGGCTACTCTGGTGCCCCCTCGACGTAAATTCACTAGACTAACTCGACAATCAACTAAATCTCATTCATTCACTGTGGAGGTCCCCAGATGTCGGAGAGCCTTCTACTCAAATAGCTTCTTTCCTCGTGTTGCTGGCCTATGGAACTCCCTTCCTGCCCCCTGTTTCCCCGACAGTACAGACATGCAGAAGTTTAAAACTAATGTAAACAGACATCTCGCTGGACAGATCCCAATCTAGGTTGACTTCTCCCCTCTTCTTTTTTCTCAGTAGCCCCTTACGTCTACAGTGGCGTCCTGCCTTGCTTAGGGTGAACTATGTTTAAAAAAAAATTTTAAAAAAGAAAGAACGAAAAAAAAGGAAATAAAAACTTCGAAAGAAAGTCAAAAAGAAAGAAATATGGAAGTCCGTATAAAAACAGAAAAGAAAGATAAATTGTAATAAATATGGAAGCCTGTAAAAAACAGAAAAAAAGATAGATTGAAAGAAATATAGAAAGCCTGTCAAAACAGAAAAAATATAAATTAAAATAATTATGGAAGCCTGTAAAAAACAGAAAAAATAGATTGAAAGAAATATGAAAGCCTGTAAAAAACAGAAAAAATATAAATTAAAATAATTATTGAAGCCTGTAAAAAACAGAAAAGAAAGATAAATTCAAAAGAAATATAGAAGTCTGTAAAAACAGAAAAGAAAGATAATTAAAAGAAATATGGAAGCATGTAAAGAAACAGAAAATAAAGATACATTGAAAGAAATACGGAAGCTTGTAAAAAAAACAGAAAATAAAAATAAATTGTAAAAAATATGGCAGCCTGTCAGAAAACAGAAAACAAATTGAACGAAATATAGAAAGTCTGTCAAAACAGAAAAAAAGATAAATTGAAAGAAATATGGAAGCCTGTATAAAAACAAAAAAGAAAGATAAATTAAAAAGAAATATGAAAGCCTGTAAAAATAGAAAAGAAAGATAAATTGAAAGAAATATAGAAAGTCTGTCAAAACAGAAAAGAAAGATAAATTGAAAGAAATATAGAAAGTCTGTCAAAACAGAAAAGAAAGATAAATTGAAAGAAATATAGAAAGTCTGTCAAAACAGAAAAGAAAGATAAATTGAAAGAAATATAGAAAGTCTGTCAAACAGAAAAAAAAAGAAAAAAATGAAAGGAATATTGAAGCCTGTATAAAAACAGAAAAGAAAGATAAATTGAAAAAATATGGAAGCCTGTATAAAAACAGAAAAGAAAAATAACCTGAAAGAAATATGGAAGCCTGTCAAAAAACGGAAACGAAAGATAAATTGAAATGGATGCTTGCAATAGTGTTCCTCAAGACGCTGGTTTCTATTCTCTTCCTACTTTATATAAACGACATGCCGGAAGTGATTGATAGAAACGTGCTCTTATTTGCAGATAACGTGAAATTAGTAGCTCGTAAAGCAAAATTGACAATCTTAAGCCTAGTCGTCAACCTGCCTGCAAATTATCCATTGAATGAGACTTATACCTTAATGTCGATAAATGCTGAGTGCGATCTCCTTCTAACTCGGCTGGGATCTCCTTCTATCCCATTTTCGGGTTCTTGCTAAGGTTCAGAAGCGTATCTATCATTTGGTCCACCCCACCATGTTTTTCATCTCTGAACCCCCCTCTCTCTCTCTCTCTCTCTCTCTCACACACATGTTTCTAGTCTCTGTCTCTTCTATAAGTACTATTATGGAATGTGTTCTTAAGAATTGTTTGATTTATTCTCTGCTTCCTTTGTTCCAGCTTGTTTGACTCGTTGGTCTAGTGGTCTTCATCGATTCGCTGTTCTGGTACCTCGTTATAATACAACTTCCTATTCTGGTAGCTTCTTTCCAAGAACTGCAGGCTTGTGGAACTCTCTTCCTGCTGATTGTTTTCCTCCTACTTGTAGTCTTGTTTTTTTAACACTAAGTTAAATAGGCATATCTTGTCTTTGCGTTAATCATCTTTCGATCTTTTTAGCTCCTTACATCAAGTGGCTTCGAGCCTTGTCTGGCCGCGACTGCCATAAAAAAAATGATAATAAAATATAGCATAACCCCAAAAATACTACAAAATACACGGAATTGTTGTGAAAATTCACAATCTTTCCTGAAATCCAACCATATTTGGGGCAATACCACTCGTTTTAAATATTGGATGTGAAAACTCACTAGTGTCTAAACGGTTAGTTGAAAAAAAA
>OY744554.1:34021330-34023830 GCA_963556195.1 Sepiola atlantica
CAAAGAAAATGTTCTTTTTTTTAAATTCCGAATTTAAAAGCGATTGTAAAAGAGTTTAAGAAACCTTTGACCTTTGAACTTTGAGCCGAAAAGTTCCGAAACGCCGGCCATTGTACTCGATCGATCGATGCGAAAACAAAGAATTAGTCGTAGACCTCTGTTGAACATGCCAGAATTTCCGGACGATTCTTGCCAAATAAAAACTAAGTCCTCCTTGGCTATGTGCCCGTTTTCAAGGCAAACGCCAAGATTAAACCTAAAGTTGATCTCATTGTATTTTCGTTCCCGCTTTTATTTTTTTAATGCTTTTTTTTTGCTTGCGTGGCCTGTCATTATGAGTTGAGAACATTCTCGTCTCCCTGGCCCAACTACGAACCCTCGTTTTTACTTGTTGTTGTTATTGTTTTCAATTGTCGATGTTTCTCTAAAAATAATCAAATAAGGAATCTACAATATTACCAGACACGTTTTGTCTGTTTCTCTCTCTCTCTCTCTCGCTCTCTCTCTCTCTCTCTCTCTCTCTCTCTCTCTCATATATATATATATATATATATATATATATATATATATATATATATATATATATATTTGTTGGTGATTTTATTATTCCATTAATTGCGACAAAATATATGCTGTTTCATTAGCGCCCATAATGAACGACAACTTTTCAAGCGACAATGGAATCCAATATATATATATATATATATATATATATATATATATATATATATATATATATATATATATATATATATATATATAATGTTAATAGTTTCTTCGACCGGAACATTAGTAAAAAGATTAACCACATCTAGGGAGGCAATCACACCTTGTTCGGGTTTTTTTCTCCTTAGAGTTTGTATAAGTTGGTGTGTAGATTTAATGCTATATTGGATAGGGATATAAGGGGATATTAATTCATTAATAGTTTTAGATAACTTGTAAGTGGGTGTCGGTATTTGGGAAATAATAGGACGAAGGGGATAGTTCAGCTTATGTGTTTTATTGTTTCATAAATATAGCCGGGGTTGAAATCGCCTTATCCGAGATTAGGACTTTAATCCGGAAAATGGAAGGGATTCATACAAATATATATATATATATATATATATATATATATATATATATATATATATATATAATTTTTTTAATTATTTATACAGACATGTACGTAATCCGCGACATTGGCATGTCGATGTTATCGATCTACAGCTTTCCAAATATGATCTGACGGAAATATAAGATCTTCTTTTCTGCCTGATAAGATCTCAGTTTCTAACAGCTGTTGATCGATAACATCGACATACCAGCGTCGAGGATTATGTACATATCTGCATAAATTAAAAAATAATTATATAAAAACTTATTTGGATTTTTGTCCTGTGGATGTTTATTTTACCTGAATTACTATATATATATATATATATATATATATATATATATATATATATATATATATATATATATATATATATATATATATAGTCTCGGAAGTTTCTCAACCATTAAAACTATATAAAAAAAAAAACTAAAAAAAAACTTATAGTCTCAAGTCTTCCAGTGGAAAATCACTCATTTAAGTCAATTTATTTTTTACAGTTATTATATTAGTTAGTTTCTAACACTATTTTAAGGGATGATCAGTTGTTTACCATGAAAAACTGCTTCGGGAATTTACAAACAAGACAGTATTTAATTTCATGGCTTCCCAGCAGAGTTGATCAGACCCCACTTCCCTTAAAAGACAAAAACATAAACGTTCCTTATACTAAATCTACGTTTTGTTCCATATAAATGTTTTGCTAACTTATATTAGTTATTTAAGACACAAAAAAAAAATTCTTTACCTGCGCTGTTCGTCTGTCTAATAAAATTTATCCGTTACTCACAAAAATGTTGCTGCATTTTAAAGTGTTTGGACGAATCCATGACACTATTATTTAAGTGATTAATGTATTATTTTTAGTTTTATATTATAAATATAAAAAACATCAACACATCAAAAAATAAAAGATAAATAAATAAATATGTATAGTGCTCAACAGTACAGTGCTCAACTTTCATATTACTTAGAAGGGGCTTATATATATATATATATATATATATATATATATATATATATATATATATATATATATATATATATATATAATAATGGTAATAATCCAGGTGAAAAATATCCACAGTGTGGTAATCCAGAGAATTTTAACCGGGTTTATAAAAAGTGCTCAATATCAAAATAGAGCTTTATATATGATAATTTTATTTACACAGACATGTACAAAATCTGCGACACTGGCATGTCGATGTTATCGATCAACAGTTACTATAAACTGAGATCTCATCAGGCAGAGTTAGAATCCGATCTTAACCTCAGATCATATTTGGAGAGAATGAAGTGGAGGGATAGAGAAAGAGAAGAAGAAGGAAAGAAATTTAACATTTCAAAAATTAAAGCCGTTAAAAAATTAAAATTAAAAATTAAAAAATCAAAAAATCT
>OY744554.1:34031330-34033830 GCA_963556195.1 Sepiola atlantica
GGTCACATTTACACAATTCCTGTATTATTAGATTATTTAGATTTACTGGTAGTTTTAAAATAAATAAATATTTACCATTTTACCATTGGTATCAGCAATGGTAAATTAAGTTTTAAACAACAAAAAAAACAACATTTTTTTAATTAAAAGAACCGTTTTTGGAATCGGAAATTAAGGTAACATTTTCCGATTTAAATACCGATTCCGATACCCCCAAAAGTTCTGATTTCTGATTCCATTTAATCATCCCAAAAGTAATTGTTATATTTTGACGTAACAATGTCAGTGGTAATGCGGCTGTTTTTTTTATGAATATAAGTAAAAACGAATGGTTACGTGGATTCGTTGACTTCCATTCTGAAGACCCGTGACCTTTCTTTTAAAAGTGTCACTCGAATGGACTGGGCGGAGGAGAAAAAAGGTTGGAAAGAGGAATGGAAAAATGGGGGAGGGTGGAAGATAGAAAGATAGAGAGACGGCTAGAAAGAGAGGGAGAGGGATAGAAGTTATAATATAAAATGTTACACACACTATAAACCTTCTTCTATTTTGTTTTTATGACCCCGTGCAACGCCAAATAACCCTGCTAGTATATATATATATATATATATATATATATATATATATATATATATATATATATATATATATATATATATATACTACTGACTTCACTAAGCCCCCAGCAGTGGCTACTACTTCTTCTCATCAACCCATCATGTCAACCCAATATTTTCACGTACTTGCGTGACATTTTTCTTAAAATTATCATCCTGAGGAAGTATTACGAATAAAGAGGAAACGTTGATGAATATATAAATAACATTCTTTTTTGTTTTTTTTGTTTTTTCATTTCCCATATATATATATATATATATATATATATATATATATATATTATTTTTCTACCCAAATACTGGGCTCATTATGTTACAATATTTGTGTTATGCTTGAAAGTACATTCTGAAACATATATTTTTTACAATAGTACCCGTCAACATCAAATATGTTCTCTTCATTTTACTTATTTATCGCCACTTTTCAAAGCAATGGAATTCCTAGTTGTACCCCTATGTATGTGGCTGAGCTCTCAAACAAAAATTCGGCTGACCATTAATTGTCAAGTAAAGTTCAACCGACTTTTGTTTAAGAGAAGCTCAGCCGTTGATATTTGTATTAACAAATATCAACCCGGACGAGGAAATAACAACTAATCTGATGGGTTAGCTAGCTAGACAAAACACCACGTGGATATCTAAAAGCAATCAGTAACACGAATTCTATACGCTTAGCCTGAGAATTCCTTTAGTCGATGAAACTCGGACGCCTCGGTGTAGCTGAATCGCCATAAATATATATTCATAACTGACTACCTAACTCTACTCACGTATTGAGCACTGTTGAAGTAAATACTTGAAAATCAAGACATAATATATTAAATGTGCTGCACTCGACGTAAATACTCTCGATCAACCCGTCAGCCAGCAAAATCCCACCCCTTCACTGTTGAGGTCCCCAAATGCCGGAGAGCTTTCTACTCGAATAGCTTCTTTCCTCCTACTGCTAGCCTTTGAAATATCCTCCCTGCTTCCTGTTTACCTGGCCGTACTAACATACATACATTTAAATGTAATGTTAACAAGCATCTTGCCGCAAAACTCCCTATATAAGATTCCACTAATTCACAGTAGCCCCCCCCCTACGTTTCAGTGGTATTGTGCCTAGTTTGCGGTGAACTGAAGTAAAAAATAATATATCTCCTTATAATATTATAAGTAGATACATGAAATAATAATAATTGTTGTTATTGTTTTTCTTCTTCTTTTTCTTCTTCTTTTTCTTCTTCTTCTTCTTCTTCTTCTTCTTGTTCTTGTTCTTCTTCTTCTTCTTCTTCTTTTTCTTCTTTTTTTCTTCTTTTTCTTCTTTTTCTTCTTCTGTTTTCTTCTTTTTTTCTTTGATTCATCTTCCTTCTTTTCCTTTTTAACCTCTTTCATAATTTCCGTCTTCTTCTTATTATCATTAGTATTATTATTATTATTATTATTATTAGTAGTAGTAGTAGTAGTAGTAGTAGTAATAGTCTTTTTCGCCCGTATTTGTTTCCTCTTTTTTCTTCTTCTTCTTCTCCTTCTTCTCCTTCTTCTTTTTCTTCTTCTTTTTCTTCTTCTTCTCCTCCTCCTCCTTGTTGTTGTTGTTGTTGTTGTTCTTCTTCTTCTTCTTCTTCTTCTTCTTCGTCTTCTTCTTCTTCATCTGTACTTTCTTCTCCTTCTCCTTCTTGTCCTTATTCTTCTTTTTCTTTTTCTTTTTCTTCTTCTTCTTCTTTTTCCTCTTCTTCTCCTCCTCCTTCTTCTTCTTCATCTCTACTTTCTTCTCCTTCTCTTTCTTCGCCTCATTCTTCTTTTTCTTTTTCTTTTTCTTCTTCTTCTTTTTCTTCTTTTTCTTCTTCTTCTTCTTCATCTCTACTTTCTTCTCCTTCTCCTTCTTCGCCTCCTTCTTCTTC
>OY744554.1:34038830-34043830 GCA_963556195.1 Sepiola atlantica
ATACAATTATAATAATCTTATTTCAAGACCTGATGATCGGGGGTCCCTTAAACGGCTCTCGTGAAGTGCAGGTTTGTATATATATATATATATATATATATATATATATATATATATATATATATATATATATATATATATATAGGTTTTAGAATAAGGACGTTGTCGGGTTAATTTGCCGTTGATTTTTCCACGTTTGTTTTTTTCCACATTTAATATATTTTCTCATTAGTTGTGGCGTCCATTTTAATGTACTCAAGAATCTCTTACGATACGACGTCGCCAGTTGTGTCGTCCCGTTTAAGGTTCTCAAGAATCCCTTAATGTACCTCCTCGCCACTTGTGGTGGCTCTGTAAAGTGTTTGGAAGTAAAACACGAAGTCTGAGTTTAGAGAATAAAAAAGTGAATGTGGTATTTTTGTAACTGAAACTAGTTTAGAGAATAGACCAAGAGGAGGACATTCGAACACCATCCAATGTTGGTCTTGTGCCACATTTTGTTATTTTATAAAGAAAATTACTTTAGTGAATTTTTTGTAAAATTATAAAGATAAATAATAAATAAAAATAATAAGATGAACACCATTCCAGACGTGTTTCGATGATCACGGTTTAATAATATCTTAGCAGGATATTTAAGTTTCTAATCGAACTGACTACGTCTCTCACACACTCTTTTAGAGCCATGTGACGTCGCATCCGTTTCCATGATTTCCACCGGTCGAATCGATGCTGACCTCGATTTAATCAATCTAAACTTAATTTCTGTTATTTTCGACTAACCAATTCATATACTAGCGGATCTACACGTCAAATATTTTTAAAAGCTTGATGATTTTGTTTAGGTCATCAGAAATGACTTTTCTTTTAATCGTTTTTCGAACTTGACATTTTTATTTTTATTTTTGCGTCACCCTATACGATGTTTTATATTTAATTTAAAAATTAAAAAAATTACTATAAATAGCAAGTATGTGGTTCGGGGCTGGGATCTGGCGTTTTTGTTTTTTTTATTAATTCCCGAGCAACGTTGGATGCGCTTGCTACAGTATGAGATCTTTAAGATCAGATCTATGACAAATCCGACAAATCGATACGAGACAACACCTGATTCTTATTATAATGGCACGTCATAATAAAAGTTGAAAAATTCAATTAGGTTTCCTTGTTGGTTTGTCTTTAATAGGCTATGCGAAATAGGCGTCTTTGATGTCCGATTTTGCCATCAGAACAGAAAATATGAGACGACCAACTTAAGTCAATATCATTTTAAAATGGCGATCTTTTATGTTGTTTAGTATAAAGTAAACATTGAAATATTCAATTAAAACTCCAAACACCTTAATACACAAACACACAGTTACGTTCATATATATATATTTTTTTTTTTTATATAGTTTTAATGGTTGAGAAACTTCCGAGACTATATATATATATATATATATATATATATATGGGAAGAGAAGGATGAAGGTAATCCGACGTGATGGGAAAATGAAAAACGAAAAACCAAAAAATGGATGTTTTTTATGTGTACATCAACGTTTCGTCTTTATTTATAAGACTTCATCAGGATGATAATATAGAGAAAAATGTCATGCAAGTACAAACACATGTAGGGTTGACATATTGGGAAAAAGGAAGAAAATAATGGCCACTATTGGGTGGACGTCCACCCAATAGTGGCCATCATTTTCCCATATATATATATATATATATATATATATATATATATATATATACATATTTGGTTAAACAGTAGCGACAGCTTCTGTTTATTTATTTTTTGATTCGTTTTTTCGATTCGTCGCACAACCGATTTGGTATTGTCGTCCATGTTGTGTAAAACATCGCCATATTTTCGCGAACGTTTTCGACAGACGTCGGTCATCTTCAGGCGGATGAATGAGTATGCAAAAAATATCTGAAAAACTACGAAAGGGGTGGCTATATAGTTTACCGTTTTCAGGTATAATAGTAAACTATATAGCCACCCCTTTCGTATTTTTGAGGTATAATAATAACATTACAAAAGAACAGATAAATAAATAAATAAATAAATAAAACTTGCTAACAGATAAATAAATAATAAATAAAACTTGCTAGGGAATAAAATGAAGGCCTTCCTTGAGCCCTAGTTAATCACTATCCCACACCGGATTTTTTCGGGGACCCCCTCAGAGATGCACCGTTTTTCTGTCATTTTTGACGCCATTCCCTGTCAGGCGTGACTACAATCGTTTCAGCTTGCCGATTATTCCACCGGGCACGAAGATTTACTAAAGATGTCTAAATCTGCTCTTTTAGATGAAACCGCGATACATTGGTGAAATATATAATATACAGTATCTAAATAAATTATATTAGCTCTCTTATATGATCGAGCACTTTATTTGATTTCTTTTCATATACAACCTGACACTCACTCTCTCTCTCCCTCTCTCTCTCTCTCTTTCTCTCTCTCTCTCTCTCTCTCTCTCTCTCTCTCTCTCTCTATATATATATATATATATATATATATATATATATATATATATACAGATTGAATGGAAAGTAACTCCCTATTATTCAGTGCTCGTATTTTTTTTACTGAAATATAATTTTTACAAGAAATGAATATAAGAAAGTCTATCCCATGGAGTTTTATTCAAAATTCAATATGGGTGCCAGCAATCGCCACCAGCTTCTAAAGCTGCCTGGAAACCGCATCAACTGATTTCAAGAAAAAAACTTTTGATTTTCTTTGCTAATAAGTATACACTTATCAAGGCTAACCACCCACTCGAAGATTAGGGGTAACAAAATGGATACATTGGCAGATGAATGGTGATGAATACTATGAGAGGATTGAAAACAGCAGCCGACCCAGAAAACAGCAATTTTTCCCCATTGCCACGTGGAATTTGAGGACTAAAGGAAAAATAACGCATAATTCATAACTCTTGTTCCCCCCATTCATTTCTTGTAAGAATTATATTTCAGTAAGAACTTACAAGTATAATTTACAAGTATAGGGCGTTACTTTCCAATCACTCTGTATATTGTCATGGTGTAAGTTGATCTACTTATTTCGGGAATAAATGGACTCATCCATACACACTAAATACAGTTACGACTAAGCGTCGTGGCAGTTATTGACGGGCGCATACTTTCTGTAACATACTTTTGTTAATTATACAACTGTGTTTGTCGTGATTAGTAACGGACTTTCAAGGTCACATATGCTAATTAATATGGATCAAATATAATGAAAATCTGAAATATTTGAAATATTTTCAAATGAGAGGTTCTTTTAAAATCCTTTAAATTACTTTAGTTAAACTGAACTTTGGGGGGGGGGGGGATTTATAAATTGATGTCTTATACTTATTGTTAAGATTTCACAAAAATTGGAAATATCTGAATTTTTATGAAGTGATTACACCCACCTTTAACTTCCATGTATAACAAGCCGCGCGTGCGTGGTCCCTCTCTGTATGTGACTCGATGTGGCGAGTGTACAATGCAATAAATTTGGGCAATTTGGGGCATTTTTGAACCCCATGGGGGCGCGAACCAGAATTTTTCTGAGGTCAAGGATGCTTATTTTATATCCAAAACAATTGCCTCTACATTTTAGCCAAGTTTCAGAAAAATTGAATCGATGGATCAAACGTTATGGGAGAAAAGGGTAATTTTTTGCCATTTTGGGGGCTTTTGACTCCCTGGGGGCGCGAACCAGATTTTTTCCAAGGTCAGCGATACATATTTTCTATTAGGAACAATTGCCTCCACATTTTGACCAAGTCGCAGAGAAATTGAATGGATGGATGAAAAGTTATGGAGGAAAAAAATGTTATTTTTTGCCATTTCGGGGCCTTTTGACACCTTGGGGGCTAACCAGATTTTTTTTCAAAAATCGGAGAATGTCACTTTCTAACGTGACAAAAGTTACAACTTCATGCACAATTTCAGAGAAATTCAATGTATGGTTGCGGAGAAAAATCCGGACGGACCGACGGACGGACGGACATGCCTCAAAACATAAGTCCCCCGATTTTATAAATCGGGGGACCAAAAATTGAATGTAAAAATATGTGTTTTATTTCTTATTCGTTGACGTAGAGGAATACAATATTTTGATAAAAACAGAATTTTCGGTTGCTTCCTGCGACCTTCTCTAGTGTATGTGCTGATTAATTATCCGTGAGGCAGTGGAAATTTGTGAACTCCTTCATTATCATCGGAAGCTCTATTTTACCATATATCGAGCTGTTTACTTTATAGTCATTAAAAAAAAAACTAATTTAAAATTTGAATATATGGAAAATGAAAAGGTAAAAACTAAAATTATTTATAGATTCATCAACGTTTCGTCTTCATTTCAAGACTTTTTCAAGATAATTGATTTGAAGAAATAACATTAAAATAAAATATTAAAAAATATGTGGTACATTTGTACTGCGAAAAAACTTTTTTTTGTTTTATTTTTTCTAACGAAACCTGGTCGTTAGAATTTTTAAATTTGTTAAAAAAGGTAGTGAGATTAAAACGTGATTGGAAGGTTTGTGTTCTTTTTTCGAATTAACCATAGTCGATAGAATTCAAAATGTGTGATGCGTTTATGAAATGGAATTAGTGTTTTATTTCATATCTATGTTATGTACACATTCCTTGTGGGTATGTAGTTCAAAATAGCTAACCTGGATCTAAATTGAATATCCGTTCGGTTAGTGTAGATTTGCTGATTAAAAGGAGATAAATTGTAGAATCCTTAACGTTGTTTAATTGTCAGAGTTTATGATGAATGCTGATTGAAGAAGTTTATTTTAAATTGATTTAATGTGCCTAGCTTGTCTAAAGTTCTAAAAATGGTCATATTGTAATGTATGAGAGAATAGTGCATTTAGGGAATTGTTATTTATTTTTATATATCTTTTATGTTCTTTTCTTTAGTTCTCTTGAATAAATAAGCTAGGAATTCCAACAATAACCATATCACAAACCAGAAATCAAACATT
>OY744554.1:34051330-34058830 GCA_963556195.1 Sepiola atlantica
TGTAGTTTGTAGATCCGATCTTATTGGTCTGCCGGTCTAAGATGGTGCAACCGGCCCATGAGGTGTGTTTTTTTTACTTTCGGTACGAAATCACGCCAGCACGTGGTATATGTATATATTTTAAAAGTTCATACTTTTTTTAAAGCATGCCCTTGTTTTAAAATTTATTTGGATGCTTTTAAAAAGGTATGAACTTTATAAAAATAATAATTAAAACAATCGGTTTCGATTTTTAATTTGTTAATAAAATATTATTGCATCTTAACATGCTTTAAAAGATATTTTGTTTTACCTTACACCTCGTTTTAATATATATATATATATATATATATATACATATGATGTTTACTACTTAACCAATATATATTGTCCACTACAAAATAAATGCCTAACCAAAAGTATTGTATACCAAGCCACAATATTTGCCAAGGAAAGACCGAATAACAAGAAATACTACGTGGGTATGACCTCTCTAGATTTTAAAACTAGATATTATGACCACAGAAGCACATCTAAAAACAGAGAACGTCGAATTAAAACAGCACTAGCAAACCACTATTGGGAGCTCAAAGAAAATGGACGCTCACCAATAATTGAATGGAAAATAATACGACGGGCCAGTACATGTAGAAATTTAGACGCTCGTGTAGATTATGTATGAATGAAAAATTTGAAATCCTAAACTTTATGTATTTATAACTATGAAATAGTTATATATATATATATATATATATATATATATATATATATATATATATATATATATATACATATATGCAAAGTTCCGAATACGTTCGTCGAACACTCTCGACTAGTCTTCTATCTGTGCCCGCTTCTTGGTACATATAGATCTTAATTTCTCTTAATTACGTGACAGTTTCCGTTGGCTGAGTGGATATGGCGACTGCTTGCAGATTCTAGGCTTACACTGTGAACCGGGTTTGCGCCTCCCGACCGTCTGAAATTATTACTTTCCTGCACTGATGAGAGCAATAAGCTTGAAACGCTAGCGTCTGTAGGCATTAATAATTTAATATTATATATATATATATATATATATATATATATATATATATATATATATATATATATATATATATATATATATATAGACTGAACGCCTTCCACTTTCGTTGCCTCCGCAGACTCCTGGCAGGATCGAGTCACCAACATCGACGTCCTGGCCAAGGCAGGATTGCCCAGCATGTATGCTATGCTGCGAGCTAGACGCCTCCGCTGGTTGGGCCACGTGCTCCGCATGAACGACGGCCGCATCCCCAAAGACATGCTATTTGGAGAGCTTGCCACTGGCACAAGGCGTACTGGACGCCCCGCACTCCGCTACAAGGACGTCTGCAAGCGGGATCTTAAAGCTGGCGGACTCAACCCCTCTCAGCTCGAGACCACTGCCTTAAACCGCCATGGTTGGCGAACCGTCATCCGGAACATCATCAGTGAAGCTGAGGAGAGGAGAAACACCCGATGGAGGGAGAAGCGATCACGCAGAGCGCAAAAGACAAGAGTCGCCCCATCACATGCTCACTGATAAAAAAAACAGAAAGATGAGAAAACAAAAAAAAAGACTACACAGCCTGTTGCAGCCCTGGGTACAATTCTGACCAAGACCACGACGCGCATCCCCCATGATCTCCCCAGATCGATGGAGCCAACAACATTAAGTAGTAAAACTATTATTTTCTATATACGTATACGTTTCATCTTTGCGGAATCATCAGTGTATAGATAACTGGTCAAACTAGTTGCACGATTTGAACTCCGGAACAAGAGTCACTTTTAACTCCAATTCTGAACGCTCTTACCAATGAGGCTAATTCCAACCGTTTCACGGCGTGCTTAGAAATAAACCCTATTCATGCCAAGCAGACGGACACACACAGCTGTCATAACAGTTTTCAACAGAAAGGCAATTGCATTTATAACTTAGATTCGACCACTTGTATTATTTCTCATTAAAGTGCCCGGTCGAAAGGGGGCTCAACATAAATACACATTGGTCTTTATGATAGAGTTGAGGATTAGTATTATTCTCAATAGTATTTGTTAATTCCGAAAGATGCTGATAGGTGGCGCTGCTCTCGATCCTCGTTAGTTTTACATGAATAGAACATGGGCTTTTCTAAACGGTGTTTGAAGGAGTCTTTGTGATGTTTGGTCTCTTTAAAAAAAAACTGCAAAGAACAAAAAACTAATCATACCTACGAACTTGGTTTTGAGTGCACACGTTCGCGAAGTCAATACAGACGTTAGTTTAATTCGGTGCGGAAAGTTCATTATTTTTTTTTACAGAAAAATGTTTTTTAATAAAAGAAAAACACAAAGAAAACGAGGAAAAACAATCAGGAGATTCGTACACAAAAACATTGAGTAAAAAAAAAAACATTTAATAAAAAAAAAAAAAGAAACACAAGAGAAAGAAATAAGGAAAGTAAAAATAGTGACAAAAAAAAAGAAGATTTACTCCTCTCCAGGAGTTAGGCACAAGGCTAGTTTTTATCTTACTCCCACAAGTAAGATGTGACCCAAGGTCGGGTCGGGAAAGTGCGGGGTTAAAAATTGCCTGGGCAGCCCCGTCGGCATTCCCCGGTAGGGGCGCCTCAGGCAGTAAGCAATAAACTTACTCCTCCCCAAAGAGGGGAGGCAAAGCCTGGGAGGGTGGACCTCCCAGAACTGCACAGGACAGACCCATTGACCGGCGTAAATCAAGACCCGAAGGCCAAGACAACACCAGTATGGGGTGCAGTATCCATCGGAACAGATACTACACTTTGATCTTAGCCAAATAGTGACAAAAGTAGGAGCCGTATATTGCGTTATATTGAAGCAAGAAAGCACTTAACATCAGCTCCCCACCCCCCACCTAAATTTCAACTCTTTCTCACCGGGGTAGGGGCGGTGGCAACGTGGTAGTGTTAGATAGCGATGGGGGGGGGGCGGATAAGTCAAGAAATCGCGTCACTTCCGTCAGAGAGCGGTTCTGTTTTATCGCCTGCCGACAGAGACCTGAACGGACAGAGAAACGCGGCGTGTCCTGCCAGCCCGTCAGGGGGCGTGGGCGGTGGACACAGGTCGACAAAAGTAGATGTTAACAGTATCTCTTCCTAAAATTCATTCCTTCTAAATCTCTCACCCCTCTCTCTCTCTCTCTCTCTCTCTCTCTCTCTTTCTCTCTCTCTCTCTCTCTTGTACACATGCATTTGATTTCTGTCTTTGTTCTTGTTAAAAATAAAACTATTTAAAACAAAACAGCGTCGTGCACGTGGTTCTCGATCGACAAGCGAGTAACAGAGGACAACATCGCGCGCCTTGACGGAACCTGGGTACAGCGAAGATGCACGGCTGTATGCTGTTATAAGCAGTATTGAAAAGTAATGTCAAAGCTACCCGGCTAACAGAACTCTGGTGAAGTTCTAGGATGAGTCAAAAACAGTGTCTGCCGTCCTCTGGTTGTCTCTGCCTCGACGTCTCTGGCAAACTAGGGTGTGTCAGGCTCGGTACCCAAAACGCGTAGAGCGCGGATAACTTCGTGCATACCAGACAATCCTGATGCATGATCTTTGTGCAGAAGTTTGATTGGCTCTACCATCACCCTACCACCATCATTAACAACAACAACAACAACAAAAACAAAAACAATAACACCAATGGAAACAACAACAGGTATTTCTCACGTTGTGAGAGCTAACTGGTTAACGGCTCTAGTAAAAATTCAGTAGGAACCAACATCAGGATCCGATATCCTTTGGTCACCTCTTTTTCTGCGTATCTGGCCAGCAAGTACATGTCAGGCTTGCAATCCAAACTCGTGAAGTGAAGATAGCAAGGTTGGTTCTGTGCATGGAGAACCGCCTTTCCTTTGTGTGCTGTGGGCTAAACCTTCGCCGACTTCGCATGCAACCGCTGGACCTTGATGTTTCGGATGTCGGGATCGAATAAAATGCAATATGTAAAGCATAAATAATGCCTACGGCCAACCATGAGGACTTCATGCAGATCAGACAACTCTGAGGCTCGATGTTCGTGGGTTCGTGTAGAAGTCAGATTCGCACCACCACCACCACCACCACCACCACCATCACCACCACCACCACTACCACCACCACCACTACCATTACCACCACCACCTCCATCACAACCACCACTACCACCACTACCACAACTACCACAACCACCACTACAATCACCACCACCATTACCACCAACACCACTACCATCAGCACCACCACTACCATCATCTCCACCACCACCGCTACCACCATGACCACCACTACCATCACAACCACCACTACCATCAGCACCACCACCATCACCATCACCACCACCACCACCGCCACTACTACCATCATCACCACCACCACCACTACCATCATCATCACCACCATCACCACTACAACCAGCACCACCACCACCACCACTAACATCACTACCATCATCAACACCACCATGACCACCACTACCACTACACCATCATTACCACCACCACCACCACCACTTCCACCACCACCAGTACCACTACCACCATCACCACCACCACCACTACCACCTCCACCATAACCACTACCACTACCATCACCACCACCACCACTACCACCACGATCATCACCACCACTACCACTACTACCACCACCACCACTACCACCACCACTATCATTACCCCCACCACCACCACCATCACCACCACTTCCACCTACACCACTACCACCACCACCACTACCATCAGCACCACAACCATCACTACAACTACCACCACCACCATCACTACCACCACTACCACCACTACCACCACGACCACTACCACCACCACTACCACAATTATCACCACCACCACCACCACCACCACTACCATCAGCACCACCACCATCACCACCACTACCATCACCACCATCACCACCACCACTACCACCACCACCACAACCACCAACACTACCACCACCACCATCACCACTACCATCACCACTACTACCACCACCACTACCACCACCACACACCACCACCAGAAGCAGCAACAGGAAGAACAACAACAACCATAACAAATATTTTTCATCGTGGCAACGTGGTAGTTTCAGAACTACCCTGGTAAATCCATGACTAGACAACATCAGGATCCGTCATCCTCTGGTCATCTCTGTCTCTGTGTCCGGAACAAACAAAGACAGGAACGAACCTAAAATATAGTGGAGATAACATCATTACTACTATACATGCGTAACCACCATTTCTTTGTGTGTTGTTGGCGAAACCTTCCCCGACTTCGTATGCAACGACTGGGCGTTTCTGTCAGAGGTAACATCTGCAATATGACAGGTTATACCGAATAGCTACAGCCAATAAGAAAAACTGCATGCAAACCAGATAATCTCGAGGTGCGAGCTCCGTGAGATCTGTTTAAAAGTACGACAACTTAATGTCTTCTTTCAGTTGTCATATTTCTTGAGCATTGTCATGCAAATTAACACATTTGCCTTTTAATAGATACGTTTAATATCCGGACCGGGTGTACCGAAAAAGTCACCTAACAGGAATAAACGTACTTGACACAGACACACACCTGTCTGGATATAAACAAATGAGGTGGATTTGTTTTAATAAAATAATTGTTGAGTAAGTAAAAACCACCTGCAATGGTCACCCTTATTATCCAAATGTTAGTTGCAAACGAGAATACCTCGTTGCTAGATAAATGAATTTCGTAGGTGTCACAAATTGTTATATAATATCAACCTGAAATTGGGAGAGTCAGTCGACTAGCGATCAGGTCCGAGAAAAACATCACGCCAAATTCCTGTGCGTCCTCCTTCCTCACTAACCCACACTCATTCACCGCCACCGACAAGACTAATATATTATTATAGTTTTATACCAGAAATACAACATATTACAGTAAAGCTCTTATACTATGAACTTCCTACGCAATGATCAAAATTAAATATGAACTTCCTACGCTATGAACAAAATTAAATATGAACTTCCTACGCTATGAACAAAATTAAATATGAACTTCCTACGCTATGAACAAACTTAAATATGAACTTCTTACGCTATGATCAAAATTAAATATCAACTTCCTACACTATGAACAAAATTAAATATGAACATCCTACGCTCTGAACAAAATTGAATATCAACTTCCTACGCCATGATCAAAATTAAATATGAACTTCTTACGCTATGAACAAAATAAAATATGAACTTCGTACGCTATGAACACAATTAAATATCAACTTCCTACGCTATGAACAAAATAAAATACGGACTTCCTACGCTATGAACACAATTAAATATTGACTTCCTACGGTATGAATAAAATTAAATATGAACTTCCTCCGCTAGGAACAAAATTAAACATGAACTTCCTACGATATGAACAAAATTAAATATGAACATCCTACACTCTGAACAAAATTAAATATGAACTTCCTACGCTATAAACAAAATTAAAAAGGAATTCTCTACGCTATGATCAAAATTAAATATTAACTTCCTACGATAAGAATAAAATTAAAAATGAATGCTCTACGCCATGATCAAAATTAAATATGAACTTTCTACGCTATGAACACACTTAAATATGGAATTTCTACGGTATGAACAAAATTAAGTATGAACTTCCTACGCTATTATCAAAATTAAATATAAACTTCCTACGCTATGAACAAAATTAAATATCAACTTCCTACGCTATTATCAAAATTAAATATAAACTTCCTACGCTATGAACAAAATTAAATATCAACTTCCTACGCTATGATCAAAATTAAATATGAACTTCGTACGCTATGAACAAAATTAAATATTGACTTCTTACGGTATGAACAAAATAAAATATGAACATCGTACGCTATGAACAAAATAAAATATTGACTTCCTACGCTATGAACAAAATTTGATATCAACTTCATACGCTATGAACAAAATAAAATATGAACATCTTACGCTATGAATAAAATTAAATATGAACATCCTACGCTATGAAAAAAATAAAATCTGAACATCCTACGCTATGAACAAAATTAAATATTAACTTCCTACGCTATGAAAAAAATAAAATATTGACTTCCTACGCTATGAATAAAATTAAATATCAACTTCCTACGCTATGATCAAAATTAAATATGAACTTCGTACGCTATGAACAAAATTAAATATTGACTTCTTACGGTATGAACAAAATAAAATATGAACATCGTACGCTATGAACAAAATAAAATATTGACTTCCTACGCTATGAACAAAATTAAATATCAACTTCATACGCTATGAACAAAATAAAATATGAACATCCTACGCTATGAATAAAATTAAATATGAACATCCTACGCTATGAAAAAAATAAAATCTGAACATCCTACGCTATGAACAAAATTAAATATTAACTTCCTACGCTATGAAAAAAATAAAATATTGACTTCCTACGCTACGAATAAAATTAAATATCAACTTCCTACGCTATGATCAAAATTAAATATGAACTTCGTACGCTAT
>OY744554.1:34063830-34086330 GCA_963556195.1 Sepiola atlantica
TAGATATATAGATAGATAGATGGATGGATAGATAGATAGATAGACTCGGATAGATAGATAGATAGATAGATAGATAGATAGATAGATAGATAGATAGACTCGGATATATAGATAGATAGATAGATAGATAGATAGATAGATAGATAGATAGATAGATAGATAGATAGATAGATATGAAAAACTAAATAAATAGATAGATAGATAGATAGATAGATAGACTCGGATATATATAGAGATAGATAGATAGATAGATATGAAAAACTAAATAGATAGATAGATAGATAGATAGATAGATAGATAGATAGATAGATATATAGATAGATAGATAGATAGATAGACAGATAGACTCAGACAGATAGATAGATAGATAGATATGAAAAACTAAATAAATAGATAGATAGATAGATAGACAGACAGATATATATATATATATATATATATATATATATATATATATAGATAGATAGATAGATAGATGGATAGATATGAAAAACTAAATAGATAGATAGATAGATAGATAGATAGATAGATAGATAGATAGATAGATATGGACTGAGCGAGATAGATTGAATGATAGATTGATAGATAAAAAAAAACTTCTGATAGATAGGCTTCAAGTATATGCGTTAGGTGAGAACAACAAATATAAAAGTTTGTAAATCATTCAATCTATAACGAATGACGGTAAAAAAAACCCACCTTTTTACCCTTTCATCCTCCTCCTCCTCCGCCCTCCTCCTCCCTCCTGCCCGCTCCTCTAAAAACAATCAAGGAAACTCCGACAATCTAACGCAGATGTATTGTCTCTCTAATCGAATTTCGAAATATGCATACTCTCATTTGTATGCTGTTGGTCACGTGTGAATGCCGGCCTTAGACGGACGGACCATAAAACAATGGCGACGTACTATTAAGCAAATGGGTAGGGCGCATGCGTAGTCACGTTCGTATGAAGCCATGTTTGATTCCTTCGTGGATACTCGACCCTTCTCGCAAGTGTGCTTCACCGGAAAAATATAGCATTCTCTTATATGTACTTATGTGTGTGGGTATTTATGAAGACTACCATTCTCTTTTATATATATATATATATGTATATGTGTTTTATCCTTGAGAGAATCGTCAGTGTAGAGAATAATTATATACGTCGGTCGCCGAACTTGAACCCCGGAATACGAGCTATACTTCAAACACGAATTCCAAGGTCCTAGCCCTCACAGCCGTTGTCAACAACACTGTAAACCAGTGAGAGATTAATTCTATTTAAAGGCAGCTGTCGTAAAGAGTTTTACTATTGAAATATATATATATATATATATATATATATATATATATATATATATATATATATATAAATTGTGTGTGTATAGGAAACATTGAAATGTTGAAAAAAAGTAAAGTTACATACTTTACAGGTTTATTATAATCATCAGGGGTTTAAACAGGTTATATAATAAAATGACCTTTAATCCATGGATTTTCAAAGAATTACTCTTATCTTCAGATGGGAAAAAAATGTTAATTACTGGTCAATATTTATTTGAAAATTGGCAACAATAGGATCTAACATAAAATAATAATCTTCATATTATGAAAAAAAAAAATATATATATATATTTGAATGAACGACCCATTTTTAAACCCCGAATAATAAATAAAATATAATTTTCCAAATATTCAAATTTAAAAGAAAAGCCAAATATTTATTTATATATAGTCTTAAAGGGATAATTTCAAAACAGCATGGTTCCGTCGGTTTCAAATCAGTTTCAAATCATTTTCAGTCAAACTGACGAGTCCTGTTAAACCAGTGATTTAAAAAAAAATTGCTGAAAACCGACGTGGTAGAGGCGCCGACTGTCGGTTCGACGGTTGAGTTTCGATCCCGGCTTGAGGAACTGGCTGGTCTAGCCACATTGAAGAGCTGTGATACAACGAAACAGCCTGTATGTGGATGACTATAAAAAGCTTCCCTTCTTGGGTAGAGCTTTTTCGTAAGGAAATCGCTTACTGCCACGAGTATTAAGGTATAGCTCATTGAGTAAAGTCAATTCGATCTCCCGGCACTTGACAACGTTTACATAGAGATTTCTCTTACATTCAGTCAGTGTCGTATCATAGCGCAGGAGTAAAGGCGGCGACTGTCAGCTCGACGGTTGAGTTTCAATCCCGGCTTGAGGCACTAACACCAATTCGAGCTCTCGGCACTTGACAATGTTTACATTGAGATTTCACTTACACTGAAGAGCCAACTGTCAGTTCGACGGTTTGGTTTTAATCCTTCGATGACACACACACATACACATATATATATATATATATATATATATATTTATATATATTTTTCGGCAGCAAGTTATTTATTATACATGTGCCGTTGAAGACCACGGAGTTTTCTTTCTTTGCTATCCTTCTGGTTGATTTCTCGACGCGGCGAGCGATTCGGCGGTTTTCCGGTGTCAATTGGTGAAGTAAAACTATGAATACGACCCTTTACTAATAATAAGACACAGCCTAATGAAGACGGTCGCGAGACTAAAAGCGCTCGAGGAATGGTCCAAGATACAACGTTAGGTGGCATACTCCACCACTTGACACCGGAAAACCGACGAATCGCTCGCCGTGTCGAGAAATTAATCAGAAGGATAGCAAAGAAAGAAAACTCCGTGGTCTTCACATACGTATGTATATATATATATATATATATATATATATATATATATATATATATATATATATATATATATAAATTATATTGAACAGAAATCAATAAAGTGCTCGATCGCAAAAGGGTTAGAGCTTATACAAATTATTTATTTAAAAGTATATGTTACACATTTCAGAATCGTACCGCGGTTTCATCTAGATGGGTTAACTTTTTACATTTAAAAAAGTCTATACTCATGGGACTCGTCAGCGTACTAAAATGAGGTCAAAACACAATGAGAAATGGCGTTTATCGATAATTAAAAAAAAACGATGCATTCCTAAAATTTCTCATTGGAAAAAAATATATTGGTTGGGAATTAATAGAGTTTTATTTTATTTATTATTTACAGTTTTACAAAACTGTAAATAATAAATAAAATAAAACTCTTAATTAATTAATAGAGTTTTATTTCATTTATTATTTACAGTTTTGTGTTGTAAGAAAGTTTTTATTTGATTCTACTAAGTGTTTTACTTAATTTTTTATGTGTATATGTCCCTGTAAAAGAAACAATGGACATAATCATCAACAATGTATACAATAATCCGTCCCTCCCTCCACTTAAAATTAATTTTTAAAAATACTAAAAAAAAAAATAACTATTAATCTACACCACCGAAGTACCGTTTTATGACTTCAAGGGAAACATTTACACTCGAATTGACGGAGTTTCAATGGGTTCGGTTCTCGGTCCGATTCTTAGCGAATTCTATATGTCAAACCTACAAAAACAAAATATTTAATAACATTAAAAACAACTCTATTTACGTACACTATGTCGACGATATTCTTATTCTAGTTAATAATAATGAACAAAAAAGGAGGTACCCAGATGCCGGAGAGCCTTCTACTCAAATAGCTTCTTTCCTCGTGCTTCTGGCCTCTGGAACTCCCTCCCTTCCCCCTGTTTCCCCGACAGTACTGACATGCAGAAATTTAAAACTAATGTAAACAGACATCTCGCTGCGCAGATCCCAATTTAGGTTGACCCCCTCAACCTTCTCCCCTTTTCTTTTTTCTCAGTAGCCCCTTACATCTACAGTGGCGGCCTGCCTTGTTTGGGGTGAACTATGTTAAAAAAAATTTTTTTTAAATACACAAACTTCAAGACCTTTAAAAAAACAACTCTGTTCTTAAATTCACCACAAAACTGAACGTTAATAATACCCCCCTTCCCTTCCTTAATGTTCTTATTGACACCTGTGATAAATCGCTTACTTGTAAAAATCCAACCAGCTTAAATTCTAGTCATTTAAATTACAGGAGTGAGTGACCCTATCGCAACAAGATACCTATTGTTAAAAATCTATGAAACCGTGCTAAATTAATCTCGTCATCTAATAAAAAATACTATTCATTGAATAAAAAAATATCAAGCCGCACATGCGTGGTCCCCCTCTGTATGTGACTCGATGTGGCGAGTGTAAAATGCAATAAATTTGGGCAATTTGGGGCATTTTGACACCCCCCTCTTTGACCCCCTGGATGCTCATCTTATATCCACAACAATTGCCTCTACATTTTGGCCAAGTTTTAAAAAAAATTAAATGGATGGATCAAACGTTATGGGAGAAAAGGGTCATTTTTTGCAATTCTGGGGGCTTTTGACCCCCTGGAGACGCGAACCACATGCTTTCCAAGGTCAGCGACACTTATTTTCTATTGGGAACAATTGCCTCCACATTTTGGCCAAGTTTCAGAGAAATTGAATGGATGGATGAAAAGTTATGGGGCAAAAAATGTCATTTTTTGCCATTTCGGGGGCCTTTTGACCCCCCTGGGGGGCTAACCAGATTTTTTTTCAAAAATCGGAGAATGTCACTTTCTACCCTGACCCATTTTACAACTTCATGCAAAATTTCAGAGAAATTCAATGGATGGTTGCAGAGAAAAATCCGGACGGACAGACAGACGGACGGATAGACGGACGGACGGAAATGCCAAAAAACAAGTACTTTCTAGCAACGAATTCTAAAATGCTTAACGCAATGCGATTTTATTTTGTGATGCAACTCCGGCGTCGCTGAATTTAAATTGTCAAACTCTTTCCTGGAACAATATGAAAATATTCTCTGCGCGCTTCTACGCCGTCTTTTTATTAAATTCTCTTCTTTCTACAGATTTTTCGTTAACTTGTTTTTGACACCTGAGGATGGGTTAACGAAGCATCGAAAACGTTCGTGATACCTATGGGATATGTATTAATTTTTTGATTTTAATACAAAAAAGACCATCAGAAAAATTGAAAAAAATAAAAATTAAACGGACGAATTCTGTTATTTTTAGCAAGTTTTACATGAATTAGAAAATGCTGCCTTAATACACACACACACACACACACATATATATATATATATATATATATATATATATATATAGTACATGTATTGTATTAGTTTCTGTAGATGTAAATCCGTTGAAACTCAAGTGTTTATAAAAAGTGCTCAATAACAAGTCGAGCTGTTCTTTAGTATAAATTTTTATTTATACACACATTATTGGTTACATATGTGCATACATGTTTCGGTTGCACTCTTCACAGAAAGTCAACCTCATCAGACCAAGGATTTCTCTGAATCTTTGGTCTGATGAGGTTGACTTTCTGTGAAGAGTGCAACCGAAACATGTATGCACATATGTAACCAATAATGTGTGTATAAATAAAAATTTATACTTATATATATATATATATATATATATATATATATATATATATATATATATATATATATATATATATATATATAGGGTGAGAGAAGGGGAAATAGAGGGAGAGCGAGTACACAACCATATGTTTGATGCATATATATATATATATATATATACAAACATACATACATACATACATATATATATATATATATATATATATATATATATATATATATATATATATATATATATACAAAAATGGAAGGGATTCATACAAAAATATATATATATATATAATTTTTTTAATTATTTATACAGACATGTACGTAACCGCGACATTGGCATGTCGATGTTATCGATCTACAGTTTTTCAAATATAATCTGACGGAAATATAAGATCTTCTTTTCTTCCTGATGAGATCTCAGTTTCTAACAGCTGTTGATCGATAACATCGACATACCAGCGTCGAGGATTATGTACATATCTGCATAAATAAAAAAAATAATTATATAAAAACTCTATTTAATATTGAAAACTTTTTATACCCCGGTAAAAATTATTTGGATGTTTGTCCTGTGGATATTTATTTTACCTGAATTACTATATATATATATATATATATATATATATATATATATATATATATATATATATATATATATATATATATAGGGTGAGAGAAGGGGAAATAGAGGGAGAGCGAGTACACAACCATATGTTTGATGCATATATATATATATATATATATATACAAACATACATACATACATACATATATATATATATATATATATATATATATATATATATATATATATACAAAAATGGAAGGGATTCATACAAAAATATATATATATATATAATTTTTTTAATTATTTATACAGACATGTACGTAACCGCGACATTGGCATGTCGATGTTATCGATCTACAGTTTTTCAAATATAATCTGACGGAAATATAAGATCTTCTTTTCTTCCTGATGAGATCTCAGTTTCTAACAGCTGTTGATCGATAACATCGACATACCAGCGTCGAGGATTATGTACATATCTGCATAAATAAAAAAAATAATTATATAAAAACTCTATTTAATATTGAAAACTTTTTATACCCCGGTAAAAATTATTTGGATGTTTGTCCTGTGGATATTTATTTTACCTGAATTACTATATATATATATATATATATATATATATATATATATATATATATATATATATATATATATATATATATATATACAAACATACATACATATATATATACAAACATACATACATATATACAAACATACATATATATATATATATATATATATATATATATATATATATATATATATATATATATATATATATATATATACCAACATACATACATATATATATATTAGGGTAGGTCGATTTTACACTTTTTTTTAAATATTAAAAAAAGGCACGTTCCGAAAGTTGTATATAGACCTATTAAATACTCATGCAAAAAATTAGATCAAAAACTTCAGCGGTTTTTTGAGCGTTTGGTATCAAAGATCGTAGACAAGAATATACTGAAAATTCCTCGTTTTTGCAAGATTTGCTTGAATATTGGTGTGAAAACCAAATAATTTTAGCATTTAAAAGCAGGGAATGTCATTTTATTTTATAAAAATGATATGAATTAAAGAAATCTTCAAATTGAAAATTTGCCCCCCCCCCTCATTTTCAGTATCTGCTTTTGTAAACTACCTTTTAACGTTATGAATTAAACAGTAATATTTGAATACCTAAAAAAATGATTTTTTCTGTTATTAGTGAAAATATAACAAGCAAAGAAATAAGGAAAAACCTAACACTATTTTAATGAAGCTTAATATAGAGAGTCAAATTGCTCCATATAAGACCCCTTAGACAAAAATGCTGGTCTCAATTTCTGACTCAAAACTTTGGCTGTAATGTGTTGATGCCTTGCTTCAAAACCATATACAGTTTGTGAAGCTTCTGTTATTAACTTAACTGCCCGTTCCACACCCTGAGAATGTGAGGGCAAATCTGGCAAGTCAAGCTTGGTTCCATTCATCAACGATTCTCGAAGTTCAGATTCAGTAAAATCTTCCGTCATTGGTGGTTCAAAAATGCCGCATAATTTTAAATCTATTAATTGTGTCCAATGTGTGGCATTAAAATTAATAGGTAGTATTCTTTTTAATCTTTTTCTGGTTGACTCCTCACTCCTGAAAGAACAAATTAATTAATTGAATTATTAAAAAATTCCAATCTGTACTGCTTTAATAATTATGGTGAAATTAGATAAAATCTTTAAAAATCATTCTATAAATTGGAATAAATAATTGAGTCAGAGATATATGAATAAATATTACTTACCTAATGGCCAAAATTTTTTTTAAAGCTTCTTCTCTTACTTCAATCTCCTCAGATTTAACCATGGAATATAGAAAGTTTTCAGGCAGTAAACAAAATGTATTACCTTGTATATTTCTAAATGTGATATCTTGGATTTCCTGAGGCTTCTCCTTAATCCTCTGGGTCATATTAAAAATGTGCACTTACTGATTGTGGAATTTACTATTTCTTTTAATTTCAAACCAAAAAGTGGCATACACATTTACAATAAAATTTACTACATAGTGTAGTTTTGTTGTGTGCCTTTGTGGGTATGCACCACGAGTCCATAAACACATAAGCCTGATGGCCAAAGTTAACCATCTTGCTTGGTTTAAAGGACCAATTTTCCATGAGGCATATCTAGAGTCAACCTTACCTCTAGAAATACCTACTGTGTATTCATAAAGGAGTCTTTGGTCAGAACTAAGATCATGTATTTCATCAATTTTAAAAATTGACTCTAGAGGATTGCTAATAGTGGAAAATGATATTTGGGGTAAATCATATCAATCATTTGAGCATAATTTCCCCAGAGGGCTACTGAATGTTGTAGGGCCCTTTGCGCAACCATCTATGTTTTTAAAAAGGGCTCTGAAAGGTAGTTCATTATGATGCAAAGAGCAACCAATTGTGTGAAGAGTTTTAAAAAGTTTTTTTTCTAAAATTGCAACCATTCCACCATCGCAACTTGTGTTGGTATTAGTGTTGTCAACAAGTATAGCCTTGATACTGTTCTCACTGTGGAATTCATGCAAAACATCCACCACTTGATCTGCATGAACAGCACCTGTTGCACCACTATTCGGAAGAACTCTATGTGTCAGATATTTACTTTCACATGGTGTTTCTTTTGTAAAAGTTAAATGGTGTTCTGGTCCCTTAGTTTTTTTCATAATTCTCTGTCTATTTTCATCCACAATTTCCTTATACATCAATGTGTCCTTATCCATTCTCCCATCAACTCCAATACATATATTTTAGGTGGGGTAAAAACTCCTGGCTGAAATAGTTTTATTTATCTACCTCCAACAAGGTAAGATGTGACACAAGGTCAGGAAAGTGGGATTAGATAACCCTGCGCTATAGAGGTGAGCACTCTGGCCATTTAAAAATTGCCTGGGCAGCTTCGTCGGCATTCCCCGGTAGGGCCGCCTCAGACAGTAAGCAATAAACTTACTCCTCCCCAAAGAGGGAAGGCAAAACCTGGGAGATGCACCTCCTAGAACTGCACAGGACGGACAAGCCCCAAAGGCCCGGACGATACCGGTTTATTTGGTGGGGTAAAACCCCCTGGCTGAACTAGTTTTTATTTATCTAACTCCCACAAGGTAAGGTGTGACAAAAGGTCGGGAAAGTGGGATTAGATAAGCCAGCGCTCGACAATTCAATATATATGTGTGATAATTAAACAGACAATCAACACGGGAAGTCAAATTCGCCCGATGAATTTTCAACCGGTGAATACCATAAAAAATATCCAATAAATAAAACGCCTATGTAAACAAATAATTATTTATATATAACATTAAATATCATAGTGTTTTATTCCTTTTTAATTTGAATATGTACATTTAATTTCTTAAGAAAAATAATAATAAACTTTAAAATATTTATTATTAAGTAATGTATTACTTTTTTTTGTTAAAACCCGGGTTTAATTTAAGGCGACACATCTGCCGGTGAAATCTCGGCAGTGAGAAAAAATCTCGATTTATTTGATCTTAAAGTTGCAATGCTCAAATAAATACAAACTTTTGAAAAAAAATATTTCTTGTGGTAACTTTTGACATTATTTGGCAACTTTCTTCGAGTGCGATAATTTACAGTTTCAAAATCGACCTCCCCTAATATATATATACTAAGTTATGAAAATATATTCATAGGAATAAAGCCAGACAGACGCTTCCGTGTTTCATCCCTGTATGGAATCGTCAGGCTAAAATGTATGGAGTTTGTTTTTAGTGAACCCATCATAGTCTTTGTTATTCCTTCCCACGGGTTAATGTCTCTATTAGCCAATCGTAGGGCATCTTACAAACAACGATTCGGTTTATTTTACTTCCTATTCTATTGTTCAGTATTCTATAGGTTGGCCCATCCCTGTTTCTTTGCTGTGTTGACATAATAGGTGACCTTATTTTAACCCGTGCTTGTTTTTATTTCTTTTTTCGGTGTTAGTTTAGTTTTGTTTATTATTTATTTATTTATTCATTTATTTATTTATTTATTATGTATTGTTAACCTAAGGTAAGTTTTATTCTGTGTAAGCAGTTGTTTCCTATTTCACTTCTACAGTTTAACAGGTTTTGGATTTCAAATTTCTCATTCAGACATAATTAGCACGGGTCGTCTAAATTTCTACATGTACTGGCCTGTCGTACTATTTTCTATTCGATTATTTGTGAGCGCCCGCTTTCTTTGAATTCGCAGTAATGGTTTGCTCGTGTTGTTTTTATTCGGCATTTTTTATGCTTTTTAATTTGCTGTTTTTTTTTATAAAAAAGTAGAGCAAGTACAAAAAGAAAAAGAAAACACTAACAACAACAAAAATCAAAAAAAGAAGACAAAAAAGGAGAAGGGGAAGAACAGCAAGAAGAAGAAGAAGAAGAAGAAGAAGAAGAAGAAGAAGAAGAAGAAGAAGAAGAAGAAGACGGAAAAAAATTACCAGCAAGAAAAAGAAAAAGAACAAGAAAAAATTAAATATAAAACAATGAAGAAGATAAAAGAAGAAAAAAAAGCAGAACAGGAAGCAATAAAAATATTTTTTTTAAATAATAGAAGAAAAAGAAGGGAAGAAAATAATACAATTACATGAAGAAAAAAAAAAGGAAGAAAGAACAGGAATAACAAGAAGAAAAATCCAAATATAAAAAAGAAATTTAAAAAATAAGAAAAAGAAGAACTGGGACAAGAATAAGGGGAAGAAAAAGAAACAAGAAAAAAAGAAGAAGAAGAAGAAGCACAAAGAAAGAAGAAGAAGAACAACAAGAAGAAGAAGAAGAAGAAAAATAACAAATAATATAAAAAAATAAAAAAATAAAAAAGAAGCAATAAAGAACAAGTACAAGAATGAGCAGAAAAAAAGAACAAAAAGAAGAAGAAAAGCATTAAAGATAATGAAAAAAATGATGAGAGGAAAAAGAAGAAGAAGAAGAAGAAAAACGACAACAAGAAGAAGAAAAAGAAACAGAAGAAAGTAGTAGTAGTAGTAGTAGTAGTAGTAGAAGAAGAAGAAGAATAGGGAGAAGAAGAAGAAAAAGAAGAAAAAGAAGAAGAAGATGGAGAGGAAAAAGAAAAAGAAAGAGAAGAAGAAAAAGAAGAAAGAAAAAGAAGACGAAGAAGAGTTGTAGTAGTAGTAGTAGTAGTAGTAGTAGTAGTAGTAGTAGTAGTAGTAGTAGTAGTAGTAGTAGTAGAGGAAGTAGAAATAGAAAAAGAAGAGGAAGAAGAAGAAAGAAGAGGAAGAAGAAAAAAGAACAAGAACAAGAATAATTAGTAAAAAATAAATAAAAAAGAAAAAGAAGAAAAGCATTAAAGATAAAATAATGAAAAAGTGATGAGAGGAAGAAGAATGTGAAGAAGAAGAAGAAGAAGATAAAGAAGGAGAAGAAGAAGAAGAAAAATAACAACAAGTAGAAAAAAAGAAAAAGAAGAAAGTAGTAGTAGAAGAAGAAGAAAAAGAAGAAATAGAAAAAGAAAAAGAAGAAGAAGAAAAAGAAGAAGAAGAAAAAGAATAGGAAAAAAGAAGAAAAAGAAGAAGAAAAAGAAGAAGAAGAAAAAAAGAAGAAGAAAAAGAACAGAAGGAGAAAAATAAGAAGAAGAAAAAAAAGAACAGAAGAAGAAGAAGAAGAAGAAGAAGAAGAAGAAGAAGAAGAAGAAGAAGAAGAAAAAGAAGAAGAAAAAGAAGAAGAAAAAAGAAGAAGAAAAAGAACAGAAGAAAAAGAAGAAGAAGAAAAAGAAGAAGATAAAGAAGAAGAAAAAAAGAAGAAGAAGAAAAAGAACAGAAGAAGAAGAAGAAGAAGAAGAAGAAAAAGAAGAAGTAAAAGAAGAAGAAGAAAAAAAGAAGAAGAAAAATAAGAAGAAGAAAAAAAAGAACAGAAGAAGAAGAAGAAGAAGAAAAAGAAGAAGAAAAAGAAGAAGAAGAAAAAAGAAGAAGAAAAAGAACAGAAGAAAAAGAAGAAGAAGAAGAAAAAGAAGAAGATAAAGAAGAAAAAAAAAGAAGAAGAATAAAAAGAACAGAAGAAGAAGAAGAAGTAGAAGAAAAAGAAAAAGAAGAAAAAGAAGAAGAAGAAGAGGAATAAAGATAATAATAAGAGCAGTTGATTAGGAATCGCCATTGACAGCAACAAAAATGGCGGTTTCTTCTCGGACATTTCCATTAAATTATTAGTGACATTTTCTGCTGAACTTTTCGCAGACATCCTGTCCGGTTTTAATCTTCCATTATTTCAAAGCACTTTAGTTTTTAAAACAAAAACCCACTTTGATTATCTTCGTGGGTCGATATTTAAATTTTCGGGGTGTTCAATTTATTTATTTTAATTTAGAAAATTTGAAACTTTGAGAAACTTCTTTTTTTTAATGAAAAACAAAATAATCAAGAAAAATACATTCGACTAATTGCAAAACGCTAAAAGCAATGTCTTTCTCAATCTCTGTGGATAATACACGAAGAAAGATAAACAGAAGTAATAAAGGAACGGTTGAGTATATATATATATATATATATATATATATATATATATATAATTTTTTTTTTACATTATTATCTTTAATTTTAATTTTAATTTAAATTTTTTATTTTTGGTTTTGATCCATAACGGTAATATTACAAAGAGAGAAAGTTCCATAGTCTTCACCGAGGCCTGCATTAATATATATATATATATATATATATATATATATATATATATATATATATATATATATGTATATATATATATATAATTTTTTTTTACATTATTATTTTTTATTTTTTTATTTTAATTTTTATTTCTTGATTTTAATTTTGATTCTTAACGGTTCCAACCACGTGACTTTCCAGATTTTAATATTTTTAATTTCTTTTCTTTTTTTTCTCCATTTTATTCTTTCCAAATATGATCTAAGGTTTAGATCGGATTCTAACTCTGCCTGATGAGATCTCAGTTATAATAGCTGTTGATCGATAACATCGACATGCCAGTGTCGCAGATTTTGTACATGTCTGTGTAAATAAAAATAATCATATATATATATATATATATATATTTATATATATATATGTAAGAAATGAAAAAGGAAAAGCCAAAAAGATGTATTTTTATGTATTCATCAACGTTTCGTCTTTATTTGTAAGACTTCCTTAGGATGATAATTGAAAGAAAAATGTCATACAAGTACATGAAAATATTAGGTTGACATGATGGGTTAATGAGAAGAAGTAGTAGCCACTACTGGAAGCACAGGACCAAGGTCCGGGTTTAAGGAAGTCGGTGGCATGGAATCAAAATAATGTGGATGGCTGTGTCCCATTCTCAGCACATTTCAACACTTTCCTTCTAACTTACTTATATCCACACATTCCTGACATAGCCAGCTAGTCAAACACTCCTACTCTCCAAAACTTTCACACCTAACCACAACAAAATCTCCCCTCTCCCCCTCACCCATTTCACCCTTTCGACTACTTCTTTCCCACTCTTACCCATCCACCCTTCCCACTTCCAATCATCTTCATTTTTCAAATCTTTTCAAAAATCCTACACACCAAATACACCGCTCCTCTTTCTTCACCGATCCACTTTTTCACTCACAGCCATCCACATTAATTTCAATCACGTTAACCTCTCCACCTTTTCACTCACAGCCATCCACATTATTTACATTCCATGCAACCGACTTCCTTAAACCCGGACCTCGGTCCTGCGCTCCTAGTAGTGGTTACTACTTCTTCTCATTAACCCATCATGTCAACCCAATATTTTCACATACTTGTATGACCTTTTTCTTAAAATTATCATCCTGAGGAAGTCTTACAAATAAAGACGAAACGTTGATTGATACATAAAAATACATCTTTTTGGTTTTTCTATTTTCATTTCCCATTACGTCGGATTACCTTCATCCTTCCTTTCTCATATATATATATATATATATATATATATATATATATATATAGTCATCCACATACAGACTGTTTCGTTATTTCACAGCTCATCAGTGCAGCTAGACCAGTTAGTGCCTCAAGCCGGGATATATATATATATATATATATATATATATATATATATATATATATATATATATATATATATATATATATATATATTCGAAACCCGAGTAACTTGCATGGGACTCGGGTTTCGAATCCTGAGTTCGGATGTATTCTACTGATGAGCCCAACGGGAGGGTGAAACTCGAGTCTAGGACTTCCGGTTTGTCTTTGTTCATGGGTTATGCGCTGCGGCGTTGTTTTATTTTGGAAATAATTATATATATCATCTCATAAAATCTAATATTTATTTGCTCATTGGCTTAGCTTGTTGGATGACATCTTCCTATCGAGTATAAAATCTTACTTGTGAGACATCGGACTGGGTTCTTAGTAGTTGGATGACTACACCCCTTCTTGAAAAGAGTAGGTACATTCCACAGTCGGCCTTCGCTGTGTAAGTTAATAGACATTCTTGTATGTGATGAGGTAGCTGAGTGGCAGAGTACTCGGCTAACATGCAAGTGACTCGGGTTGCGAATCCTGAGTTCGGATGTGTTCTACTGATGAGTCCAAAGGAGGGCGAAACTCGAGTCTAAGACTTCCGGTTTTTTTCTTTCATGGGTTGTACGCTGCGGCGTGGTCTGATTGTGGAAATAATTATATATATCATCTCATATTCAAAAATCTAATATATATATATATATATATATATATATATATATATATATATATATATATGTGATTTTATGAAGGCTTACCAAAGCATTCCTTTCAAGACACCAATGATCACCATTAAAGATATTTTTTCTTACAAATACTATTTATTCAAATTAAATGTAATAATTTGAATAAATAGTATTTGTAAGAAAAAATATCTTTAATGGTGATCATTGGTGTCTTGAAAGGAATGCTTTGGTAAGCCTTCATAAAATCACATATAAATGCTCTGTACTCTGTAATCGAGTATCATCGAGCTTGTTTTTTATTGGAACAACCCCGGTCTTCACTGAATGATCTATTTTATAAGTGAAAAATCTAAATCTATATATATATATATATATATATATATAAATATTTGTTATTGTTTATATTTTTATCTATGGACGTATACGTTTCGACTCTTTTCAATCAAGACTCATCAGCATAGAAGTACGACTATTCACCACCCTGGACTACAAGTATTTTCCAACCCCAGTCCAACGTCGCTAACCGCTAGGCCAGTTCTGAACAGCTTATAAACAATGATAATTTTAACACATTAACGGCGGCGAAGCGATTACTGGGGTCCATGGAAGATTTTAGATCGCCTTATATCTCCAACCTACACTTTAACCAACCTTTTTTCTACGGTAGAACCACATAGTATTCTGTTGGATTAATTCCACCTGGATTTACATTATTTGACCCTATTGGTGCAATATTTACGAACACTTTGACGGTGAATTTTTTCTTTCCCTTCTTAACGTTTTTTTCACTGGACATTTTTTAATCGGACATCTTTGGCATTTTGACAACCCTCTTCGCACACTCGCATTTACTTTTTATAACTTTTTTTTCAATTTTTTGCAAATTATTATTTTTGGTTATTCCACGCTAACTTATCGACTATTTAATTCCTCTAATAAGAAGATGCCATTCTTTGAAAAGTCTGGCTTAAGGAAAAAAAAATAATCATGCTTTTTTTGAATACACGTTACATTGAACAATTGAAAATAAAATAGCTTTGTTATTCTTACATT
This sequence comes from Sepiola atlantica, assembly GCA_963556195.1. Lineage (NCBI taxonomy): Eukaryota > Metazoa > Mollusca > Cephalopoda > Sepiida > Sepiolidae > Sepiola > Sepiola atlantica. The sequence continues at coordinate 34,079,508 of OY744554.1, forward strand.
TTTTTAAAAATGTCTCTTTCATATATTTATCTATATCTATATATCTATCTATCTATCTATCCATAGATATGAGTAAATATTAAATAAGTTTACCTACAACGCCGGCGTTTCAAGCTCCCGCTATCATCAGTGTAGGAGATAATAATTTCAGATTGTCGCAAGATTCGAACCCAGTTACAAAATAACCGTACACTCTGCAAGAAAGCGCTTTGACAAAGCGGCCACGAAAATTTTTCCCGTAGAGCAAGGGAATTAAGTTTTATTTATGCCAAGCAGGCACAGACAGTGAACTACCGAGAGAGTGTTCATCCAACGTTGTCGGAACATGCCATAGAGGTACGTGACAGTCTATTTTTAACTCCCCGAACACGGCTCAACTTCAATTTTTGAAAGGTCTTATAACATTATATATATATATATATATATATATATATATATATATGATAATTTTTATTTACACAAACATGTACAAAATCTGCGACACTGGCATGTCGATGTTATCGATCAACAGTTACTATGAACTGAGATCTCATCAGGCAGAGTTAGAATCCGATCTTAACCTCAAATTCTCTCCAAATATGATCTGAGGTTAAGATCGGATTCTAACTCTGCCTGATGAGATTTCAGTTTATAGTAACTGTTGATCGATAACATCGACATGCCAGTGTCGCAGATTTTGTACATGTCTGTGTAAATAAGAATTATCATATATAAAGCTCTATTTTGATATTGAGCACTCTTTATAAACCCGGTTAAAATTCTTTGGATTACCACCCTGTGGATGTTTTACCTGGATTATTACCATTATCATATATATATATATATATATATATATATATATATATATATATATATATATATATATATATATATCAAATATTATTAAATAACACAGAGTGTTTTTGCTTGATAAAACTTTTTTTTATTTTTTCAATTTTCCGAATGGTCCATTTAGTGTTTCTGTCAAATTGCCTTATGTAAGTTGCATATGTTTCTTGTTCAATTTTTGGACCAAGACAACAATAAGGACCCCAGTTCAGTAACAAAACAAGCGGGACATCTTTTGGAAGCACCGGCGATTTCCGATTGACCTCGCAATACACGTGGTCGTTATTTACAAAACAACTCGGGTTTTTTTTTCTTTTAACATGAATACGCTTTTTTAAAAATCGGCTGACTTGTAATCTTTCGTTTTGCAATAAACAAAACAATTTATCATTTTTTTTTGTTTTACTTTTATTTACTAAATAAAAAAACAATTTTAAACGCAATTCTATATTTCGTGTTGTGTATTTTAAGAAAAAGTGGATACTTTTTTTTCTTTTCGTAAGGAGACGAGTAACTAGCGAAGTTTTATTTATTTGTTTATAATTGTTGCTTACACAAAAAAAAGGAAAAAACTTCATAAATTTAAAATTGCTTCCGTTTGGAAACTGATTTTTGAAGTTAAACTTCGCCCTCATGGGGAGGCAAAAGTGTAGTATCTATTTTGATACTACACTTCATCATTCCTATCTGCGATCAGTGATTTTTTCTTTTAACATGTTAATATTTTTGGGGGGGGAGGGGGGGTATGTATTTTTAAAAATGTAGGGTCCATTTTCTTTTTTCCTTATATTTACTAAATAAACAAACAAAATATTTACGGTTTTCTTTTAAGACATAAAAAGGAGCACTCTGGATCTTACCTCAGTTTAGAAGGATTTTTCCATACTACACTTTGCTCCTAGCCCGAGGAGGCAAAACGGAAGATTACGCAAGTTATTTTAATAAATAAATGAAATATATACGCTTTTTTAAAAAATCGGCTCACTTGTAATCTTTCGTTTTGCCTCCCCACGAGGGCGTAGTTAGACTTCAAAAATCAGTTTCCAAACGGAAGCAATTTAAAATTTATGAAGTTTTTTTCTTTTTTTCTGTAAGCAACAATTATAAACAAATAAATAAAACTTCGCTAGTTACTCGTCTCCCTACGAAAAGAAAAAAAAGTATCCACTTTTTCTTAAAATACACAACACGAAATATAGAATTGCGTTTAAAATTGGTTTTTTATTTAGTAAATAAAAGTACAACAAACAAACAATGATAAATTGTTTTGTTTATTGCAAAACGAAAGATTACAAGTCAGCCGATTTAAAAAAAAGCGTATACATGTTAAAAGAAAAAAAACCCGAGTTGTTTTGTAAATAACGACCACGTGTATTGCGAGGTCAACCGGAAATCGCCGGTGCTTCCAAAAGATGTCCCGCTTGTTTTGTTACTGAACTGGGGTCCTTATTGTTATCTTGCTCCCAATTTTCTTTCCCGTTTTGCGAGTACTTTCGATTTGATTCGTCAAATCATCTTCAGGCGGTGTTAATTTTGGTTTCTTAAAGAATATGTTTTTACTGTTGAGTTTTTTTTATTATTATTGTTGGATAATGGCCCTATGAGGATGGACGCATTTGTTGAAAGTCGTTGGTTTGACTTGCGCGAATTAGCGTGGGTGTAGTCGAGTGCAGAATAGGGCGTGTTCTCACAGTCGGGGCTAACAAACGTGACAGGGTCACCGCGTGACGAGATGTTGGGTCAAGGACCAATGCGCACCTACGAGAGGCTCTGTGACGTCACAGGCCTCTGCGTGGGAAACAGAGGGATCCGTGACGTCACTCGTTCTTCGTGAGAAGCGAGTTTTAACAGTCTGGGGTTTGGAGGCGAACCTATCAGACATGATTTTGATGTAGTAAGCAATTTGATTTAAGGGAAATATTTCCCTAAGAAAATACAGGCGAAAGATCTCTTTTCCCCCCTCTACGAGTGATTAAGGACTCAATTGTTAAGTAATTACAAAAGCAGTAATTTGCTCTCTCTCTCTCGACGTTGGTGAATATCTCCCAGCTGATGTGATAACTAACGCTTGTAATAAAAAGAATTACATTTAAAGAAGATTGTTTTTCTTCCGACCCGATCATTAAGTTTTGTTGCAGCGGCGTGGTTCACGGCAGGAAAAAAAGAAAAAAGAATTCAACCACTAGACGACATCGAGACGGGTACTCTCTACGCGACGAGGGAGTAATTTCGAGGTATGCAAACTATATGACGAGTATTAAATGTGAACTGCCACGGCCCTTTCAGGGACGAGTATACGAAACGGGAAAAGCCGCGGCCCCAAGTATAGGGCTATGCATTATTATAACGGCCAGTAATTTACAACTTAAAAAGAGCGTCTATAATATTGAGATGTTACATGAGAGCGTGATTACGATCTAAGAGCGTGCAAGATTCAAAAGTTTGATTGCTTCATCGTTAAGAATTTGATTACGTTCTGAGCGCGTTCAAAATTAAAACGTATAATTGCTTAATGGCTAAAAAATTTGGTTACGTTTATTACTATGCTAGACACTTTAAAATGTTGTGGCTAGTTTCGTAATTCACATTATTGATTGTGGGATGTTTCGTTTTTATGTAGAGGGCTTCAAGAATTTTTAATCTTTTGGTGTTGGTATCATGTATTATTTTAGTATTGTTTACTAGTATGTGTCTATATTGTGAAGGGGAGAAGTCATGTTTTTTTAGATGTTGGCAAATGGAGCTAGTGTCAGAGAGATGTAAGGTTAATCTTCGGGAAATTGTTGTGGTTGTGAAACCGATGTTAGTATTAGTTTTATTGTTATTGTTTAAGATACATTCTCCCATGGGGAATGGAAACTGATATATTACATTGGTTCTTCCTAATATATTTAGGGTCTGAGAAGTGTTTTTTTTTAAGGAAAGAAAATGGAACAAGAAACACATGGAACTTACATACAGCAATTTGATCGAAACAGTAAATGGACCATTCGGAAAATTGAAAACAAAAAGTATTATCAAGCAAAAACACTCTGTGTTATTTAATAATGTTTGCCTGAATAAAAATATGCTGCCTAAATACACACGCAATATATATATTTATTTATTTATAAATAAATATTAAGTATTTATTACCTACATACATCGATGTTTCATGCTTACCCAATCTCTAGTGTAGGAAGCTAATACCCGACGGTCGACGAACTCCGGCTACGAATCGCCACTGATTAGCAAGTCAGGAGAGTTACCGGTTGGCCACCAGAAATCAGCTCAGAATTTAGGAGGAATTTAACTTTGTAAATACCAAGTCAGCGAGTATTCACAGGAAGCGGCGAAGAGTGATCTAAAAACAACAAATCGTGTTGGATCACGCAATGAAGCTAGTAGTACTGCTTGTTATTAAATTCACTCAGAGTGCTCAGCCTTAGTAAAGGGGGCTATACAATATATATATATATATATATATATATATATATATATATATATATATATATATATATATATATATATATATATATATATATATATATATAAGGTGTGGGTTGGTCGTTCAATTTCAAAGTATTGCAGGGTTAGTTAATAAAAATTGAAATATAGGCCATTGGCATTACAAGATTAATTAATTATTATTTTTATTTTTTTTACATTAATCATATTAATTTCGGAATAAAATTCCATCATCAGGGGTGACCAGTATTGAGTCATTTTTTTTTTCATCAAAAAACAAGAATAAACAAACTTATTTCTTTGTTACTTGATAAACGTCTTTGGTGCGATGTCTCCGCTGTTGTTGTTATTCAAATTCCGGTGTAGAACAAAGCGTTGGCTCGCTAGTCTTGATATATATATATATATATATATATATATATATATATATATATATATATATATATATATATATATATATATCGACCGTTGGGAATTAGTTCCTAGACTGAAGATTGCGTTAGCATGAAACATCGATGTCTCTAGGTATTTAAATATTTAGTATTTATTTATAAAAATATTATTGTTTATCAGACCCCTCCCACGGAGGCTGGGCACTTTTCGAGGAGCTTTAATAACAAGCAGTACAAATAGCTATATGCATGATCCGACGTTTCGTAGATCACTCTTATTTGCTTGGTAAATAGTCGCCGAATTCCGCTATTTACAGTTAAAGTTCTTCTCTATTTACTTACTAGTTGACAGTGGCCTGCGGGTAAGATCTCCGACTACGAATCAATGGTGATTTGTGTTCGGGGTTCAAGTGTAGGTTTATAATCTGAAGCTGGAGCAATGTGATATAGGTACCGGAAGGCGGAGAAGGTGAACAAAAACAAACGAGAAGAGAAAACAAGAATCTCAAATCAATTTATTAATATTTCACGTAAAACAGATTAAATACCGGAACAGTAAATAAAAAAAGTGGTTACTGTCAGGCAAATAAAAGTTCCGGAATAAGGTAATTTTCGATTTACCTTATTCCGGACTTTTTATATTGGGTTGGCCAAAAAGTGTGTTCCTTTTTGGTACTTCTGCAGTTTAGCTGACAATGCCAGTTATTATTATTGAAGCAGAAATAGTTGTTTTTTCTTCTTAATTGTTTTGATTTTCACAGACCTTTATTATTTTGAAAGAAATATTATTGAGTTGGCCAAAAAGTTCATTCGTTTTATAATGTCATCTTTCTGGCCTACTAAAGATCGTTTTATATTCCTATTCTTCAAATCTTGTATTTCGTGGAGCAAGTATGTTGACGTCAGTATGTAATAAGCCTCCGAGCAGAAAAGTTCTTACATTTTTTTTTGTATTTCAGGCCTTGAAATGGAAGATCAAGCGGATAACTACCGACATCTGATGCTTTTTTTACTACAGAAAAGTAAAGAAACATACAGAAACGTGCATAAAGTATGCAATGTGTATGGCAAGAATGTGTGCTTGATTCGGAAAAGGACATTTTTCAGTGAGAGATGCTTATCGCTCTGGCCGGCCAAAGATGATTGACAGTGGCCAAGTGAAAGCCTAGATAAACGAGATTGCCGTTTGACAATCAGACAAATCGCAGACATTCTCAAGATATCCACATCGAGCGTGGAAAATGAATTGCACAAACTAGGTTATATTTATAAATTTGATGTTTGCAATTTCCTCCTCTCTGAAAAAGCGAACGAACTTTTTGTCCGAGATAATAGTATTAACAGTAAATAAAACACAGATTGGTGTAAAAAGCACCGCGAAATTTCTACGGAACCTCGTTTGTAAAACTTGACGGAGAATAAGGAGAAACTATAGGAAATTATTACTTAAATGATAAAATAATTAATGAGGAAAACGGACAATTGGACATGAACGAAAGAAACATTTAAAGAATCCCAATCAAACGAAGTTCAAAAATAAAACCAATACAAAAATTCAATCAAAAAACAGTAAACAAACAACCACATCAATACGAAAACAAAAAGATGTCCGATATAAAGTAACTCGTCAAAATGAAAAGAAAAACACAAAAAAACTGTTTTTAAGCGAAAAATCAGAGCCAGGAAATTAGAAGACATTTTTAGATTTCCAAACGGCAGTGGAAGTGGAGCGGGAGGGAAATGCACGCAATCACCCCGGTGTGGTTTTTAAGGTTAGGAAGGGTTAATGTTGTTGTTGATTGTTGCGGTAGTTGTTGTAATTGTTGCTGTTGTTGTAATTGTTGTTGTTGTTGTAATTGTTGCTGTTGTAATTGTTGCTGTTGTAATTGTTGCTGTTGTTGTAATTGTTGCTGTTGTTGTAATTGTTGTTGTTGTTGTAATTCTTGCTGTTGTTGTAATTGTTGTTGTTGTTGTTGTTGTTGGAGGTGGGGGTGGTGTTGGGAGTAAGGGTCGGGGATCGTTTAAGTCTCTGTGGTAAATCTTTTACATCAGTTTCGGTGTGGGTGAATTTCTGGAAAATAAACCTGAATACAAATCCTTATTATAAGAAGACCTACGGCAAATTGCACTGGGAAACGCACCAGTTGGCCTGATTA
>OY744554.1:34091330-34103830 GCA_963556195.1 Sepiola atlantica
GGTAATCCAAGTTTATAAGTAGTGCTTGTCTCCTGTGGATGCATCCTTTACAAATTTCATCTCTGACATTTAAACAGATTGTATTTGGGTCAATAAGTGCCCTTAATATATGATATTTTTCTGCATCACATATATGACATCTATTTATGGCTGGAGAAAAAGATGATCTCTCTATTACTTTCCATTTGATGGTAAAGGGTGTCTCTTTATGTATTAGTTGCCATATACGGGTCGCGAGTGCCGTGTTTGCCTTGTTTTTGTATTTAAAGGTATTCCCGTGTGCGCATAATCTTTGTTTGAAGCTTCCATGTGTCATGCCTATATATTTTTCGGCTAGGCTGGCTTGTGACAGTGGCTTCATATACAAGGAATCAATTTTTGCAATTCCCCTCTAGGGGCAATTGTTTTGTCCTGGCATGGGCAGCCTGTGTTTTTTTTTTATTGCTTTGGGCTCTGTAGAGATGATTTTTCTTATGGGTGGGGTGGTGGAGTAGCTAGTATTGATTGTTCTTCTGTTAAAGAGTGTGTGCAGGGTGTGTGGAGGAAGTGCTTGTTATACATTTGTGCAGGTTGTGGGAAGTGCTTGTTTTACATTTGTGCAGGTTGTGGGAAGTGCTTGTTATACATTTGTGCAGGTTGTGGGACGTGCTTGTTATACATTTGTGCAGGTTGTGGGAAGTGCTTGTTATACATTTGTGCAGGTTGTGGGAAGTGCTTGTTATACATTTGTGCAGGTTGTGGGAAGTGCTTGTTATACATTTGTGCAGGTTGTGGGAAGTGCTTGTTTTACATTTGTGCAGGTTGTGGGAAGTGCTTGTTATACATTTGTGCAGGTTGTGGGAAGTGCTTGTTTTACATTTGTGCAGGTTGTGGGAAGTGCTTGTTATACATTTGTGCAGGTTGTGGGAAGTGCTTGTTATACATTTGTGCAGGTTGTGGGAAGTGCTTGTTATACATTTGTGCAGGTTGTGGGAAGTGCTTGTTATACATTTGTGCAGGTTGTGGGAAGTGCTTGTTATACATTTGTGCAGGTTGTGGGAAGTGCTTGTTATACATTTGTGCAGGTTGTGGGAAGTGCTTGTTATACATTTGTGCAGGTTGTGGGAAGTGCTTGTTATACATTTGTGCAGGTTGTGGGAAGTGCTTGTTATACATTTGTGCAGGTTGTGGGAAGTGCTTGTTTTACATTTGTGCAGGTTGTGAGAAGTGCTTGTTATACATTTGTGCAGGTTGTGGGAAGTGCTTGTTATACATTTGTGCAGGTTGTGGGAAGTGCTTGTTTTACATTTGTGCAGGTTGTGGGAAGTGCTTGTTATACATTTGTGCAGGTTGTGGGAAGTGCTTGTTTTACATTTGTGCAGGTTGTGGGAAGTGCTTGTTATACATTTGTGCAGGTTGTGGGAAGTGCTTGTTATACATTTGTGCAGGTTGTGGGAAGTGCTTGTTTTACATTTGTGCAGGTTGTGGGAAGTGCTTGTTATACATTTGTGCAGGTTGTGGGAAGTGCTTGTTTTACATTTGTGCAGGTTGTGGGAAGTGCTTGTTATACATTTGTGCAGGTTGTGGGAAGTGCTTGTTATACATTTGTGCAGGTTGTGGGAAGTGCTTGTTATACATTTGTGCAGGTTGTGGGAAGTGCTTGTTATACATTTGTGCAGGTTGTGGGAAGTGCTTGTTTTACATTTGTGCAGGTTGTGGGAAGTGCTTGTTTTACATTTGTGCAGGTTGTGGGAAGTGCTTGTTTTACATTTGTGCAGGTTGTGGGAAGTGCTTGTTATACATTTGTGCAGGTTGTGGGAAGTGCTTGTTATACATTTGTGCAGGTTGTGGGAAGTGCTTGTTATACATTTGTGCAGGTTGTGGGAAGTGCTTGTTATACATTTGTGCAGGTTGTGGGAAGTGCTTGTTATACATTTGTGCAGGTTGTGGGAAGTGCTTGTTTTACATTTGTGCAGGTTGTGGGAAGTGCTTGTTTTACATTTGTGCAGGTTGTGGGAAGTGCTTGTTTTACATTTGTGCAGGTTGTGGAAAGTGCTTGTTTTACATTTGTGCAGGTTGTGGGAAGTGCTTGTTATACATTTGTGCAGGTTGTGGGAAGTGCTTGTTTTACATTCAAGCTGTACCTTAAAACTTTCGCTGTTCCTAACAAGCAAGCCTTTTGCAGAATTGAAAAAGAAATTGTCTCGTCAATCTGTTTAAGCTATTTATGATGGGTTTTCGCCATGGTTCCAAGCGTTCCAATTACAACGGGAATCACCTTTACTTCTTTACATTTCCATAGTCTAACTAATTCCCATTTTAGATCTTGATATTTATTTATTTATTTATTCGTATTCTTGCTCATGCACTCTAGTATCGAAGGGGCAGGCTATATCAATGATTAAGCAATCTCTCTTGTTTTTATTTAGAAAGATTAAGTCGGGTTTTGAATGTTCAAGAACCTTATCAGTCTGTATGCGCATGTCCCAAAGAAGTTTGACATTGTCGTTTTCCTGTACCACTTCTGGTTTATTCTCTACCACTTATTGTGGTCCAATTTATAAAGTTTTAATATATTCCAGTGTAGTACTTAAGCGACTTTGGCGTGTGCCCATTTTATTTACCGATGTTGTGCTAGCCTTGGGCATTCAGATACAATATGCGCTACGGTTTCTTCACTTTCATTACACAACCGTCATATCGGTGATTCTGCAGTTTTGTCAGTGTAATGTTTGATGAACCTAGTGTGGATGGCTTGTTCCTGGGTTGTCATTAAGGTGCTCTCAGTAGATCTTTTGAGATCACCCCTGACCAACCAATTCCAGCTGTAATTATCTCTAAATGCAGTATTCTTAAAGAATACGCTATGTAGTTTATTTCCAAATAATTTTAAACCTTTCTCTTGTAACCCTTGATTCTTTTTCACCCCAGTTCTTAATAGTTGTTCTATTTTCACTTCACAAAAAAGAATCTCATTACTTTCAGAAATATATTTATATAGACTGTTAGATAATGGTGATGAACGTACAGTGAGATTGCTTAACTTGTGCGATTTGTAACGGAGTCATCTCGTGCAATGTTGGTGCGATGTGTTCTCACGATTCGCGGGGACAGTTGACGAGACCTCAGGATCGAGGGTTAGGTCACACCTGTGCGTCGATCACGAGATTTCGTGACGTCACAGTTTTCCTGGTGGGAAAACGGCAGTGAGATATTCAGTTTGGACTTGGAAGCCGACTAGTCAACACGCCTTAGCCATGTAGCGATTACATAAGCTAGGGGATTTCGGATCCCCAAAAATGAGAGCCAGACAAAGCCCCCCTCTTCCTTCCTTTACAAGTAATTAGGAAATTAACTAGCGTAAGCTTCTCTCTCCACTACGACGTAACTGCTTCAGTGTCGACAAGCTAATAGAAAATAAATGGCTCAAACTAATTAGAAGATTTGTTATATTTTGTGTGTAAAAGACTTGATTTCAGCTTACGAAAAAAACGCCAGGACGATGGAAAAAGAGGGCGAAATTATGACGCGGGGCAGAACGACAGACAGATAGCAGCAGCGACACAAAGAACCTGCAGAGATATCGGGTGGCGACGGCGCGGGGGTGAAACAAGAAAGAGACGCACGGTTAGTACAAATAGTTCCCCCTGCAGTTGGGGTTCTCGAATAGAAACGACACATCGTCCCGTTCGCGGGATCAACAGGCGAGCTGTTCTACAACGCCAGAGATTCCGACATTACAACGTGTTGTTATAAACCAGCAATTCCACAAGACAATCTTCTTCTATATTCACAACATCTTCAACACTAAGTAGACCTCGACTACCTTCCTTTCTAGGTAGATACAATCGATATGCATCTCCAAAAATTGTAAGCATTTTACGTGTTTTGGTATCCAAACATTTTAGTTCATCTACATTCCAGTCAAGTATACCTACAGTATATCGAATGATAGCTACTCCTCTTCTATTATATCTGTTGGTACCCGTTAGTCGTAAGCAGAAACTATACTATTACTTATATTACTAATGGAGATTTGGTATCCGTCTGTTTGAAGCCGAAATTATACTATTACTTCTATTACTAATAGGGATTTTGTATCTGTCTGTCTGTAGCCTAACCAATACTATTACTTCTATTACTAATGGAGATTTGGTACCCGTTAGTCGTAAGCAGAAACTATACTATTACTTATATTACTAATGAAGATTTGGTATCCGTCTGTTTGAAGCCGAAATTATACTATTACTTCTATTAATAATTGAGATTTTGTATCTGTTTGTCTGTAGCCGAACCAATACTATTACTTCTATTACTAATGGAGATTTGGTACCCGTTAGTCGTAAGCAGAAACTATACTATTACTTATATTACTAATGAAGATTTGGTATCCGTCTGTTTGAAGCCGAAATTATACTATTACTTCTATTAATAATTGAGATTTTGTATCTGTTTGTCTGTAGCCGAACCAATACTATTACTTCTATTACTAATGGAGATTTGGTACCCGTTAGTCGTAAGCAGAAACTATACTATTACTTATATTACTAATGAAGATTTGGTATCCGTCTGTTTGAAGCCGAAATTATACTATTACTTCTATTAATAATTGAGATTTTGTATCTGTTTGTCTGTAGCCGAACCAATACTATTACTTCTATTACTAATGGAGATTTGGTACCCGTTAGTCGTAAGCAGAAACTATACTATTACTTATATTACTAATGAAGATTTGGTATCCGTCTGTTTGAAGCCGAAATTATACTATTACTTCTATTAATAATTGAGATTTTGTATCTGTTTGTCTGTAGCCGAACCAATACTATTACTTCTATTACTAATGGAGATTTTGTATCCGTCCGTCTGTAGTCGACACTATTACTTCTATTACTATTAGTAATAGAAGTAATAGTATAGTTTCAGCTTACGACAGACAGATACAAAATCTCCAGTAATAATAGGAGAAATAGCAATGTGTCAACATTACAAAGACAGCTTCTAAATCTTTTTAATAGAAGTGATAGTATAGTTTCGGCTTCAGACAGACAGATACCAAATCTCCATTAGTAATAGAAGTAATAGTATAGTTTCAGCTTCAGACAGACAGATACCACATCTCCATTAGTAATAGAAGTAATAGTATAGTTTTGGCTTCAGACAGACAGATACCAAATCTCCATTAGTAATAGAAGTACTAGTATAGTTTCGGCTTCAGACAGACAGATACTAAATCTTCATTAGTAATAGAAGTACTAGTATAGTTTCGGCTTCAGACAGACAGATACTAAATCTTCATTAGTAATAGAAGTACTAGTATAGTTTCGGCTTCAGACAGACAGATACCACATCTCCATTAGTAATAGAAGTAATAGTATAGTTTTGGCTTCAGACAGACAGATACTAAATCTTCATTAGTAATAGAAGTACTAGTATAGTTTCGGCTTCAGACAGACAGATACCACATCTCCATTAGTAATAGAAGTAATAGTATAGTTTTGGCTTCAGACAGACAGATACTAAATCTTCATTAGTAATAGAAGTACTAGTATAGTTTCGGCTTCAGACAGACAGATACCACATCTCCATTAGTAATAGAAGTAATAGTATAGTTTTGGCTTCAGACAGACAGATACTAAATCTCCATTAGTAATAGAAGTACTAGTATAGTTTCGGCTTCAGACAGACAGATACCACATCTCCATTAGTAATAGAAGTAATAGTATAGTTTTGGCTTCAGACAGACAGATACTAAATCTCCATTAGTAATAGAAGTACTAGTATAGTTTCGGCTTCAGACAGACAGATACCACATCTCCATTAGTAATAGAAGTAATAGTATAGTTTTGGCTTCAGACAGACAGATACTAAATCTTCATTAGTAATAGAAGTACTGGTATTGGTCCAGCTTCAGACAGACAGATACCAAATCTCCATTAGTAATAGAAGTAATAGTATAGTTTTGGCTTCAGACAGACAGATACTAAATCTCCATTAGTAATAGAAGTACTAGTATAGTTTCGGCTTCAGACAGACAGATACCAAATCTCCATTAGTAATAGAAGTACTAGTATAGTTTCGGCTTCAGACAGACAGATACCAAATCTCCATTAGTAATAGAAGTAATAGTATAGTTTTGGCTTCAGACAGACAGATACTAAATCTCCATTAGTAATAGAAGTACTGGTATTGGTCCAGCTTCAGACAGACAGATACCAAATCTCCATTAGTAATAGAAGTAATAGTATAGTTTTGGCTTCAGACAGACAGATACTAAATCTCCATTAGTAATAGAAGTAATAGTATAGTTTTGGCTTCAGACAGACAGATACTAAATCTCCATTAGTAATAGAAGTACTAGTATAGTTTCGGCTTCAGACAGACAGATACCACATCTCCATTAGTAATAGAAGTAATAGTATAGTTTTGGCTTCAGACAGACAGATACTAAATCTTCATTAGTAATAGAAGTACTGGTATTGGTCCGGCTTCAGATAGACAGATACCATATCTCCATTAGTAATAGAAGTACTAGTATAGTTTCGGCTTCAGACAGACAGATACTAAATCTCTATTAGTAATAGAAGTACTAGTATAGTTTCGGCTTCAGACAGACAGATACCAAATCTCCATTAGTAATAGAAGTAATAGTATAGTTTTGGCTTCAGACAGACAGATACTAAATCTCCATTAGTAATAGAAGTAATAGTATAGTTTTGGCTTCAGACAGACAGATACTAAATCTCCATTAGTAATAGAAGTAATAGTATAGTTTTGGCTTCAGACAGACAGATACTAAATCTCCATTAGTAATAGAAGTACTAGTATAGTTTCGGCTTCAGACAGACAGATACCAAATCTCCATTAGTAATAGAAGTAATAGTATAGTTTCGGCTTCAGACAGACATATACTAAATCTCCATTAGTAATAGAAGTACTAGTATTGGTCCAGCTTCAGACAGACAGATACCAAATCTTTTTAATAGAAGTAATACTACAGGTCCGACGTCAGACAGACAGATACCAAATCATCTATTATTAATGGAAGTGATAGTATAGTTTCGGCTTCAGAGAGACAAATACGAAATCTCAATTATTAAAAATTTATCTCCTAATTACTCTAAGTAAGCCATCATTAAATTTAAAAACACTACCCATTGCCCGAAGCGGCTTTTGGCTTGTGAATGCATATAATTCTCTTTGAATATAATTCTCTTTAATTTAATGATTAAAGTTGGGTTTTTTTCTTTCCTCTTCTTTTCTTTGCCAAATACACAACAGGCCGATGGGGTCTTCAACAAGAAGTTGAGTTTATTGAAACTGACGCTACGGTTTAGTTGTAATTAGGAATTCAGTTCAAGATGTCGGTTAGGGTTAGGTTTAGTTCACAGAGGTCAATGTTTTGTGGGGTTAGTTAAGCTACACGGTTGCCAAAAAAGGGCAAACGATCGAGAAAAAGACATTAAGAGAAGAACAGTAGTAAGTCTTTTTTATTATTTTAGTAAAAACGAAAAGAAGTGACAAAAGGAATAAACAAAAACGAAACGAAAAAATGAATAAACGAAAGGAAAACCAATGAAATAAAGAAAATGAAAGAAAAATGATGAAATAACAGATAGAACGAATAAAAATTTTAAAAAAGATTGAATGAAGAAAAAAATGACAGATAGAAGGAAAGAAAGTTTGAAAGAAATAAGAAATAACGGCAGATAGAACGAATAAAAAAATGAAAGATAGAATAAAAAAATAAAAAAGATTGAATGAAGACAAAAATGACAGATAGAACGAAAAAAAGTAAGATTAAACGAAAGAAAAAGGATTAAAAATAGAAAAAAAAAGAAATAAATGAAAGAAAAACGAAAAAAATGACGGATAGAAAAAGAATAGAAGACAGAATGAAGAAAAAAAACGTAAGATTGAATTAAAGAAAAAATGAAAGATTGAATGAAAAACATTTGAAAAAAAAAGAAATAATGACAGAACGAACAAAAAAATGAAAGATACAATGAAGAAAAAACATAACATTGAATGAAAGAAAAACGAAAGATTGAATGAAAGAAAAAAATAACAGATAGAACGAATGAAAAAAAGATAAAATAAAGAAAAAACATAAGATTGAATGAAAGAAAAAACTAAAGACTGAATAAAAGAAAATTTGAAAGAAAAAAGAAATAATGACAGATAGAACGAATAAAAAAATGAAGTATAGAATGAAGAAAAAAACATACGATTGAATGAAAGAAAAACGAAAGATTGAATGAAAGAAAAACGAAAGATTGAATTAAAGAAGAAAATAACAGATAGAACGAATGAAAAAAAGATAAAATGAAAAAAAAACATAAGATTGAATGAAAGAAAAAAAACGAAAGACTGAATGAAAGAAAATTTGAAAGAAAAAAGAAATAATGACAGATAGAACGAATAAAAAAAATGAAAGATAGAATGAAGAAAAAAACATAAGATTGAATGAAAGAAACAACAAAAGATTGAATGAAAGGAAAAAATAACAGATAGAACGAATGAAATGACGAAAAAAGTAAGATAGAATGAAAAAAATTCATTTATATAACGAAATAAAAATAAAAAAGAGAACGAAAGGAAAACTGAAAGTTATCACGAAAAATAAAAAAAAACGAAAAGAAAAATGAAAGAAACAAGGAACGTTACTACCGAGTGTTAGGAGACAAATTTATAAGGGCATCCTAAGTAAGAAATTGTTCAGCAAGATGTTTGTTCACATTACATTTAACTTTCTGCATGTTAGTACAGTTGGAGAAACAGGGAGCAGGAAAGGAATTCCAAAGGCAAGCAGTTCGAAGAAAGAAGCTATGAAAGTGGAAAGCTTACCGGTATCTGGGAGCGTCTACGGTAAAGAGGTGGGACATTCTTGGTTGTCTGGTTGGTCGGGTCTATTTATGTTGAGGGGTGGGGCACAGGTGCAGAAGTTTGCCAGAGCACATTTCATTGAAACACCTGCAAAACTAGCACAGGGATGGGGCCGGGGCTGGAGCTTGGTAGACAGTGTGGGACCTATAAGGTGAGAGACTCTTATTTTAACCCTGTCTAAGCGCGCGCGAGAGAGAGAGAGAGACTAGTGGTTGATGCACCAGCCCAGATGCTGCAACAATGCTTCATACGTGGGCGTATGATTGCTTTTATTTATCTTCCTCCCACAAGGTAAGATGTGACACAAGGTCGAGAAAGTGGGATTTGAAAGGACAGCACCCGAGAAGGTGAGCACTTGGGCCTACAAAAAATGCCTGGGCAGCCCCGTCGGCATTCCCCGGTAGGGGCGCCTCAGGCAGTAAGCAACAAACTTACTCCTCCCCAAAGAGCGGAGGCAAAGCCTGAGAGGAACTGCACAGGACAAGCCCACAGACCGGCGTCATCATGCCCCGAAGGACAAGACGGTACCGGTCTATGGGGTGTAGTATCCATCGGAACAGATTGTATTTAGGGCATACATCCCAGGAAACATTAATTCAGGGAATTAAAATTATATTCCCAGAATGCATCCACCCTTAGGCATCAAAGCCCACTGTGGAAGGGGGAAGGTGGGGGTTGGGGGTCTTTGTGACATTTAAAGCCAACGCCTGTTAGCATTCCCCGGTAAGAGCGCCTCAGGGGATAGCAATAAACTGACCATTCTCAAAATGTGAGAAGGTAAAGACTGTGAGGGTGGACGTCCCAGAACTGCACAGACCGGCGGAATCAAGACCCGAAGGCCAAGACGATACCGGTCTGTGGGGTATAGTATCCATCGGAACAGAGACTACACTTTGATCTTGGCCAAAAGGCCCAGCCCCCGGCTGAATGAGCGTATGGTTGCTTTATATTGATAAAAGATATTGTCAGGTGTGAGGAATTTTCACAGGAGCAAAGTGTAGTATCATTCCTGATTCTACACTTCATCTTGTCTGTCATCGGTCAGTGAAAGTAAAATCGTTCTAGACAGAGGCAAGTTTTATTTTTGTCCCAAACCGGAGTGTTACTTTTGCGCAATCACCTAAAAGTCCAACCCTTCCTCAGCGTGATAGTTTTAGAGTTATCCAGCTAATAGGGCTCTAATGAAATCTAGAAGGAGTCAGCATCAGGAACCGTCGTCTTCTGGTCAGCGCTGCATGTCGCAAACAAAAAAAGTGTCAGGCAGCAGATCCGTAAAGCAATGGAGTCAAAGATACAACGTTAATTGTTCTGCCATCTCTTTGTGTGCTCTGTGTCAAACCTTCCCCGACTTCGCATGCAACCACTGTTCTCGGTGTCGGTGGTAAAAACCTGCAATCTTCCAGGTTAATGAATAGTTGCGACTAACTATATATTTTCACTTACCGGCGAGTATATAATCGCTTATACACTCGTGTGACTCCAGGATCTATTCGTCTGTTGATGAACCCACTCGGACTCGATGTTTATAGAAAGGTTTATTTAAAAAGAAAGACGATTATATAACACATCCGAGCGACTGACCACTTGTGTATGCGTGATGAAAGAGATAGATAGATAGATAGATAGATAGATAGATAGTCCGTATCACAACACCCATCCACACTGTGCGCGATGTCCCACTCCCATTGGGGACAGCACCTAGACACGTCTTTTCTACTTAAAGTCTCGGCAACCAAAGAGACAGAAAATCTACCCCCTTCGGAATCACGTGGTTTCATTGAATTCCGTCTAAGATCACCTCTAACTTTTCAAGTGTCACTCAAAAATGTCTATTTCCATTCAAACGCATTCTTCGTTTTGTAACAAGGGGACTTCATGCAGACCAGACAATTCTGAGGCACAATCTTCGTGACCTCTTTGCAGAAGTAATAATCATCATCAGCATCATCATCAGCAGCAGCAGCAGCAGAAGCAGAAGCAGAAGCAGAAGCAGAAGCAGCAGCAGCAGCAACAACATCAACATCAAAAGTAACAGCAACAACAACAACTTTAGGGAGAGATTAATTTTCCCCACATTAAAAAAAACTGACCTTGTGTCTAACTCTGCCCTTGTTGGGATTGCAAGTAAATAGAAACCTATACAGACCAGAGAACTCTGAGACACAAACTTCATGACCTCTATGCAGAAGTCCGACTTCATCATCATCATCATCATCATCATCATCATCATCATCATCATCATCATCATCATCATCATCATTGTCGTCGTCGTCGTCGTCGTCATCATCATCATCGTCATCATCGTCGTCATCGTCGTCGTCGTCGTCGTCGTCATCATCATCATCATCGTCGTCATCGTAATCATCATCATCATCATCATCATCATCATCATCATCATCATCATCATCATCATCATCATCATAATCATCATCATCATCATCATCATCATCATCATCATCATCATCATCATCACCATCACCTGGTGATACCAGATCAGGCTGCCCTGTGGCTCCCTGAGACGAAATTCACCTACATTGACGTTTTTTTTTCTTTTTTTTTTTTTCTTTTGTTTGTAAAACTTAATTATGTTCTACAAAACCAAAAACAAAAACAACAGCCCCTCTCCCTTTCTCCCTCCCCTTTTTTATTTTTATTTTTCCTACCCTACTCCCGGTCCTGGATATGACCTTAAACTACATCCGATGGTGAGATCCGGCTTACGGACTTTGGGGAATGTGGAGCCTCCTCTTAATTACCATTGCTCCCAGGTTCACCCTAACCCGGAGTGGTAGTACCTGTTAGGGTCCCAACTATGGGTTAAATAGAAACAGATATTAAAGGGGGAAAGAAACAAGAAAGAGAAGAAAACAAGACCAGATTCGGCATTAAATAACCCAAAAAGGGTTGATATGCCGTAAAACAAAACTACCAAACCTACCAAACCATCACCATCACCACCACCATCATCATCATCATCATCATCATCATCATCATCATCATCATCATCATCATCATCATCAACAACTTCACCCTTTCGGGAGAGATGGATTTCCTCACATTTAAAAAACCCGACCTTGTGTCTAACTCAGCCCTCGTTTTGAAGGTAAGTAAATAGAAACCCACACCCAGATGATAACCGTCGTTTATAATCGAGACGTTACGCGTCTGCCAATACATGTGGAACCGATTTTGGCAAGGTTCCATTTCAATATGGAATCTGCTATTCGATGCAGACTTGCAGGATGTACCAAATTCTCTTGGGGGCCCTAACGAGAGAAAATAAAATATCCTCAATTAAGCTGGCTTCTGATTTCTAGAACCCGGCTGACGGTGACGGGAAGAGTTGGGTTAAGGGTCTTCAAATTCGAAACCATTCGGGCTTTGCTTATTCCGTTGGGAGGACTCGACTCCGGAACCAATTGATTTTGAATCAGCGCCCGCCGAAGAAGTTTAAACTCAACCCAGACCATAGACAATTGATTTTAAATGAGGTCGATGTTTGAGAAACGCTATTCCTTTCAATTGATTACGCACGAAATCGGCTAAATAATTGGTTCAAAGTTTTCAGTTCCAGCCGGTCGCTTATATACGACAGAGACGCGATCACAAACGTATTGAGATTCTTACTTTTCAGATTA
>OY744554.1:34108830-34121330 GCA_963556195.1 Sepiola atlantica
ACAATGTTTGCCTCAATGCCAGTAAACTTCTCACACCTGACATTATCCTATATCTCTACAAAGCCACCATCCGCCCATGCATGGAGTATTGTGTCTGTGCCTTGAATCTTCCGAAGGACTCATTGAGTTCTGTCAACAACGGCCACTTCTAGCGAAAGACTAACCCTAAACCCTAATCCTAACCCAGAAAATGTAAAAAAAATTGAACACAATGGAATCAACCTAATAAGAAATTGCTTAAAAACAGTGGTTTATTTGTTTGTTTTATAAAAAAAAATCTTTTGAAACTTTGTGGTGCATAAAACACAAACATTTTATTTAAAAACATTTGATTAACAATGGTTCCTTTGATAAAAAAAATAAGCATCGTATTAATAACAGATGTTTAGCTGTGGTTTGTTCGTTCTTTATTTTTATATATGTATTTACTTTTATTTTCCTCGTCTGAATTTATCGTCTGCCAGTCTTCAATTTATCGTTTGGCAGTGTTCGCCTCGTCAACGCTCGGGGACTTCCGAAACCTGCCGCGAAGTCACGGAAACGCGGGTCGTTCTCTATAAAAGTACCGATATTTTTTATTAGTTTAATAGATGATTTTTTTGTGCACCGAAAAGTTTACAAAAGATGATTTTTTTATATAAAAAACAACGAAACCACTGTTTTTAACCAATTTCTTGTTTATTTGTTTTTCATATAAGATTTTTGCACAATGGTTGCTACTATGCTAACTTTTTAAGAGGTTTTTTCCTCTTTTCATTTTTCTTCTGTTTTCTTCTTAAATGACCTCAATTAGGGCAACACCACATTGGGTATTGTCAGTTGTTGAAATTCTTGTTCCAGGTACATAATTCCCCTGATGATCTGCCAAGCACGGACCTGCTTCGTAGAGAAACATGTGTAGGGAAAAAACTCTTTAATTTTGATAAATCTGATAAATAAATCAACTTTGAAAGGAAAAAAAGTATTTTGTGGTGATGAATGATTTCGTGGACGAAATGTTTTGGTAAACTTTCAAAAGAAAACACACACACACATATATATATATATATATATATATATATATATATATATATATATATATATATATATATATGTATGTATGTATTTCAAAGCATTTTCTTGCATTATTGATTTAGATAACAGTAAACCGCCTTGATGGTTATATAATTATGATAAATGAAAAAAAAAATTCGCATTTGTTCATGAAGAAGAAGAAGAAGAAGAAGAAGAAGAAGAAGAAGAAGAAGAAGAAGAAGAAGAAAGAGAAGCAAGAAGTAACAGAAGATGAAAGAGAAGAAGAAGAAGAAGAAGAAGAAGAAGAAGATGAAAGAGAAGGAGGAAGAAAAAGATGAAAGAGAAGGGTAAAGAAGAAGATGAAAGAGGAGGAAAAAGAAAAAGAAGAAGAAGAAGAAGAAGAAGAAAACGAAGAAGTGATAAATGATTTCGTGAACGAAATGTTTTGGTAAACTTTAAAAAAAAACATATAAATGCTCTGTACCCTGTAATCGTGTATCATCGAGCTTACTTTTATTGGCCTAATCCCGGTCTTCACTGAATAACATATCTTCTAAATGAAAAATCTAAATATATATATATATATATATATATAATTATTTCCACAATCAGACAACGCCGCAGCCCACAACCTATGAAAAGAAACAAACCGGAAGTCCTAGACTCGATGTCATCCAACAAGTTAACCTAGCGAGCAAATAAATATTAGATTTCTTGAATGTGAGATGATATAAGCATAGGTTGTGGGCTACGGCGTTGTCTGATTGTGGAAATAATTATATATATCATCTCACATTCAATAAATCTAATATTTATTTGCTCGCTTGGTTAGCTTGTTGGATGACATCGTCCTAGCGAGTATAAAATCCTACTTGTGAGACATCGGCCTGGGTTCATAGTAGTTGGATGACTACACCCCTTGTTGAAAAGAGTAGGTAAATTCCACAGTCGGTCATCGCCGCGGTTCGCTTAATCTGTGTAAATTAATAGACATTCTTGTATGTGGCGAGGTAGCTCAGTGGCAGAGTACTCGCTTACCATGCAAGCGACTCGGGTTTCGAATCCTGAGTTCGGATGTGTTCTACTGATGAGCCCAAAGGAGGGCGAAACTCGAGTCTAGGACTTCCGGTTTGTTTCTTTTCATAGGTTGTGGGCTGCGGCGTTGTCTGATTGTGGAAATAATTATATATATCATCTCACATTCAAGAAATATATATATATATATATATATATATATATATATATATATATATGTATATATGTGTGTGTGTGTGTGTGTGTGTGTGTGTAGATTCATGATAACAAGTCAAAGCAGCACCATTTTATCTATTCACTTTTGTCATGTCGGTGTAAGTTTCTCTGCTATACTTAAAGCTCAGGCAAAGTTTGATTCGACCGTTTCTCAAATAATCGTGTTTGGCTACTTCGAAATTCGAGCCAACACAGTCCGTTAGTTTATCGACAAAAATATCCTTAAATATTTTGATTTATAAAATATGTTAATTAACTTTATAATTTGCCTTTTTTCATTGCTAAGCTTAGTTCATAGCGTAGAAAGTTCATAGCCGATGGAGTTAATCGCATAAGAGTTTTATTGGGTTATTCGGACTACTCTTCTAACCTTGAACGTAATTCTAACAACGTTTTAAAAGATATATATATATATATATATATATATATATATATATATATATATATATATATATGTATATCAAGGGAGGCGAAAGACCGCTCTATCCCTTAATAGACTCAAGAATTGCCTATGCTGGAAATCTCATTTCTTTGACCAATCATAACTCAAAAACCAATAAACCAAATTAGTTAAAACTTTGCACAAATTTTTTATTTGATAGGTTCTATAAGTGTGTAGAATTTCAGCATCATTAGTCAAGGCAACCCAGAGATCCAGAAAGTTCAATCATCAAATCATGTTATATGTGTGTACGTATGTACGTACGTAGTACGTATGTGCCACCCTGTATCTCATCGACTATTTGATGGATTCAGCTGATTTTTGGCAGAGATAGAGGTTCTAGGATCTAGTTGATGACATTTTAATTTCAATTTACCATATACCTTAGTTTTCCAGAAAATTCAAAAAAAACTTATGAGAAGGCATTGTATTGAGGCATAGCCTTTACAAAAGTAGTGACATTCCATGAAAAATACCAGTATACTGAAATCATATGCCTTTAATAGGGTTTAGATGAAAATTCATATACACTAAATGTACAAAAGCAAGTAAATTCCCAAACTACATATCAACCAAACCATTTTATTATCACATCACTACAGTATAAATCTCTATGCATGAGTGGATGAAGTGTGTGAGGTGCGCTGAAGAAAAAATCCTATCAGTAAAATACATAGCTCTGCTGTGCTCGCATACCCTTAATGACAATAAAAGTGTAAAGATTTGGGAATTTCCTTGCTTTTGTACATTTAGTGTATATGAATTTTCATCGTAACCCTATAAAGGGCATATGATTTCAGTATACTGGCATTTTTCATTGAATATATATATATATATATATATATATATATATATATATATATAGAGAGAGAGAGAGAGAGAGAGAGAGAGAAAGAGAGAGAGAGAGAGAGAGATTACTTGTAAGTAGGTAGGAAACTTTCAGCAGAATTCTCAATTAAATCAGTGAAGAGAATTAAGAGCTTAATATTTATTTATTGAACCAGAAATTGCATCGACGGTTGAACCGGCGGTTTCGTACACTGAGGGAATGAATCTCAGGCACTCATCGGCAGCCGGCGAAATGGTTGAATAATTCAAATGTTATAATAATTCAAATGTTATAATAATTCAAATGTTATAATATCAAAATTAAAACCATGTGATACTCATTTGATTGGAGGCGTGTGTGTGCTATTAATTATTTATAAAAAAAAAAAAAAAAAATATTTTTACATATAATTTAGGATCTTGATGATAAATAATTGAATGAACTAACTAACTTCTTAATTTCGACAGCTGCCGATGAGTGCCTGAGATCCATCCCTTCAGTGTTCGAAACTGCCGGTACATTGTTGAAATATTTAATATACAGTATCTAAATAAATTATATTAGCTCTCTTATATGATCGAGCACTTTATTTGATTACTTATCATACACAACCTGACACACATATATATATATATATATATATATATATATATATATATATATATATATATATATATAATTCCCCCTACAAGTAAACCATATCCAAATATTCAAAGTAACATAGTATCGGAAGACCAAATAAAATCCGCTCGGCATGTCTACACTTTGGCTCATACGAGGAATGGTTCACTTTCTCCTAGTGATGCTGCCTCAAGTAACTAGGCTTGATATTCCACCAGACCAGATGAATTCTTGTCCTGGAATTTCGTAAGACCGAGAGACTACAAGAAAGATATACTATAACATAGTTTACGTGTCAATTGGAGTAGGACAATTCCAAATATGATCTGAGGTTAAGATCGGATTCTAACTCTTCCTGATGAGATCTCAGTTTATAGTAACTATTGATCGATAACATCTACATGCCAGTGTCGCAGATTTTGTACATGTCTGTGTAAATAAAAAAATTATCATATATAAAGCTCTATTTTGATATTGTGCACTTTTTATAAACCCGGTTAAAATTCTCTGGATTACCACCCTGTGGATATTTTTACCTGGATTATTATCATTATTATATATATATATATATATATATATATATATATATATATATATATATATATGTTTATATATATATATATGTTTATATATATATATATATATAAACATATATATATATATATATATATATATATGCGAACATTGTTAAAAATAACAGGAATTGCCTGTTTAATTATACCTTTTTTATTTTTACAATTTTTCTGATGGGCATTTTTGTATTGAAATAATTAAAAAGATAAATGTTCCATAGGTTTCACAGGTTTCACGGACGTTTTCGATTCTTCGCCGAATCAACCATTAGGTGCCAAACGCAAATGAACAAAAAAGAAGAGAAGTTTTTTAAAAAGCGGCGGAGAAACACGCATAGAACGTTTTTTGTATTGTTCCATAAAATAAAAAAGTATACTTAAACAGACAAGTTGTGGTATTTTTAACAATTTTTGCATAAATGAGAAAATGCTGACTAAATACACATAATGTATATATATATATATAAATATATATATATATATATATATATATATATGTATATATATATATAGAGAGAGAGATAGATAGATAGATAGATAGATAGATAGATAGATAGATAGATAGATAGATAGATAGATAGATAGATTTGATGCGCACTCATTCGAACACATGCCATGATATATCATCTGTGGACTTCCCTCTGAATTCGCTTCCTGTAAAAACCGCCTCGGCCCGAGCTCTCCCCCGTTCTTCTATGAGGGTACGTGCCACTGATTTCTGTTGAAAATAATCCATCGCCAACGATACAATGAACCTTCCATTACTACAACTCTGTCAGTGGCACGACCCTCGGATTATCGGATTTAGAAGGATCGGGGTGTCCTGAGCCGCGGTCGTGTGATCTTGGATCAGTGAACGCAGATCAATGTTTTTGAGCTTTCGCTCGAATTCAGATTGAATGAGAACAGCAAAGACAATATGGCCGCTGCAGTCGGACTGGACTTTTTTTTTCTGGTGTCATTGACTTTGAAGTATGTGCATATTTATGCCCGGTTTCGGCTCGAATTTCGAAGTAGACAGAGACGGTCGAATCGAACTTGGCCTGAACTTTAAGTATATATAAACTTGTTTTTGTGGAATGACCTGGATTCGAACTTGGCACAGCCAGGTTTTCAACATGTGTCATTAACCACTTAGCCACTGTAACCTCCCATTAATGCATATTACTCTCTCTATATATATATGGGAAATGAAAAAGGAAAAACTAAAAGATGTTTTTTTTTATGTATTTATCAACGTTTCGTCTTTATTTGTAAGACTTCCTCAGGATGATAATTTTAAGAAAAATGTCATGCAAGTACGTGAAAATATTGGGTTGACATGATGGGTTGATGAGAAAAAGTAGTAGCCACTACTGGGTGCACAGGACCGAGGTCCGGGCTTAGTGAAGTCAGTAGCATGGAATGAAATAAATGTGGATGGTTCTGAGTGAAAAAAGTGGAGGGGTGAGCGGGAATAATGTGGATGGTAGTGAGTGAAGAGGTGGAGAGATGGGGAAAGAGGAGGGGGGAGGCTCTGTGATTTTGGTGAGGGGGTAATGTCATGGTTTTAGAAAAGATTTGAAAAAATGAGGTGGTTTGAGAGTGGGAGGGATGGGTGGGTAAGAGTGTGAGAAAATTGATGAATATATAAAAAACATCCTGTTTGTTTTTTTCTTTTTTCATTTCCCATCACGTCGGATTACCTTCATCCTTCCTTTCTCATATATATATATATATATATATATATATATATATATATATATATATATATATATATATATAACTTTTTATGTAATATAACAGGAAAATCCTATATGGGACAAAATAAGCTGAAGAGAGCCGGAAGGCAGAGTCCCCCTGTGCTTGAAACCGACTGTACGAATTTTTTACTAATTTTTGTGTACCAATATATATATATATATATATATATATATATATATATATATATATATATATATATATATATTTATAAATATTATACT
Source organism: Sepiola atlantica (assembly GCA_963556195.1). Lineage (NCBI taxonomy): Eukaryota > Metazoa > Mollusca > Cephalopoda > Sepiida > Sepiolidae > Sepiola > Sepiola atlantica. The sequence continues at coordinate 34,115,524 of OY744554.1, forward strand.
AAGCACCTTTAAGAAATTAAAGTTGAGCACTCTCAGGGATATTAAAAATAGACTGTCAAAAAGCTTTAATGCAAAGTTCCGAATACGTTCGTCGAACACTCTCGACTAGTCTTCTATCTGTGCCCGCTTCTAGGTACATATAGATCTTAATTTCCCTTCATTGCGTGATAGTTTCCGTTGGCCGAGTGGATTCTAGTCTGACTCTGTGAAACGGGTTCGCGCCTCCCGACCGTCTGAAATTGTTACTTTCCTGCACTGATGAGAGAAATAAGCTTGAAACGTTAACGTCTGTAGGTATTAATAATTTAATATTTATTTATAAATATTATATATATATATATATATATATATATATATATATATATATATATATATATATATAATGATTTAGTTCATTTATTTAATATTTGAACATAATTAATTAATATATATATATATATATATATATATATATTCTGTTTGGGGAGGGTAGATACTTGAATCTTTTTGACCAAGATTTCGTTTGGTGTCTTGCATCACTGTCCAAACTTCGAGTAGTGGTAGCAAAACAATAGCACCTTCTTTCGTGCAACAGTCTATGGTTCAGGTTATATTTCTTTTTTTGTTGTTGCTGTATTTGATGGAGATAGGGGGCCAGGACCTTTTTTCTCAAAGCCTGATGGCTTAATCTGGTTGTCCTCTGTCATGGCTGGAGCAACACTTCCAGAAGCAGGAATGTTTACACAATTGCTTACATTTTTGCGCCTGGTGTATTAACAGATTAGGGGCCATTTTTGTCCGTTTATTTTTGTTTTTATTATTTATCAGTTCTTAATTGTTAACATTGGATTTGAAGACGAACATGTTGTAGTAAGCAGGGAAGCAGTGGTGTGTTAATGTTCATGACAGAAATCTGTTTACATTGGATTTGAAGACGAACATGTTGTAGTCAGGAGGAAAGCAGTCCTGTGTTAATGTTCATGACAGAAATCTGTTTACATTGGATTTTAAGACGAACATGTTGTAGTCAGCAGGGAAGCAGTCCTGTGTTAATGTTCATGACAGAAATCTGTTTACATTGGATTTGAAGACGAACATGTTGTAGTCAGCAGGGAAGCAGTCCTGTGTTAATGTTCATGACAGAAATCTGTTTACATTGGATTTGAAGACGAACATGTTGTAGTCAGCAGGGAAGCAGTCCTGTGTTAATGTTCATGACAGAAATCTGTTTACATTGGATTTGAAGACGAACATGTTGTAGTCAGCAGAGAAGCAGTCTTGTGGTAATGTTCATGACAGAAATCTTTAAACATTGGATTTGAAGACGAACATGTTGTAGTCAGCAGGGAAGCAGTCCTGTAGTAATGTGCATGACAGAAATCTGTTTACATTGGATTTGAAGACGAACATGTTGTAGTCAGCAGGGAAGCAGTCCTGTGTTAATGTTCATGACAGAAATCTGTTTACATTGGATTTGAAGACGAACATGTTGTAGTCAGCAGGGAAGCAGTCCTGTGTTAATGTTCATGACAGAAATCTGTTTACATTGGATTTGAAGACGAACATGTTGTAGTCAGCAGGGAAGCAGTCCTGTGTTAATGTTCATGACAGAAATCTGTTTACATTGGATTTGAAGACGAACATGTTGTAGTCAGCAGGGAAGCAGTCCTGTGTTAATGTTCATGACAGAAATCTTTAAACATTGGATTTGAAGACGAACATGTTGTAGTCAGCAGGGAAGCAGTCCTGTGTTAATGTTCATGACAGAAATCTGTTTACATTGGATTTGAAGACGAACATGTTGTAGTCAGCAGGGAAGCAGTCCTGTGTTAATGTTCATGACAGAAATCTTTAAACATTGGATTTGAAGACGAACATGTTGTAGTCAGCAGGGAAGCAGTCCTGTAGTAATGTGCATGACATTGGATTTGAAGACGAACATGGCCTCTATTAATATAGAGGGTGCCCCGTCCGCGACCCGGGGGGGGGGAGGGCGGCGTATTGGATTGCTTGAAGAGACAGCACACCATTTTCTTTAATATTTGGTCAGGATTTATTTCAAATGGGAAGTGTCCTCATGTCAAGTTCTCTGAGACTGAAGACATCTTAGTGTGGTGTCTAGTAGACATTCAAGTTCTCTCCAGTAGGCATTCAAGCGATTTCCCTATCTGTGTGTGTGTGTAGTAACTGCAAAAGGAAAAACCAAAATTATTTATATATTCATTAACGTTTTGTCTTTATTTCAAGACTCTCCCAAGATGACTGTTTTAAAGAAATGAAATAACATTTTTTTAGCGAGGTGCGTTGTAATATTGCCAATAACATTGTACAGCAATAACAAATGAGAATTGTTTAGTCAGAAGCAAAGTTTGATTTGTTAGCTTAAAAGTTATTGGGTCCTGACTATGAAAATCCGACTAGAAAACTTTATGTGTTAGATATACAGGCTGTTTCAAAAGTATTGGGAACATTACAAATGCGTATATCTCATGAACTATTCCAGGTAGAAAAATGAAACTGGTGCCATTTTAAAGCTTGCTTAATCATGTTTTTGGTCATACTAATGATTTTCGTGTTATCTTTCCAGGTGCAGTAATGGCGTTCTCTAAACAAGACAAGGCATTTTGCGTCCTTCAATTTGCAAAGACTGAATCGTGGACATGTGTTCAGCGTGCATTTCGCAGGAAATTTAAAAAAGAAGCCCCTGAAAGGAAATCCATTGTCAGATGGCATGCTAAATTTGTGAAAGATGGGTGTTTGTGCCCAAGTAAGCGAACAGGTCGCCCTTCAACTTCAGAAGATGCAGTTGAGCAAGTTCGGACAGCCTTTCAGCGGAGCCCCCGTAAATCAGTGAGAAGAGCCAGCAGGGAACTTCAGCTTGCTCCAGCAACTGTCTGGCGTGTCTTAAGGAAACGACTGCAAATGGTACCTTACAAGCTCAAGTTGGTCCAAAAGTTGAAGGACACTGATAAGCCACTTCGCCGTGACTTTTGCATTGCAATGCAAAAGAAGTTAGAAGATAACGGCTTTGATGACCGGCTTGTTTTTAGCGATGAGGCGACCTTCCATCTGAATGGCAAAGTTAACAAGCATAACACTCGCATATGGGGTACTGAGAATCCTCATGAACTTCTTGAGCACGAGCGAGATTCACCAAAAGTGAACGTGTTTTGTGCAATTTCCAAGAAAGGTGTCTATGGACCGTTCTTCTTTGAAGAGGCAACTATCACTGATGAATCCTATCTCAACATGCTGGAAGACTGGTTAATGGCTCAGTTGGAACAAGCAGAATCTGATGACTTCATTTTTCAACAAGATGGTGCACCACCACACTGGAGTCTTAGAGTAAGGCAGTTTCTTAACACAAGGTTGCCTGGTAGATGGATTGGGAGATCTGGGCGAGGTGATGACGTTCTCATGCCCTGGCCTCCTAGGTCTCCAGATCTTACCCCGTGTGACTTTTTCCTTTGGGGCTTTGTCAAGCAACAAGTCTATGTGCCGCCCCTTCCAAGAGATATTGACGAACTAAAGGCTCGAGTAACGGCAGTTGTGGGAACCATTGACGTCAAGATGCTGGAACGCGTTTGGCAGGAAATGGACTATCGACTAGATGTCTGCCGTGTGACGAATTGTGCTCATATTGAGCAACTTTGAAGATTCGCCACAAAACTTGAAACTTTAACCTTTCCAACGGTACCAATTTCATTTTTCAACCTCTAATAGTTTTTGAGTTATTAAAAATCGTTATGTTCCCAAGACTTTTGAAACACCCTGTATATTAAATTTAAGTAATACAATGTCTCGTCGCGTGTTTAAAGTAATTTATTTCTCATTATATCTATGGATTGTGGGATCTGTGTATTGTATCATTCATTTGATCGGTTTTCTTTCATGTATTTTAATATTTATTCATATTTTTTATATAAATCATGTACAATTTGTGTATCAATATATCATCGCTAAATACCACCGTCAATTGATACGCGCTTCTAACAAAACACATTAAAATAATATATATATATATTTATTTAATAATGTTATTTAATAATGTTTGCCTAAATGAATATATGCTGCCTAAATACACACAATATATATATATATATATATATATATATATATATATATATATATATATATATAGGTAGAAGGATGAAAAGGAATTAGAAAAGCAAAAGGCAGATCTTTTTTCAATTCAGTTGCTCAGAGCAAAGTATATTCCGCAAAAAGGCAATTTATTCAAATTAATTTTTTCCTTAAGCCAAGCTTTTCAAAGATCAAAATCTTATCATCAGAGTAAATCGCTGGGATAGATAAGTTGGCAAAGGCCAAGATTTAAAATTTGAAAAAGTAAAATAAAAATTGTAGGGAAAAAACACAAGGCAAAACTCTGCCTGAATGCAAGCAAATGTCCGATTGCAAAAAAGTCCGGTGTCAAAAAGTCCAGCGGAGAAAGTGAATTGTAAGTAGGTAGGTCGTTAAAAGGCACGAGAAATGACATGAGAGGATTCAGAGTTAAACTTAAAAAACCACATCTTCAGGTGCGGCGAAGATAGATAGAATCCAGAGGGTAAACGATCCACTAGAAGGTACGCTCGTGGATGCAACAAGGCTCAGTAAAACGAGAGGTGGGAAATATACGCCATTTTAAAAAAGACTTCCTGGGTCGAAAATCATAAAATAAGTTTAAATTGGCAAAGAGACAGCGAATTAATATTTAAAGGCTAGGCCAAAATTCCTATCTATCTGCTCTATCCTGTATATTGAGCTGTATACTTTTCACAATAGGTTTTACCTTTCCTAAAAGTTCGCTTTTAGTTCACCACTTTATATATATATATATATATATATATATATATAGAGAGAGAGAGAGAGAGAGAGAGAGAGAGCGAGAGAGCGAGAGAGAGCGAGAAGAGGTTAGTGCAGTATTAGTGCAGTTCCAAACGAGAGAAAAGTATATATGTAAAGGAGTAAGGCTACCAACATTTGTAAAAAGTTATATTTTTTATCGCTCACTTATGTACAAGATTCAGGACTAACCGCACGCACACACGCGCGCACACACACACACACACGCACACACGCACACACACGGGCGCAACTGCCAATTTGGCGACATGGTAATAAAAAATAATGAATTTCCAAAAAATATAAGCACTCCAAGAAACGGAGATGACCGATAAAATAAAAGTCAAAATCACACGTACTTAATAAACACACACGACTGAAAAAATAAAAATGAAAGATATAAAAATATAAAAACACGACCCCCCCCCCCCCGCAAATCCACGCATGCGCAAAAACGCCAAACAATAACACATTTCCTCAAATGAAACAACACTCTTTCAAATCGAAAGACATTTCTTCAAATGGATTTACATATCTGATGAGAGCGGACCACCGCTTAAAATGCGTTATATAAAATGATAAAATGATGAAATAACAAAATAATAAATAAATGTTAAAAAAAAACTTTTTAGAAATACTGGTAGCCTTACTTCTTTACATATATATATACTTGTGGGAGTAAGATAAAACTGGCCTTGTGCCTAACTCCTGGGGAGGAGTAAATAAATACCCCACGTTAGCTTATACGAGGAATGGGGCACCGTCTTCAAGTGATGTTGCTTCTAGTAACAGCATTAACCTAGGTACTCCACCAGACTAGATTAATTCTTGTCCTGGAATCCGACAAGATCAAGAGATCACAAAAAAGATATACTATAACATAGTAAAATGGTCAATTGGAAAGCGGAAATGATTTTTATTTCTTTACTGGCTCGGCGTTTGAGAGGTCGAGTATTGATTTACTCCTCTCCAGGAGTTAGGCA
>OY744554.1:34126330-34136330 GCA_963556195.1 Sepiola atlantica
AGACTTACTTGGTGTCTCATGCAAACTAGCACCGTTACGCGACGTTAGTTAGGGTCAGATTTTTAAAATTATTTATACTCCAATTTAAACCTTCTTGATTTGATGATTTTTTGATACAATCACCTATGTATGCTAGCACGTTCATAATATACTTTGAAATCGTTATGCGTGACGTTACTTCTAATGGCTATGTGTCACGTGGCCATTTTCTTTGTTCATGTGATTGACTTGTAGCTTCTCGAGATTCCACGCTACGTAAAACTGGAAAACTGAAAATCTAGACTTACTTGGTATCTCACGTAAGTTAGGGTACGGTTTTAATAAATATTTATACTCCAATTTAACCCAACAAACACCTTCCTTTGTTTATTTGAGAAATGTTATTAACTTGAAAGAGGTCGTTTTAAAGAAACCCGAAATATCTAACAAGCAGACGCGGGGAAAAAAATAATCGAACGAACCTTCTTGATTTGATGAATTTTTATGCAATAACCTATGTATACTAGCACGTTCCTTCTAATGGTTATGTGTCACGTACCCATTATCTTTGTTAATGGGATTAACTTGTAGATTCTCGAGATTCCACGTTACACAAAACTGAAAATCTAGACTTACTTGGTATCTCATGTTTTGGCTAAAATCAAAGTGTAGTATTAGTATCTCATGTGTACTAGCGCTGCTACCCGACGTAAGTTAGGGTCAGATTTTTTAAATTATTAATATTTAAACCTACACACATCTTCCTTTGTTTTCTTTTTAGAAGTGTTATTAACTTGAAGGAGACGTTTAAAAGAAACCAGAATATCCAACAAGCTGATGCAGTAAAAAAAATAATCGAACGCACTTTCTTGATTTGATGAAATTTTTTACAATCATCTATTTATACCAGCATGCATATAATGTACTTTGAAATCATTATGCGTGGCGTTACTTCTAATGGCTATGTGTCACCTGGCCATTTTCTTTGTTAATGGGATTGACTTGTAGATCCTCGAGATTCTACGTTACGTAAAACTGAAAATCTAGACTTACTTGGTATCTCATCTTTTGGCTAAGATCAAAGTGTAGTATCTGTTCCGATGGATACTGCACCCCATAGACTGGTATTGTCTTGGCTTTCGGGGCTTGATTTACGCCGGTCTATGGGTATGTCCTGTGCAGTTCTAGGAGGTCAACTCTCCCAGGCTTCGCCTCCCCTCTTTGGGGAGGAGTAAGCTTATTGCTTACTGCCTGAGGCGGAGTAAATCAATACTCGACGTTAAAATAAAGATGTGACACCAGTGCTCAATTTTAGAACGTGTCGTACTCTTATACAGATGAAGAGTTGCGCCAAAAATGGTGCGGTAGTATGATGCAACCATTTTTCCAGCGATCTCAGCTACAGATTTGATGTAAGTCTTCCATCTCAGTTCTGAAGGTAGTGAAAGACAGTCCAAATAGCTTATCAAATTAACATGAAGTCCTTTTAGTTTAAGACTTTTTTTTCAAATCTAAAGGATGTAAATGCTACACGAAATAACTAGACGATGTATTGCTATTAACTGTCGACAGATACCAAGTAAGTCTAGATTTTCAGTTTCATGTAACGTGAAATCTCGAAAATGGTACAAGTGAATCCCTATCAACGAAGATAATGGCTACGTGACACGAAACCATGAGCAGCAACGTCACGCATAAGCTCTATGTGTTAGATTTAAAGAAGATATAGGGCCAAATTATGAATAGAAATGGAGAGAGTGGGAGTCAAGAAGAAGTAGCGGTAGTATAGAAAGATCGATGAGAGAGAGGGAGAGAAATAATGGAAAGAGAGAGAGGGTGTAAATAGAGAGAGAGACACTCAACAGACAGACATAAATAATTGAGAGAGAAGGGGAGGAAGATCGGAAAAGGGAGAGTAATGCAAAAATATTCGACTCCCGATTAACGTATCGGTTCTAGTTTACATGTTTGTCCTAAAGAATACTATTTACGATAAAAAAAACTAGCCAACCATAAGAGTTATATGGATAGATTCTGACTCAGAAAACAGCAATTATTCCCCCTTTGTCAGAAACATAATTCATCTAATGTGAGGACTAAAGGACAAAATAAGGGAAGCGAGACTTATGAGGCTCCCGAAAGTAAACCTTTCTACTCTCCTTCATGGTCTCACTATTGTCTCACTGAGAGCTCACTGAGGGCTCACTGAGGGCTCACTCCTAAATACAAGTCTATGAGAGACTATGAGAAGTTATGGAATATATTGGGTAAGGTCCCCACCTTGATAGAGACTAGGAGACCCGGTTTAATTTCCAACAAGTTGCTTATCTTTGCTTTAAAAAATATTGGGTTACTTATCTTTACTTGGAAATGTCTGGTGTCGCTAATTATTAATTAGAAAAGTCTGAGGTTGCTAATCAGTAATTGGAAAAGTCTGGGGTTGCCTATCTTTACTTGGAAAACTATGGGGTTGCTCATCTTTACTTGGAAAAGTATGGGGTTGCCTATCTTTACTTGGAAAAGTATGGGGTTGCCTATCTTTACTTTGAAAGGTCTGAAGTTGCTTATCTTTAGTTGAACAAGTCTGGGGTTGCCTATCTTTACTTGGAAAAGTCTGGGGTTGTTTATGTTTACTTGGAAAAGTCTGGGGTTGTTTATGTTTACTTGGAAAAGTCTGGGGTTGTTTATGTTTACTTGGAAAAGTCTGGGGTTGTTTATGTTTACTTGGAAAAGTCTGGGGTTGTTTATGTTTACTTGGAAAAGTCTGGGGTTGTTTATGTTTACTTGGAAAAGTCTGGGGTTGTTTATGTTTACTTGGAAAAGTCTGGGGTTGTTTATGTTTACTTGGAAAAGTCTGGGGTTGTTTATGTTTACTTGGAAAAGTCTGGGGTTGCCTATCTTTACTTGGAAAAGTCTGGGGTTGTTTATGTTTACTTGGAAAAGTCTGGGGTTGTTTATGTTTACTTGGAAAAGTCTGGGGTTGCCTATCTTTACTTGGAAAAGTCTGGGGTTGTTTATGTTTACTTGGAAAAGTCTGGGGTTGTTTATGTTTACTTGGAAAAGTCTGGGGTTGCCTATCTTTACTTGGAAAAGTCTGGGGTTGTTTATGTTTACTTGGAAAAGTCTGGGGTTGTTTATCTTTACTTGGAAAAGTCTGGGGTTGCCTATCTTTACTTGGAAAAGTCTGGGGTTGTTTATCTTTACTTGAAAAAAAAACTAAAGTTGCTTATCTTTACTTGGAAAAGTCTGGGGTTGTTTATCTTTACTTGAAAAAAAAACTAATGTTGCTTATCTTTACTTGGAAAAGTCTGGGGTTGTTTATCTTTACTTGAAAAAAAAACTAAAGTTGCTTATCTTTACTTGGAAAAGTCTGGGGTTGTTTATCTTTACTTGGAAAAGTCTGGGGTTGCCTATCTTTACTTGGAAAAGTCTGGGGTTGTTTATCTTTACTTGAAAAAAAAACTAAAGTTGCTTATCTTTACTTGGAAAAGTCTGGGGTTGTTTATCTTTACTTGAAAAAAAAACTAAAGTTGCTTATCTTTACTTGGAAAAGTCTGGGGTTGTTTATCTTTACTTGGAAAAGTCTGGGGTTGCCTATCTTTACTTGGAAAAGTCTGGGGTTGTTTATCTTTACTTGAAAAAAAAACTAAAGTTGCTTATCTTTACTTGAAAAAAAAACTAAAGTTGCTTATCTTTACTTGAAAAAAAAACTAAAGTTGCTTATCTTTACTTGAAAAAAAAACTAAAGTTGCTTATCTTTACTTGAAAACAAAACTAAAGTTGCTTATCTTTACTTGAAAAAAAAACTAAAGTTGCTTATCTTTACTTGAAAAAAAAACTAAAGTTGCTTATCTTTACTTGAAAAAAAAACTAAAGTTGCTTATCTTTACTTGAAAACAAAACTAAAGTTGCTTATCTTTACTTGAAAAAAAAACTAAAGTTGCTTATCTTTACTTGAAAAAAGAACTAAAGTTGCTTATCTTTACTTGAAAAAAAAACTAAAGTTGCTTATCTTTACTTGAAAAAAAAACTAAAGTTGCTTATCTTTACTTGAAAAAAAAACTAAAGTTGCTTATCTTTACTTGAAAACAAAACTAAAGTTGCTTATCTTTACTTGAAAAAAAAACTAAAGTTGCTTATCTTTACTTGAAAAAAAAACTAAAGTTGCTTATCTTTACTTGAAAAAAAAACTAAAGTTGCTTATCTTTACTTGAAAAAAAAACTAAAGTTGCTTATCTTTACTTGAAAAAAAAACTAAAGTTGCTTATCTTTACTTGAAAAAAAAACTAAAGTTGCTTATCTTTACTTGAAAAAAAAACTAAAGTTGCTTATCTTTACTTGAAAAAAAAACTAAAGTTGCTTATCTTTACTTGAAAAAAAAACTAAAGTTGCTTATCTTTACTTGAAAAAAAAACTAAAGTTGCTTATCTTTACTTGAAAAAAAAACTAAAGTTGCTTATCTTTACTTGAAAAAAAAACTAAAGTTGCTTATCTTTACTTGAAAAAAAAACTAAAGTTGCTTATCTTTACTTGAAAAAAAAACTAAAGTTGCTTATCTTTACTTGAAAAAAAAACTAAAGTTGCTTATCTTTACTTGAAAAAAAAACTAAAGTTGCTTATCTTTACTTGAAAAAAAAACTAAAGTTGCTTATCTTTACTTGAAAAAAAAACTAAAGTTGCTTATCTTTACTTGAAAAAAAAACTAAAGTTGCTTATCTTTACTTGAAAAAAAAACTAAAGTTGCTTATCTTTACTTGAAAAAAAAACTAAAGTTGCTTATCTTTACTTGAAAAAAAAACTAAAGTTGCTTATCTTTACTTGAAAAAAAAACTAAAGTTGCTTATCTTTACTTGAAAAAAAAACTAAAGTTGCTTATCTTTACTTGAAAAAAAAACTAAAGTTGCTTATCTTTACTTGAAAAAAAAACTAAAGTTGCTTATCTTTACTTGAAAAAAAAACTAAAGTTGCTTATCTTTACTTGAAAAAAAAACTAAAGTTGCTTATCTTTACTTGAAAAAAAAACTAAAGTTGCTTATCTTTACTTGAAAAAAAAACTAAAGTTGCTTATCTTTACTTGAAAAAAAAACTAAAGTTGCTTATCTTTACTTGAAAAAAAAACTAAAGTTGCTTATCTTTACTTGAAAAAAAAACTAAAGTTGCTTATCTTTACTTGAAAAAAAAACTAAAGTTGCTTATCTTTACTTGAAAAAAAAACTAAAGTTGCTTATCTTTACTTGAAAAAAAAACTAAAGTTGCTTATCTTTACTTGAAAAAAAAACTAAAGTTGCTTATCTTTACTTGAAAAAAAAACTAAAGTTGCTTATCTTTACTTGAAAAAAAAACTAAAGTTGCTTATCTTTACTTGAAAAAAAAACTAAAGTTGCTTATCTTTACTTGAAAAAAAAACTAAAGTTGCTTATCTTTACTTGAAAAAAAAACTAAAGTTGCTTATCTTTACTTGAAAAAAAAACTAAAGTTGCTTATCTTTACTTGAAAAAAAAACTAAAGTTGCTTATCTTTACTTGAAAAAAAAACTAAAGTTGCTTATCTTTACTTGAAAAAAAAACTAAAGTTGCTTATCTTTACTTGAAAAAAAAACTAAAGTTGCTTATCTTTACTTGAAAAAAAAACTAAAGTTGCTTATCTTTACTTGAAAAAAAAACTAAAGTTGCTTATCTTTACTTGAAAAAAAAACTAAAGTTGCTTATCTTTACTTGAAAAAAAAACTAAAGTTGCTTATCTTTACTTGAAAAAAAAACTAAAGTTGCTTATCTTTACTTGAAAAAAAAACTAAAGTTGCTTATCTTTACTTGAAAAAAAAACTAAAGTTGCTTATCTTTACTTGAAAAAAAAACTAAAGTTGCTTATCTTTACTTGAAAAAAAAACTAAAGTTGCTTATCTTTACTTGAAAAAAAACTAAGCTTATCTTTACTTGAAAAAAAAACTAAAGTTGCTTATCTTTACTTGAAAAAAAAACTAAAGTTGCTTATCTTTACTTGAAAAAAAAACTAAAGTTGCTTATCTTTACTTGAAAAAAAAACTAAAGTTGCTTATCTTTACTTGAAAAAAAAACTAAAGTTGCTTATCTTTACTTGAAAAAAAAACTAAAGTTGCTTATCTTTACTTGAAAAAAAAACTAAAGTTGCTTATCTTTACTTGAAAAAAAAACTAAAGTTGCTTATCTTTACTTGAAAAAAAAACTAAAGTTGCTTATCTTTACTTGAAAAAAAAACTAAAGTTGCTTATCTTTACTTGAAAAAAAAACTAAAGTTGCTTATCTTTACTTGAAAAAAAAACTAAAGTTGCTTATCTTTACTTGAAAAAAAAACTAAAGTTGCTTATCTTTACTTGAAAACAAAACTAAAGTTGCTTATCTTTACTTGAAAAAAAAACTAAAGTTGCTTATCTTTACTTGAAAAAAAAACTAAAGTTGCTTATCTTTACTTGAAAAAAAAACTAAAGTTGCTTATCTTTACTTGAAAAAAAAACTAAAGTTGCTTATCTTTACTTGAAAAAAAAACTAAAGTTGCTTATCTTTACTTGAAAAAAAAACTAAAGTTGCTTATCTTTACTTGAAAAAAAAACTAAAGTTGCTTATCTTTACTTGAAAAAAAAACTAAAGTTGCTTATCTTTACTTGAAAAAAAAACTAAAGTTGCTTATCTTTACTTGAAAAAAAAACTAAAGTTGCTTATCTTTACTTGAAAAAAAAACTAAAGTTGCTTATCTTTACTTGAAAACAAAACTAAAGTTGCTTATCTTTACTTGAAAACAAAACTAAAGTTGCTTATCTTTACTTGAAAAAAAAAACTAAAGTTGCTTATCTTTACTTGAAAAAAAAACTAAAGTTGCTTATCTTTACTTGAAAACAAAACTAAAGTTGCTTATCTTTACTTGAAAACAAAACTAAAGTTGCTTATCTTTACTTGAAAAAAAAACTAAAGTTGCTTATCTTTACTTGAAAAAAAAAACTAAAGTTGCTTATCTTTACTTGAAAAAAAAACTAAAGTTGCTTATCTTTACTTGAAAAAAAAACTAAAGTTGCTTATCTTTACTTGAAAACAAAACTAAAGTTGCTTATCTTTACTTGAAAACAAAACTAAAGTTGCTTATCTTTACTTGAAAAAAAAACTAAAGTTGCTTATCTTTACTTGAAAAAAAAAACTAAAGTTGCTTATCTTTACTTGAAAAAAAAACTAAAGTTGCTTATCTTTACTTGAAAAAAAAACTAAAGTTGCTTATCTTTACTTGAAAACAAAACTAAAGTTGCTTATCTTTACTTGAAAACAAAACTAAAGTTGCTTATCTTTTCTTGGAAAAGTTTGGGGTTGCTCATCTTTAACTGACACCTGTGTGATCGCTTACTTTCATCTGATCATAAGTTAAGTTTATTTTTCGAAGTATTTGTGGTTATTTCCCTCTCTTATATTATTAGAAGCTGTTTATTACTTTCTTCTCATCTTTGAAAACCCTTTCCACTTGACGCAATGATGCGAAAAACGCGTGTTTCGCGATGTGCAGCCATTTTCTTTTTAATATGGCGACGCATAGAAGCGGAAATTGATCATTTAAGCCAAGTTAAATTGAACAGCGACGAAAACGAAGAGAAGAATCAAATGAAAACGAGGAAGAGAATGATTTTAAATGTTGCGAAGTTTGGGTTAAAATAAATTCGCTTGAATGGTTGAAAATAGCTCTGGCACGAAATTGCCAAAGAAACGATCGGAAAGAAAATGAATGCAAGTAAAAGATCGAATATGAAAAAGAAAAGCAGAAAGAATTAAATGGATAATCGAATTTCGCTATGATCAAAGTGTAGTATCTGTTCTGAAAAGAGAAAAAAAAAACAATATAAAAACCCCAACTTATCCGAATGTGAACCCAGTCGAAACAGGGAAATGTGAAGGAAATCATTTTTTATAGAAGTCGCTCCAGACAAGGCATGAAGCCATTTAATGTAAGAAGCTAACAAAAATATGGTAGCTTGGAGGGGGGGGGGTATTCTCATTTTCTAATTTCTAGTGAAGTGAAGTACGGCCGAAGATGTCACCTTAAAAAAAACCTGAAAATGTTTGCAATGTCGACGGAGGCGATCTGCCGTGTCTGTAGTCAGATCGGGGTTGCTGTCTGGGTCGATATATGATGAAAAATCTGAAATTGTAAGTGAAGACAGTGCATCACTGAAGACCATCCTTGATGCATATAGAAAGTGTATTGTACGATTTATACTCCACTTAAAATGGGCTGTCCTCGCTCGGTCAGTGAACGATAAAAAAGCTTCTAAACTGAAACAATTTTAAATGTTTGTCCTCATCTAGAGTGCTCCTAAAAATGTGTCTAACTTTGCCCGTCGTGGGGAGCCCTTTATAGAGATGCGTCTGAACCGATCTAAAAATTACATGTAAAACTTTAATTTAAAATTTAAGCGGCCTTGGCCTTTTAGCCAAGATCAAAGTATAGTATCTGTTCCGATGGATACTACACCCTATAGACCGGTATCGTCTTGTCCTTCGAGTCTAGATTCCGCCGATCTGTGGGGTTGTCCTGTGCAGTTCTAGGAAGTCCACACTCCCAGGCTTTGCCTCCCCTCTTTGGGCTGGAGTAAGTTTATCGCTTACTGTCTGAGGCGCCCCTACCGGGGAATGACGACAGGGCTGCCCAGACATTTTTTGTAGGCCAGAGTGCTCACCTCGGGCGCTGGCTTTTCAACTCCCACTTTCCCGACCTTGTGTCACATCTTGCCGCTGTGGGAGGAAGATACTAATATAGGCTATTTGGCTAAGATCAGAGTGTAGTATCTGTACAAAATGATGCTTCACTCTGTAGACCTGTACCGTCTTGGCATTCGGGCCCTGATTCCGTCGGTCTGAAGTATTGTCCTGTACATTTCTATGAGGTCCACCCTCTCAAGTTTTGCCTTCTCTTTGAGAAGGGGTTAGTTTATTGCTAATCGCCTGAGGCGCCCCTACCGGGGAATGCCGACGAGACTGCTTAGGCATTTTTATAGGCCAGAGCGCGCTAATCCTGGTTCGCTGGCTAACCACACCTTGCCTTGTGTCTAGCTTCGTGGAAAGGAGGTAAATAAAAATACTTTGACTTTGTGTTTAACCTCCTGGGGGTAAATAACTTGGCCGTTTGGCTAGGATCAAAGTGTAGTATCTGTTCTGATGTTTCACTTTATCTTTTTTTGTGCTCGTTCGGTGAAGAAGAAACACCTTCTAGACTGAAGCAAATGTTTGTTTTTATTCCAATCCAGATTACCCCCCCCCCGTTTTTAGGGATCTGGTTTTTCCCTACATTAAAAACCGACATTATTTTCTTTTCTGTTGAAAGACGATGAATATCATGAGAGGATTGAAATGCGCAAAATTGGAATTCTTATGAGGAAATGTTTGTTGCTATTGGATTTGAAGGCGACCATTTTGTAGAGAAAGAAAGAAAATATTTAAAGTGTTTAGGGTAAGGGTTAGGGTTAAAGGAAGGAAATAAGAGAGAAAAGGAAAGGAAAAGAAAAGTAAAGGGCGAGAGATATTAAGAGAAAGAAAAGTAAAGAGAGATGGGACGAATAAAGAAAGAACGGCTTTTAAAGGAAAAACAAAGAAAGGAAATAAGAGAGAAAGGGAAAGGAAAAGAGAAGTAAAGGGCGAAAGATATTAAGAGAAAGAAAAGTAAAGAGAGAGAGATGGAAAGAGTAAAGAAAGAACGGCTTTGAAAGGAAAAACAAAGAAAGGAAATAAGAGAGAAAGGGAAAGGAAAAGAGAAGTAAAGGGCGAAAGATATTAAGAGAAAGAAAAGTAAAGAGAGAGAGATGGAAAGAGTAAAGAAAGAACGGCTTTGAAAGGAAAAACAAAGAAAGGAAATAAGAGAGAAAAGGAAAGGAAAAGAGAAGTAAAGGGCGAAAAACAAAGAAAGGAAGAAGACGAGGTAAAGAGTCAAGAAAAAAGTTAAATGACATAAACAAAGAAGAAAAACATCAAAAGTAAAAGTGGAAACTTTTACGCGGGAACGACCACAAAAACAA
>OY744554.1:34141330-34161330 GCA_963556195.1 Sepiola atlantica
TACCCAAAACTTTTTGTGGGGGTATCTCAAAGAAAAGGTTTACATCAACAAACCCGAAACTCTACAGGAATTGAAGGAGAACATCAGGAATAAAGTCGGGGAATTTAATCGTAATCGAATAATCCTGTAATCCGTCACGTATAATTTTTTTTGGAAAGGTTGGGACGAATTTGTGAAGCGTAAAATGGAAACCATTTAAAAGAAGTTATTTTTTGATAAATAAATGTTTTAAAACTTTTGTTCTTGTTGCGCTAGAAAATACAGGGAGGCCAAGAAGTCACTGGGGGATTTTTAACGTGAATAGATTCTTTATTTTTATAGTACCCATCTTGAACTGGCCAGGCTCAATGTCGCTTAACTTCGGTGATCTAACGGGAACCGGTGTGTCAAAGTGATTATGCCGTGCCAGATATAATTACCATTTAGCCACCTTCCTCCAAAATAGGACATTTCTAGAAATACCGAATCCACAAGCAGTCCCCAGTCGCATGTAGATCACAGTCAGAGTATTGTATAAAATATAATATGTATATTTATTTGTCGGTGACGATGAGGGTGGTGGTCGGAGAGGTTTTGTGCACAGGGAACTAGACGGTTGATTCTCTCCGAGGTTCGATCATCAACTGACTGTCTTTTGATTTTCGGTTGTTATTATATAACGATTTTTTCGCCACCTGGACGACCTAATTGAGATTGCACTCGGTGACAGCTTGAACTTTATTTGACACTTCCAAAATCTGTCCATCTTTTCCTGACATGACACAACCGCACCTGGCAATATGATCTTTAACCTTTCCGACATCTCTGTTTCTTCTGACATCACTGTTTAAGTGATTCTTGCAGGTGCATCCTTTTTTGTGTCAGAAGAAACTTATCTTTTGACAATCGATCATATGTTGCCTCTTCCTGTGCAGGTGTTTGTCTGGTTGTGAGTTTTTTATTTTATTTTCAAATAACTTTTTGGTCATCCGACAATTATCTTATCAACTGACAATCGCCAGGTGCATCTGTTTTATCAACAACCTCCGTGCACCGACTCGGATATGTAACAAGAGGACATAACAACGTTAGGTTTTTGCAGTTCTTGTAGGGAGGTGTTAAAGTCCTCCCACATATTGCACCTGGTATTCTAAAATGGTCACCCATTTAGTAATGACCAGGCTCAACGTCGCTTAACTTCGGTGATATTGCCTCCATTTCGTGACTATAGGGGATGTGGAGTTGCCCCTTAGTTGCTATTACTCACAGGTCCACTCTGGCTCGAAGTTGTAGTACCTGTAAGGGCCCCATCTATGGGTCAAATAGAACCTACTGGCGCTACCAGATCAGGCATCATACACCACCTAGTATTCCCAAATGGTCACCCATTTAGTACGGGTCAGGCTCAACGTCGCTTAACTTCGGTGACCTAACGCGAACCGGTGTGTCAACGTGATCATGCTGTATAATTTTAATTTTAAAATAAGTAAATCCAGGTATTTATATAAACATATACACATTATTTACCACGAGCGAGACCCGTGGAAATTACACGGTGCCTTCTACATCAATCTGTATAATTTACTGTCAATAATATTCATTTTGAAATAATAAATGCCTGTTAGTGTCTATACTATAGAAGGTTGCATGTTCATATCACGTCGGGGTCACCAGGGAGGTAATTTCCCCTGGTTGATAACCACTGGCCTACGAGACTCTATCCTCGAGTGTCTACGGTCCTTCTGTATAAGGGTTTGTCAGGACAACCTGACATGAGAATGTTTCACCCTACAAGTAAACCCTGACCCAATGTTCAAAATAGCATAGAATTCGACGCCAGAATAAGATCTCATCGACATGACTTTACACTGGCTCATAAAAGGAATGGTGCACCTTTCTCCTCCTCGTGATGTTACCCTAAGTAACAACAAAGCTGCATACTCCACCAGTTACTCTCTATTTATTCACCTTTCATTTAACTTACTCGTTCCTAGTCACTTCTTCCTTTCGGTATTCAGTGGAAATGGGAGATAGTCAAATCTATATTTTCGTGCTACGTCTACACTCTTGAAAGAAGAAAAAACAAACAAAAACAGCAAAAACACAAAAACCAACTCAAAACACAAATATCAAAGAGAGAGAGAGAAAGAAAGAGAGAAAGAAAGAAAGAAAGAGAGAGAGTTTAGTCTGAACTCACGCACGCATATTCACACTGTGTTTTTGTGGCCCTGAATCCACTTTGTGTTTGCTGATCTGTGGTGCCAATCCTTTCCCTCTCAAACACTGAAATCCCCGAGGGGGGGGGGTATTTCCATACTGGTTGAGAACCACTGTTTTAAATTATTAAATTCTGCACAATTTGAACCATCTTTATCAATATATTCAGGAGAGTACAAAATGGGCCTTGCCTTTACTTTCGTCAGCCTAGTAACTCTCATTGCCCTTATTTTGTCCTTTAGTCCTCACATACGATGGACGATGCTTCTGACAAAGAGGGAAGAATTGCTGTTTTCTGGGTAGGAATCTATCTAACACTTATCTTGGCTAGTTGTTTTACCTCGAAGTAGTATTTATTTTTAGCTCCTTGCATCAAGTGGCTTCATGCTTTGTCTCAAGCAATTTCCATAAAACAATTCATCACAGTGTTGTCTCACCTGACAAACTAATTAACCCTTATCCTCGAGCGGCTTTTGGGCCTTAATAAATAGTTACTCTTTTGTAAAAAAAAAAGTTCCTTTCTCCTTATTTAAACCTAAAACTAAACGGAGCTTCAAAGAACAGAGTTTCTTTTAGAGAAATGTGGAACACATTACCGCGGGGATGCTTTCCAGTTGACTACAACATAGTCAAAACAGCCGATAAAACATAGGTATATATGTAAAAAACAAAAAACAAGATGAAGATGTGGTACTTAGAGAGATTGTTGGCTTAACCTTCGTGGAAATTGTGGCCAACATGAGCGAAGATGAGGGAATGGTATTTATGGTCGGGAATGGGGATAGGAGGATGGTAGGAGGTTGTGACAAAACCTATACATTCACGTTCTGCCATTCTCTTACACGAGTTCTTTGACTCAGGCTATTTATCTACCTCCCACAGCAGTAAGATGTGACACAAGGTCGGAAAGTGGGATTAGATAAGTTAGCACCCTAGAGGAAGAGCACCTATGACCCTCAAAAATTGCTTGGGAAACTCCGTCGGCATTCCCCGGTAGGGGCGCCTCAGGCGATTAGCAATAAACTAACCCCTTCTCAAAGGGTGAGAAGGCAAAGCCTGGGAGGGCGGACCTCCTAGAACTGTACAGGACAAACCCATAGACTGGCGTAAATCAAGCCCCGAAGGCCAAGACAATACCGGTCTATAGGGTGTAGTATCCATCGGAACAGATACTACACTTTGATCCCGGCCAAAAGGCCAAAAGACGTTGGATTTTACTCCAGCAAAGGAAGTCGCTACTTCAATCGATACGTGTTCTCTATCTTTACAAATCTACTATCAGACCAAAAAGTTATCGGCTGCTTGGTTAATAGTTTCGTCAACTCTCGGGCGCTTCCGAGACCAGCCCGAATCTTGACGACGCGAAGTCACGGAAACATGGCGCGTCATCTATAATAGTACCAAATTTTTAACTCTCTTTTAGTTGTCAACAGTACAAATATTTATGGAATAAATAAAATATCGAACCTATTTATCGTTTCTTATGACCTTTGGCTTCAAACAAGTCCAGCCATTTATTCCTGACCCGAAACAATCAATGTTGAATATTGTTAACATCTGTACTGATGATCAAACTCTTTATTCTGGTGTTGCTTCTCACCCATCTCCCTAGGATCAGTTGAAATATGCAGTTGATCTAACAGTTGACCTGGATTCAGTTGTGGATTGAGGGTACGAAATGATTTGTTTCATTTAATCCAGTTTGGACTCAGCTCGTTTAGGCGTGTCCCTTTTCTTCCTGAGATTCATCATGGATGACTCTGCTCTGCTCTTGAGAAGAAATCGACTCTGAAACTTCTTGGTCTTTCTTTCTCATCAAATCTTTCCTGAAGTTCATACATTAGATTCATTACCGTTCTTGCTTCGCTTAAAGTAAATTTTCTCTATCGCTCCAAACACTTTCTCCCACCTGATGCTATTCTCTATCTCTACAAATCTACAATCAGACCATGTATGGAGTTCTGTTGTCATATTTGGGCTGGTGAATCTCTGTCTCATTTGAGGGTTCTTGATAAGGTGCAGAAACGTATCTGTAATTTAATTAACCCTCCCATTTCTTCTTCTATGCAACCTCTCTCTCACAGAGGTAATGTTTCTAGTCTCAGTCTTTTCTATAAATACTATTATGGCATGTGTTCTTCAGAATTATGTGATCTATTCCCTTCTTCTTTTGTTCCAGCTCGTTTGACTCGTTGGTCTAGTGGTCGCCATCAATCGCAGTTTTAATACTTCATTGTAATATAACTTCCTATTCCAGTAGCCCTTTCCAATAACCGCAGCTTGTGGAACTCTCTTCCTGCTGACTGTTCTCCTCCTACCTATAAATTTTGTCTTTTCAAGACTAATGTCAATAGGCATCTCCTGTCTTTGCGATAACCATATTTGTTCTTGTTAGCTCCTTACATCAAGTAGTTTCATGCCCTGTCTGGAGCGATTTCCATAAAAAAAGACCCTGTTAGGGTGGGTCGCTAAAAAAAATATTTCTTTTTTTGGGTTCTGTTTCGGAAACGACAACCATATATTGGCGTGACGTAGGAGTGGCGTAGGCGTGACGTATGTACAACGAGAGCTACGAAATCACGAAAGACGACGCAAATACACCGTTCCGAATGTTACCGAAGCCCCTCTCCCCATGTTAAGAATGTATACTAAAACTCCGCCAGTAAAATCTATGGTTACCTATTACGAAACAGTGCCCCTTTTTTGTGCAACTCCGACTGCTTCTTGCTGCCTGCTCACTTTTGGGTATCGCCCTTTAAAATATTTTTTCAACATATACACGCTAAGCTGTTTAACCCAAACAACATTTTCTGTTGTCCGTTTGCTTCAGAGCGAGTTTCTGCTTCTGTTGCGGCAGCCAGTTCCATTCTATGGACACAAAAAATCACTGAAATATAAAAGAAAACTGATTTGAGTAATCTCACGAGAATAAAACAAAAGTAAGAAAATAAATAAATGTTTTTTTGTTTTTTTTTCCAACAAATTGTAAATCTCGTGTTTTCTCGCATCCAATTCTCGTTTCAATTGTGCGACGAGATTGGCTTTCATTTTGTTTTCGGTTTTGTTTTCCATTTTTGCAATCAAACTATGACTCAGAAAGATTTGCCTTACGCGAAAGAAGCACGTGACGTCTTGCTTTTCATCGCAAAAGAAAACCGTGACTCGCCTGGAAAATTTATCGAGCGCCATCTTGAAAAAAAACTTTATCGAGCGCCATCTTGAAAAAAAAAATCAACGCGACGGAGTCAACAATTTACTTACGGGCTGGGATACCGCCTTCATAATGCAGAGAGGCTTTTTATTAAAACCAACATTGTACCTTTTAAAGGGCCCTGACGCCTTAAGTAATTTTTTTAAAAAATTAAAAGTGTCTTTAAATATGTCTTTTTTTAGGAGAATATGTCTTTTTTAGGCAAAAAATATAACCGTTACCTAGTCAACAATTTACTTACGATTCGGAACTGTTTAGATGAGGGTTAATAATTTATATTATATAAATATATTTAAAACCTAATGTTCTCATCTTGGATGTTATTCGCACAACGTTTCGGCCGATGTAACCTCCGATCTTCTTTAAGTTCGTCTTGTCAGAATTGAGGATTTTTAATGTAAAACTCGGGAATTTGTACGGTCATCATTATTTCATCGACGAAGGTAGATTGCTTTCGCTTCGTCAGCTATAACCGGGTACAAATGTAAAGTAATTCGTTATTGTGGGATACAGGTTAGATCCTCAGTATAGGCGATACTAAGAATACAATTACTTATTATTTCGTGGATGCGTTGATTGATTGACATTTCTGTTAAATATAAGGCATTTTTCTACAGTTAAAACGAGATCTTTCTCATTCTGTAAAGAATATTGTATAAAATAATATGACATACACACACACAAACACATATATATATATATATATATATATATATATAGTGTGTAGATTTCAATTTTGTGTAGAGAATTTTAATAACAGAGCTCAATGTAATTTAAACATATATATTCTTTAAAGATGTAATAGTCTTAAAAGTAGAGCCCTGTTTGAAATTGAAAAAAATATATCATTCTAAAATGTTTATAATGCTAACTTTAGTTCCGTAATAATAATATAATTCCCACCAAAACTGCATATTAATATCAACACTATACATTGGCTCACCTACTAAAACTTTTT
The DNA here is from genome assembly GCA_963556195.1 of Sepiola atlantica. Taxonomy (NCBI): domain Eukaryota; kingdom Metazoa; phylum Mollusca; class Cephalopoda; order Sepiida; family Sepiolidae; genus Sepiola; species Sepiola atlantica. The sequence goes on from OY744554.1 coordinate 34,147,696, forward strand.
CGAGGAGGTTAACAATGCATTTATTCACTACCAACACCATAGCTCAGCACGTTACTAATCAGCATTCCTGCCGCCGCTCCCAATTTCGAAAACTCTAAATAGAAAAAACAACAATATTAGAACATACCACTAATAAACAAAAACTCTCTATATTAGAAGCGGTATACATCAACCCCCCCCCCAAAAAAAAACAACAGCCATTAACAGAATCAACTTTTATACTAGCGATATCATTCTAAAATGTTTATAATGCTAATTTTAGTTCCGTAATAATAATATAGTTCCCACCAAAACTGCATATTAATATCAACACTATGGTCTTTAAATGACCCCCCTGAATATGGATCCGGATGGGCTGGAAAGTTCTTTGGACAGATTCATCGGCCGATTCCCCACCGAGACAAGGACCTTGATTTGGCTAATGGAAAGAATCTTCACAAAAATATCCAGACATAAGTTGGCCGTCATATTCAGCGATATTTGTCTTTTAGAGAATATATATATATATATATATATATATATATATATATATATATATATATATATATATATATATATATATTCTTTGAAGATGAAATAGTCTAAAAAGTAGAGCCCTGTTTGAAATTGAAAAAAAATGTTCATACTTCTTCGATAAGCTAGTTCCGCTCGAGCGTTGAACATTATAGAGTACAACGGCACTACCCCCGCCTTCCGAGTAAGTGTATCTTAATTTCAATTACTGTCTGTGCTGAATAATGTTATTATCCCCGTTCACCCCACCCCTCCACTTTTTTTCACTCAGAACCATCCACATTTATTTCATTCCTACTGACTTCACTAAGACCGGACCCCGGTTCTACTGCTTCCAGCAGTGGCTACTAATTCTTCCCATCAACCCATCATGTAAACCTAATATTTTCATGTACTTGCATGACATTTTTCTTAATATTATCATCCTGAAGAAGTCTTTAAAATAAAGACGAAACGTTGATGAATATATAAAAAAAAACATCATTTTTGGTTTTCCCCCTTTTCATATATATATATATATATATATATATATATATATATATATATATATATATATATATATGATTATTTTTATTTACATAGACATGTACAAAATCTGCGACACTGGCATGTCGATGTTATCGATCAACAGCCATCATAAACTGAGATATCATCGCTGATTTAAACTTATGCTGCTTGCAAGAGTCTGTATGGGGTTAAAATGTATCTCCCCATTTATGCCTAGATCGTAAACGACCTCATTCTATCCCTATCTATCTATCTATCTATCTATACTTTATTCTACCCTTTTATTATATATCTCTCTTTTCACTTTATTTTACTTTATTTTATTTTATTTTATAATTTATATTTTATATTTTATATTTATATTTTTAATTTTTTGATTTTTATTTTGATATTTTGATTCTTAACGGTCCCAACCACGTGACTTTCCAGATTTTAAAATTTTAAAATGTTAAATTTCTTTTCTTTTTTCTCCATTTCATTCTTTCCAAATATGATCTAAGGTTAAGATCGGATTCTAACTCTGCCTGATGAGATCTCAGTTTATAATAGCTGTTGATCGATAACATCGACATGCCAGTATCGCAGATTTTGTACATGTCTGTGTAAATGAAAATAATCATATATAAAAGCTCTATTTGATATTGAGCACTTTTTTATAAACCCGGTTGAAATTTATATATATATATATATATATATATATATATATATATATATATATATATATATATCGCCCTCATGCCGGAAATCTGATACGAAAAAAAAAACAGTGAGAAAATGAAGAGACGTTTTCTTTTTTTACAAATTGTAAATCTCGTGTTTTCTCGCAACCAATTCTCGTTTTGATCGTACGACGAGATTGACTTTCTTTTTAGTTATTTACTTTTTCTTCTCCGCTTTGCAATCAAACTATGACGCAAAACGATTATCCTTACGCGAAAAAGAACGTGACGCCTTTTTATATAATAACAACACCGTGATTCGCGTATAAAACTTGTTGGCCGCCATTTTGTGTAAAGAAAGATTTTGTCTGTCCGTCCGTCCGTCCGTCCGTCCGTCCGTCCGTTAGTCGCAAATTTCCGTAAGTCAAAATGTTTTTAAACGTAATAAATACACTGTCGAATTTAACTACTTTTTTCAAATTGAAAATATTGCATTAATAGTAAATAATATCCACCTCAAATACAGGTGCCATAAACCGAAAATAAAATATATAAAGTATAGGCTACAACATATATTTTCATCTTTTATTTTATTTTATTTTCCCTTTTTATATTTTTTTATATTTTTTTATATTTTATTATTTTTTATATTTTATATTATATTTTATTTTATGTTTGTTCTTACTTTTATTTTTATTTTATTTTTCATTCTTATAATTTTCATAATTTTTATAATATTTTATTATTATTATTATTATTATTATTATTATTATTATTATTATTATTATTATTATTATCATCATCATTTTATCTTTCTATTTTTATTTTATATTTGTAACTTATTCCTTTTTCTAATATTTGTCTCTGTGTCTCTTTCTGCCAATAGATGTCCCTCTACGTTATTTTTTCTATGAATTTCTGTAAGACGTGGTGCTAAAGGCGCTGATGAAGGACGTTTTGGAGTAGCTTTGTTAATTTTAAAACAAAATTAATTAAAAATAGATAAATAAATAAATAAACTATTTCCAGAATGTTTTGGAAACGACCGTACGCCATACTAGACTTGATGTTCTAATTCTGGGACCAATTGTAATGTTCTAATTCATTAAATCCTCTTATATATATATGATCAACACTGCTGGGATGCCATGATAAAGAAATACTGTTTTGTTTTTAAAATCCCGAAACAGTTTTCATGGTAAACAACTGACGATCCCTTATATATAAAAACATATATAAAAATATATTTATATTAGAGTATATTCTTGGAAGTAAACTAAAATAGTGATTGCAGTAGATTGATTGACTTACTAGACTAAAATCTTTCAACAAAAATTTTTTTTTTTTTTTTCTCCCAGTTTTGAAGGTTAAAAGAACTTCCGAGACTATATATATATATATATATATATATATATATATATATATATATATATATATATATTAATTATAAATATGTGTGTCTTTATCTGCATACGCATACGTTTCATCATTACGGGAATCGTCAGTGTATGAAAGAATTATTCACACCGAGCGCCGGAATCGAATCCCGGAACTCGAGTTATAGTTCTAAATTAAAATTTCAACGTCTTTATACAGACGGTCGTCGCTAATAACTGGGTAAATCAGCGAGAGATTAATCCTACATAAAGGCAACTGACGTAAAGAGTTCAACTTTTGAAAGGAACATTGCACCGAAGCCACGATGATAGTTATATGTTTGGGAGCGACAAATAATTAATTATAGATATTTGTAAATATTTGTATACGTTTAATCTTACGGAAACTGTTAGTGTAGAAAATAATTATTCGCACACACACACACACACAACCATATATATATATATATATATATATATATATATATATATATATATAGTAAGCAATGAAAATATATATGGCAATCAAGCTACACAGAGGCTCCCGTGTTTCATCTCCGGGGGGAATCGTCAGCCTGACGATTCCCCCCGGGGATGAAACATTGCTTACTACCTAGCTCTACTTACGTATCGAGCACTGTTGAAGTAAATACTGAAAACTGATACATAAAAAATTATATCCCCTTATAATATTTTATGTGTATACATGAAGTACTAATATATATATATATATATATATATATATATATATATATATATATATATATATATTCTTCGAGGAAGGTAGATTCTTGAATCTTATTGGCTAGGATTTCATTGGATGTTTTGCTCCACTTTTCAAACTTTGAGTAGTGGTAGCAAAACAATAGCACCTTCTTTTGTGCAACAGTCCATGGTTGGGCTTTTAAGCCTCTTATGTTTCTTTTTCTTTTTTGTTGTTGCTGCATTTGATGGAGATAGGAGGCCAGGACCTTTTGTCTCAAGGCCTGATTGCTGACCCTGGTTGTCCTCTGTATTGGCTGGAGCACCATTTCCAGAGGCAAGAAGGTTTACACCATTGCTTACATCTTCCCGCCTGGTGTATGAACAGGTTGATGAACCCTTTTCATCCTGGGTGCCGGCCTGCCAGTATTTATTTTTGTTTTTATTCATATTTTTTATCATTCATTTCCTCATTGTCAACGGTTTCTAATTCATTATTCCAAGCTGCTCTCTGTAAATAGAGGGGTGTCCCCGTCCGAAATTTGGGAGAGGTGCTGGATGGCTTGAGGAGACAGCACACCATTTTTTTCAAATATTTGGTCAGGGTTTACTTCAAGTAAAAAGTATCCTCATGTAAGAGTCTCTGCAAAAAAACTAGTACAGAGAGACCAAAGACACACAGGGGTGGTGTTTAGTAGGCATTCAATATGTATGTGTGTGTGTTTTTTAATATGTATGTATGTGTGTATATATATATATATATATATATATATATATATATATATCTATATCTATATATATATATATATATATATATATATCTATATCTATATATATATATCTATATATATATATCTATATATATATATATATATATATATATATATATATATATATATATATATATATATATATATATATATATATCTATATTAAATTTAATACAGTTAATAATAATAAAAATTAATTAGAGTTACGTACCTTTAACCATGGGTTTTTATATATAAATAATATTTAATTTTCTCTTAATTTTCTTTTTTTATTATTATTAACTTTATTAAATTTAAGTTAATTTAATTTTATTTTCCCTTCTCTTCTTTCTCTCTTTTTTCCTCACTTCTAAATATAGAATCTCTTACATAACGGCTATTTTCTGGTTTAAGCGTCTCACCGCCTCTTCAAATTCTTTGTACATAGCGTTTCATAACGGGTAAAAACGTATTTTTGAAGAAATTCCATCATTTTACCATTTCAGACAGTGCTGACGAAAACGGAATTAGGGATTAAACCCTTTTCTTGTCAGAAACCACTGGTCCATGTCTGATTAATATCTGTATTTACAAATAAAAAAATATTACGCTCTTAATTTAATTTAATTGAGCACTCTGCTGGTATTTCCCTTTTATTCTTTTTTGAGTATACCCTTATACTTTATACACTATATATATATATATATATATATATATATATATATATATATATATATATATATATATATATATATAGTGAGAGAGAGAGAAGAAATATCAATGTAGTTAGACATATAATCTTTGAAAATATCGCACATTTGAGCCGCTTCTCTGTCGACTTCTTGTCGCAAAAACATTAATTAAACGCGATGCCAACGTAAAAATTCACACTTTATACTAATGAAGAAAATTAAAACCGATGGCTGATTATTTTTTATTTTATTTAATTTCACATTTTTAACTATTCTTCACCCCACACAAGGCATATTGCACTAAAACACAAGAGGGGCAACTTTGCGGTCTTCTCCTTTTTTCGTTTGCTTCTGTGGAACACAATACCACGGTGCTGCTTCCACGCTTCTTCAAACGTTTGCTTCGGTATCCCGGTGTCAGATCTACATCTCCGTTGAGAAAAGCGATGCTAGCGTTTCGTCATCTAGCGCATTTATGATACAGATAGAAGACTAGTCAAGAGTGTTCGACGAATGTATTTGGAACTTTGCATTAGTGATTTTGAACAGTATATATATCTTTATTTCAAGACTTTCTAGGTGATTGATTTAGTGCACGGTGGCTAAGTGGTTAACGACGCGGACTTAGGACCTGGGTGTGCCGGGTTCGAATCCAGTTTGTTCCATGTAAACACTTCTATCAAAACTTACACATGATCTTGTGTCTATTTGGTAAATAAAATATACACACACGCACACACACACATATATAATAAATATTCTTTTTTTGTTCATTATATATATATATATACGTATATGTATATATATGTATATGTATATATATATGTATATATATATATGTATATATATATATATATATATGTATATATATATATATATATATATAGAGAGAGAGAGAGAGAGAGAGAGAGAGAGAGAGAAAGAGATAGAGAGAGAGAAAGAGAGAGAGAGAGAGAGAGAGATTTTCCACTTAGAAGATAGTTTATTCAATGAAAGCCCGGGATTAGGCCAATAAAAATAAGCTCGATGATACTCGATTACAGGGTACAGAGCATTTATATGTGATTTTTTGAAGGCTTGCCAAAGCATTCCGTTCAGGAGACCCATCATCACCACAAAAGACTTTCTTTCAAAGATTATTTATTTATCATATATATTCAAATTAAAGAGTTTTTTCCTACACGTGTTTCACTACCAAGCAGGTTTTGGCTTGGCAGATCATCAGGGAAATAAAGTACCTGGAATATATAAAGATAAATGAAGGAAGTTTCGACCAGAAAATCCTCACTGTTGGAGACACAATCTCCCAATGGGCATTTGAACTCATATAACTTTACTATACTTATAATTTTAACATGATCGATAATATTCTAATATGTTTAGAGTTCTGTATTGATAATATAATTCCCACAAAAAAACTACCAATTAATATAAGCATTAACAGAATGGATTTTACCACATTCCCCTGATGAAACCGGATGGGCCTGAAAGCACTTGGGATACCTACAGTTATGGCAAATTACGCTGGTAGGGGATAAATGCATTGTTAATTCCATTGATGTATCTTTATAATTGATCTACCTCGTATATTGAGCTTAACTTATTTCATTATAGGTTTGATTCTCTAAAGGTATACTTTTAGTCTCATGTTATATATATATGGATATATATATATATATATATATATATATATATATATATATATATATATATATATATGTATATATATATATGGTACACGTATTGTATTAGTTCTGTAAATGAAAATCCATTGAAACTCAAGTGTTTATAAAAGTGCCCAATAACAAGTAGAGCTGTTCTTAAGTATAAATGTTTATTTATACTAAATATATACTATATATATATATATATAGTTATACTATATATATATAGAGAGAGAGAGAGAAAGAGAGCGAGAGAGAGCGAGAGAGAGCGAGAGAGAGAGTATACTTTTAGTCTCATGTTGTATATATATATATATATATATATATATAGAGAGAGAGAGAGAGAGAGAGAATGATAGAGAGAGAGAATGAGAGAGAGAGAGAGAGAGAAATGTGATACTTAGAAGGCAATACAATGCAGAGGTGTGACGGATAGACACAAGTTGGAGCAAATAAGACATATAATGGTGGAACAAATTAAATAGTTTCACCCTTAATACAATGTATACACACACACACACACACACACATATATATATATATATATATATATATATATATATATATATACATATATATATATATATATATATATATATATATATATATTTAGTTGAGCACGGTTCTGAAGAAAGGAAGAGTTCCCGAAATATCATATTATACGGAGTTTCCACCAGACCATCTTGATACAGGTATTACATAACATTGTAACATTGTGTAGATAAATAGATATATGTGTGTTTGTGAAAAAAAAATAATAATCATAAATAAAAAAAAAATATGTGTGTGTGTATGTACACATTGTATTAAGGGTGAAACTATTTAATTGTTCCACCATTATATGTCTTATTTTCTCCCACTTGTGTCTATCCGTCACACCTCTGCATTGTATTGCCTTCTAAGTATCACATTTCTATATACTAATAAACAATGCTTCAAGCAAACTACATACACCTCTTATGTATATATATATATATATATATATATATATATATATATATATATATGAGGTTTATGTAGTTTGCTTGAAGCATTGTTTATTAGTATATAGAAATGTGATACTTAGAAGGCAATACAATGCAGAGGTGTGACGGATAGACACAAGTTGGAGCAAATAAGACATATAATGGTGGAACAAATTAAATAGTTTCACCCTTAATACAATGTATACACACACACACACACACACATATATATATATGTATATATATATATTTATTTATTTTTATTTTTTAAAATTATTTTTCACAAACACACATATATCAGTCTATCTACACAATGTTACAATGTTATGTATATATATATATATATATATATATATATATATATATATATATATATATATATAAAAAGACGCCCGTCATCTCTCCGGTACTGTTTCCTTGCGGAATGAGGTTATTTATTTATGAGTTTTAAATTTTAATTTTATGTTGATTTTCTTTCATGCGACGTCGCCATCTTTTGCGTTTAATACGATTAGCTTTATTCGCTTTTGAGGGAGAAGGGCCTCGCCGTCAACTTCTTTACTATATCTTCCCATTTCTTTATTCCCTTCTCTGGTAATTTAATTTGTCGATTTATTATTCATCTATTCATTTTGTTGCCTTTCTCTCCGATTTTTCTCGGGCCGATAATAATATCCTCACATCTACATAATATACTAAAAAAAATTCAGCCTTTAATATTTTGAAGTAAGCAGCGAGAAACCTTCACACATCTACAGAACTAGTATGTGTCTCCCTCCCCCCTCCTGCCGGAAGACGTGACACAAGATGGGGATTGAAAGCCAGCGCCTACGAGGCAGAGCACTATGGCCTAAAAAAATCCCTGAGCAGCCCCGTCATCATTCCCCGATGTGTGCGCTTCAGGCGTGAGCAATAAGCTAATCCCTACTCAAGAGAGAATGTAAAGACTGGGAAAGTGGAGTTCTTGGTACTGCACACAACTATACCTCAGACTGGTTTTTAAGGACGTATCTTCGACTTGATATGAAAAACAACACAACGTTAAGGTCAGGGGACCCCAAACCTGGCGAGAACTAGTCACGCAATTTATATTAATACAGAGATGACCATGTTCTTTATTTTACGAAAAAACATTGTTCTGATTTAATTTGTCTCAATTTTCGAAAAGTACTAGCATTAGATTAATCTGCTAACCCTAACCCAACCCTAAGCCTAACCGTAACCCTAACCCTAGCTCTAACTCCAACCCTAACCCTAACCTCAAACCCTAACCCAAACCCTTACAATAACCCTAGCTGTAACCCTAACCATAATCTAACCCTAACCCCAACCCTAACCCTAACTCAAACCCTAACTCTAACATAACCCCAAGCCCTAGCTCTACCCCTAACCTTAACCCTAACCTCAAACCCTATACCTTACCATAACCCTAGCTGTAACCCTAACCCTCACCCTAACTCTAACTTTAACTCTAACCCTAACCTCAACTCTAACCCTAACCCTCACCCTCACCCTAACTCTAACTCTAACCCTAACCTCAACTCTAACCCTAACCCTAACCCTAACCCTAACTCTAACCCTAACCTTAATCCTAACCTCAAACCTTAATCCTTACCATAACCCTAGCCGTAACCCTAACCCTAACACCAACCCTTACCCCAACCCTAGCTCTAACCCCAACCCTAGCTCTAACCCTAGCCGTAACACTAACCCTAACCCTAACCCTAACCCCAACCCTAGCCATAACCCTAACCCTAACCTTAACCCTAACCCTAGCCACTACAAGTCTACTTTTAAAAATCTGATTGAATTGTGCGGCGGTCATATTTATTGTAATAAGAACAACAATGATTATAACTTTGGGTTTTAATAATTTTTTAGGTAATTTGTTGGCCAAAAAGTGTGTTCGTTTATTTAAGTGGATGCAATTTTATTTTCCACGCTCGATTTAGAAATCTTTAGAATGTCTGCGATTTGTCTGGTTGTCAAACGGCAATCTTGTTTAACTACAGATTTCCCTTGCTCACTGTTGATCATCTTTGGCCGGCCAGAGCGATAAGCATCTCTCACTGAAAAATGTCCTTTTCAGAATCGAGCAAACCGTTTGTGGCACACCCGTTCTGTAACAGCATTCTCCCCGTACACATGGCATATATCTCTGCAGGTTTCGGTAGCTTTTTTTCTTCCTTTTCTGTAGTAAAAACCGTCATATGTCGGTCATGTTCTGTTTGATTTTCCATTTCTGGACCTGAAATACAAGCAAAAGTGTAAGAACTCCTCTTCTCTGGCGTCAACATACTCGCTGCACCAAATAAAGGATTTGCAGAATAGAAACATAGAACTATCTTTAGTAGGCCGGAAAGATAACATTAAAAAAATGAGTAAACATTTTGGCGAAACCAATAGTTTTCTCTTTATTTTTTTACATTGCAGCGTATTAGTCTCGACCCAACCCGAGGAGGAGAGAAGACGTTCTACCAAAGAATTATAGAAACTTCGGTTGTGTACCCAAGTTTCTTCTTTAGGAGTCGGTGAGTCTCGGGCTTCTCGCCGCTGCCACCTGTCTTTCGGTCGTGATCGATAAAAACTTGACTCCTGGATTTATTTTTAGAAGTTTATTTAACATAACAGACGACACAGATTGTGTGCTTGTTTTGCACGATATATATATATATATATATATATATATATATATATATATATATATATATATATATATATATTATATTGGCCATACCACTACAACCCTCTCCCGACGCCTTACGCATCACTTAAACGTCACTAGTGCCATCCATCGACACATTACCACACGCATAAAAAGCATAAAATCAACCGAACTAAGACAAATATTAACAACTAACACTAAGATCATACATAAAAACAACTGCACCAACAGACAAAAATCTTCGAAGCTCTACACATAAAAAATTACAACCCACAATTAATAAAATAACATTCACCACCGGTACTAACGTCCTATCAGTCTTTAACAATTAATACATAATAATGAAAATAAAAATAAAATAAAAATATATATATATATAGTACTTATATTGACCATACAACTACAACCATCTCCCGACGCAGTACGCATCACTTAAATGACACTAGTGCCATCCAGCGACACATTAACAGACATAAAAAAGCATAAAATCAACCGAACTAAGACAAATAATAACTAATACTAAGATGATACATAAAAACAACTGGACCAACAAACTAAAAATCTTCGAAGCCTAACACATAAAAAAATGACAACCCACAATTAATAAAATAGCATTCACCACGTGTACTAAGGCCTTATCAGTCTTCAACAATTAATACATAATAATAATAATAATAATAATAATAATAATAATAATAATAATAATAATAATAATAATAATAATAGATTAAAAAAATAAATAAATAAAAAAAATTAATAAATAAATAAATTAATAAGTAAATAAAAGAATATATATATATATGTATATATACATATGCAAATAATTAGATATACCAAAAATAAAAAAATAAAACCATAAATACAGCTTTTTACAAACAACAACAACACACAAACTCTTGAAGACGGTCGCGAGACCGAAAGCGCTCGAAAAATGGCCCAAGACAACATTTGGCGCCATGATCCATCAATTGATACCAGAAACCCGACGAATTGCTCGCAGAGTCGAGAAACTGACCTGAAAGATCATAAAGAGGGAGAACTCCGTGGTCTTCAACGACATATGTCTAATATATATATATATATATATATATAGATAGAGAGAGAGAGAGAGAGAGAGAAGAAAGACTAGAGAAAAATATTCAGGCCATTTTGCGCCACTGCTCCCCTCGCTTCCCCCGCTCCCTCGCTCCCCATCTACTAGCAACGGACCGTGCGACTTTTCACATCTGCTTCTCTGTGTGAGTCAGGAACAAAGAGATCGAAAAAGCCTCCCACCGTCATGACGTAACGTCCGACTTCCTCCTTTTTTGGGAGCGCTCCTACACTCTTTGCCCACTACTATTTAACAGACTTAAGAGAACGTCTATTCTTTCTGCTACAAATACAGACAAACACACACGTACAATCACACAATTTGTATTGAAATAGAGATGAGTGTGTTCTTAATTGAAGGATTAGATTTTTTGTTTTGCCAGACAAAACATTTATTTCTAAAAGAGCAGAAGTAAACCACAATGTTTTAAATAAACAAATGAATGATTTAAGATTCTCTGTTATTTTTATCCATTCGTCATGTTAAATCATAAATATTGTATATCAATGTAAAACTATTGAATAGATGAAGGTGGGGACGATTTCACCTTGTATTATTTGTATTTATTGTTTACATGCAAATAATTAATGATCTGTGAAACCTCCGATTAATATATACGCTCTGTTGTGATATAGTGTCAATATTTGACCTTGTGCGTCGCTGAAGTGTAGAGAAAATTTATGTCTTGGAGATATTGTATGTATACGTGTGTGTGCATCAGATGAAGAGAAAAGAAAGGAAAGAGAAATAATATATATATATGTATATATATATATATATAAATAACGAGAGAATATATATATATACATATATATATATATATAAATATATATATATATATTATAACTCAGTTTGACATATATATATCGAAAAAGTTTGATATATATATATATATATTTAAATGTTGAATTAAATCAACGATAATTGAATTATCGTTTAATAATAATCTATCATGATAATATAAAGCTCAATATATTGAATAGAGCCATCAATTCTAGAGATGAAAGATGAGAATAAAAAATTGTAAAAATACAATATTTATTAGAACATCAAAAGTTCAGAGCAAGGAGCTTCATATCCTTAAACCATTTCAAACATAAACTCTTCTCATCAGAGGATAGGGAAAAGTCGACGATGTAATTGTAAAAATTATTATCGGCAACATTTAACTTTGAAAATTGTACATAAAATAAAAGAAAATGAGGGCCCAGAAGTAAAGAGTCTTATGTTGAAGTGAGAGCGTAAAGTCAGGGTGGATGATATCCCAAAACACTTCAAACCCCAAAATAAAAACAGTTGTTATTTTGGAAATGAATGTTTGAAAAAGACCAATACTCAAATTGTTTAGGAATCCAAATATTTTTGTAAAAGGCTAGTAGTCCGACGGTAACTAGTAACGTCCATTTTATCCGGTCTGTGCATTTGTTTGGTGCTGGAATTATCCATTTCGCAGGGTTCAGATTTAAGTTTGTCTGTTAGAGGTCAGTATATATCAAAGTGAGCATTTCGAAAACCTCTAGCTCCCTGGTTGATCAGTGTATCGAAAGGTTATAGACATCAATTCAGATCCGATAATTTTCAAGCCGGTGCTGAATAAAATGTGTTACTTGTAAGCTTTGGCGAAAAGTTTATCTTTGAAAATCCATGGATTAAAGATATGAAGCTCCTTGCTATGAACTTTTGATGTTCTAATAAATATTCTATCTTTACAATTTTTATTCTCATCTTTCATCTCTAATATATATATATATATATATTAGACCTCTTCAAAATTGACCTTTTTCTTCAAACATATGGAAACTGATATTATTCCCATTCTCCAAGGTCTAACTTAGCTAAATATACCAGTTATTGTGATCTGGGACCTTGGCTATGCCTGCCTCAAGAGCCATGTAATTTTATTGTTGACGTTTTTCAAAACGCTGCAAAATTTGGGATATTATGTCCTTATTTTCATTGTAGCTTTCCAGAGGTTGATGCTATAGCATTGAAAGTGGTACCAAATGAAAGCTAATAAAATTTTCTTGCATATGGTAGTAAGCATAATAAA
>OY744554.1:34168830-34178830 GCA_963556195.1 Sepiola atlantica
ACATTTTTAGTTCCAAGTCATTCGGTGGAAAATCACTTTTATAAGTCAATTTACTTTTAGCAGTTACTATATTAGTTTGCTTCCAAGAATTTACGCTAGTCTTAACATTATATAAGGGATCATCAGTTGTTTACGATGAAAAACTGTTTCGGGAATTTAAAAACAAAACAGTATTTAATTTCATGGCATTCAAGCAGAGTTGATCAGACCCCACTTCCCTTAAAAGGCAAGAACATAAACGTTCCATATATTAGATCTAAGTTTTGTTCCAGATAGACGTTTTGCTAACTTATATTAGTCTGTGTCAATAAATTGTATCCGTTAATTACAAAGAAATTGTTTGTATTTTAAAGTGTTCGGACGAATCCATTACACCACTTTTTAGGTGATTTATAGTTTTATGTTAAAAATATTTAAAAATTAATATATATATATATATATATATATATATATATATATATATATATATATATATATATATATATATGTATGTATTTTTTCTTCTCCTTGATATAATTAGTATATGTGTTATATATATATACGTTTATACATATTGTACATTATTTTTATTTAGATAGTTATGGATTTGTTCTACCAATTTATTTTGATTAATTTGATGTGACTTAAAGACGTCAGGATGGCGAGTAATTGCCTTATTTAATCGTCTAAATATTTTATTTTGATCGCAACCATGTTTAATCCTTCTTATTATTAGGTCAGAAATTGAGGGTATAAAATCTACTAATTTTAAGGTAACACGAGCAATATATATATATATATATATATATATATATATATATGTGTGTGTGTGTGTGTGTGTGTGTGTGTGTGTGTTCATAGTCATCCACATATAGACTGTTTCGCTGTATCACAGCTTTATTCAAATATAGAGTTTTCTGATGTTTTAAATGATGGAAAGTCGAAAATAAATATCCGTTGTACTCTACGGTGTTACATCTATGAATGGATGAGGAAAAAAGACGATAGAGACATGACCATGTGGAGTTTTCTAATATTTGAAATGATAGAAAGCCGAATTATATTGTACGTATATATATATATATATATATATATATATATATATATATATATATATATATCTATTATATAAACGTCACCTGTCTGTATGGATGTATGTATGTATGTATGTATGTATGTATGTATGTAAAGCTTCTCCTCCGAAAGTACCCAACACACGGTCACACGGGTGACATCATTCCGACCGGCCAGCCCAGACGCGTGTAATATCTCGAAACCGGAAAAAAAAAATTGACTCTTCCGGGGTCGACTGAGCACTTTTCTCCAATGGGGGGTGGCTTTTAACTCCATTTTTCAACGTTATTTATACTAATTTGAGAAGAAAAATAATGCAAAGTCACGATAAACCAGATATGACGTCAGAGTAAGGGAGTGGCGGGTAGAAATTCACTCACACTACAACCATTTTTTTTCTTTCTTTCTTCTTTCCCTCTCACTCCCACACTTTCTTTCTTAATTATTAATAGACGCTAATATTCCTTCCCCCCTCCCTTCCTCACTATGGCCGTTCTGTTATACTTCCAGGCATTACCTCCTCCTTTCAGGCCAAATAGGGGGGGGGGGATGTCGGCATTCACCGATGTGAGCGCCACAGGCCATATCTGGGGAGAGGGAGTGTCAGCATTCGGCGGTATGAGCGCCTCAGGCCAAATCTGGGGATGGGGGAGTGTCGGCATTTGGTGATAGGGCGCCTCACGCCAAATTTGGGGGGAGGGAGAGTGTCGGTATTCGGTGGCGGGGCTCCTCAGGCCAAATTTAGGGAGGGGAGTGTCGGCAATCGGCAGTATGAGCGCCTAAGGCGAAATTTGGGGGAGGGGGAGTGTCGGCATTCGGTGGTGGGGCGCCTCAGGCCAAATCTGGGGAGGGGAAATGTCGGCGGTGGGGTTCTTCAGGCCAAATCTGGGGAGGGGGAGTGTCGGCATCAGGCCAAATCTGGGGAGGGGGAGTGTCGACATTCGCCGGTGTGAGCGCCTCAGGCCAAATTGGGGGGGGGGGAGTGTCGGCATTCGCCGGTATGAGCCCTCAGGCCTAATTTGGGGGTGGGGGAATGTCGGCATTCGCCGGTATGAGCGCCTCAGGCGAAATTAAGGGGAAGAGGAGTGTCGACATTCGCCGTTGGGGCGCATCAGGCCAAATCTGGGGAGGGGGAGTGTCGACATTCGCCGGTGTGAGCGCCTCAGGCCAAATTGGGGGGGGAGTGTCGGCATTCGCCGGTATGAGCCCCTCAGGCCTAATTTGGGGGTGGGGGAATGTCGGCATTCGCCGGTATGAGCGTCTCCGGCCAAATACGCCGGTGGGGCGCCTTAGGAAACATTTGGGGAGGGGGGGGTATCGGTATTCGACGGTGGGGCGCCTCAGGCGAAATAGCCCGATCCTTGGGAGCTTATTAACCTGTACTTTAGGGGAGAATAAATGCCCAAAAGGAAAAGGGATTCAAAAATAAAATGATAATCTGATTTTTGATTCGAGAGTGTAAAACCGACACCTATCGGATAGGACTAGATAATACACTTTATCTCAAGGCAAAAATGCCGAGAACAGATACTACACTTTGATCTTAGCCAAAAGGCCAACAAAGGATCCGAAATTCAAAAATTTTACTGAGGTATTCATAACCAATCTACACCTGAACAGCGGTCTATCCACTAGACACTGTTTAAATTACATTATTAAATTAACAAGTAATAATAACTATGATTTTCTTTCAACAAACATTGTATAATACTATTTAACAACTTATTACATGAGTTTTGAATATCAACAAATAATTTTAAACTCCCCCAGACCGTTTTTCTCTAATTCAACATAGCTTTTAGACGCCATTTTTTTTTTTACCGAAAATGACATTAATTCACTTCTTTTGACTAAGATCAAGGTGTAGGAGCTTCCGATGGATACTGCACCCCATGAACTGGAATCGTCTTGGCCATCGGGGCTTCATTCCGCCGGTCTATGAGTTTGTCATGTGCAGTTCTAGGAGGTCCACACTCCCAGGCTTTGCCTCCCCTCTTTGGGGAGGAGTAAGTTTATTGCTTACTGCGCCTGAGGCGCCCCTACCGAGGAATGCCGAATAACAGCATCTACGTTTCTCTTTGGACTATTTTGCAAATGAAAAGCGGGGGGGGGGGGGGAATCGGTTAGAGTGATTTCATTAGTGCTCAAGAAGCCTCCTTGATTTTTTAAATACTCGGCGTTGTCTGGGAGAAAACTGCTCAATATCCTAGATAGAGCTACTGTAGTGATAGGTTTGGAAAATATTTTAACGCCATCTTCGTTCCCCTTTGGACTATTTGGCAGATCAGAAGGAGAGAAGATACCTAAGGGATTTCAGGAGTGCTCATGAAGCCTCCTCGATTTTCAAAGTACTCGGCGTTGTCCGGGAGAAAAGTGCTCAATATCCTAGATAGAGCTACTGTAGTGATAGGTTTAGAAAATATTTTAACGCCATCTTCGTTCCCCTTTGGACATTTTTGCAGATGAAAAGGAGGGAGGATACCTAACTGATTTCAGTTGTCCCCAGGAGGCCTCTTTGATTTTCAAAGTACTCGGCGTTGTCCGGGAAAAAAGTGCTCAATGTCCTAGATAGAGCTACTGTAGTGATAGGTTTGGATAATATTTTAACAGCATCTACGCTGAAAAGGATGAGGGAATGGATAAGAATTATTTCAGTAGTCCCCAGGAGGCCTCTTTGATTTTGAAATACTCGGCGTTGTCCGGGAGAAAAGTGCTCAATATCCTAGATAGAGCTACTGTAGTGATAGGTTTGGAAAATATTTTAACGCCATCTTCGTTCCCCTTTGGACTATTTCGCAGATCAGAAGGAGAGAGGATACCTAAGGGATTTTAGGAGTGCTCATGAAGCCTCCTCGATTTTCAAAGTACTCGGCGTTGTCCGGGAGAAAAGTGCTCAATATCCTAGATAGAGCTACTGTAGTGATAGGTTTAGAAAATATTTTAACGCCATCTTCGTTCCCCTTTGGACATTTTTGCAGATGAAAAGGAGGGAGGATACCTAACTGATTTCAGTTGTCCCCAGGAGGCCTCTTTGATTTTCAAAGTACTCGGCGTTGTCCGGGAAAAAAGTGCTCAATGTCCTAGATAGAGCTACTGTAGTGATAGGTTTAGATAATATTTTAACAGCATCTACGCTGAAAAGGATGGGGGAATGGATAAGAATTATTTCAGTAGTCCCCAGGAGGCCTCTTTGATTTTACAATACTCGGCGTTGTCCGGGAGAAAAGTGCTCAATATCCTAGATAGAGCTACTGTAGTGATAGGTTTGGAAAATATTTTGACGCCATCTTCGTTCCCCTTTGGACTATTTCGCAGATCAGATGGAGAGAGGATACCTAAGGGATTTTAGGAGTGCTCATGAAGCCTCCTCGATTTTCAAAGTACTCGGCGTTGTCCGAGAGAAAAGTGCTTAATATCCTAGATAGAGCTACTGTAGTGATAGGTTTAGAACATATTTTAACCCCATCTTCGTTCCCCTTTGGACAATTTTGCAGATGAAAAGGAGGGAGGATACCTAAGTGATTTTAGTAGTCCCCAGGAGGCCTCTTTGATTTTCAAAGTACTCGGCGTTGTCCGGGAAAAAGTGCTCAAAGTTCTAGATAGAGCTACTGTAGTTATAGGTTTGGATAATATGTTAACAGCG
Organism: Sepiola atlantica; assembly: GCA_963556195.1. Classification (NCBI taxonomy): domain Eukaryota; kingdom Metazoa; phylum Mollusca; class Cephalopoda; order Sepiida; family Sepiolidae; genus Sepiola; species Sepiola atlantica. The sequence goes on from OY744554.1 coordinate 34,173,527, forward strand.
TCTATGCTGAAAAGGATGGGGAATCGATAAGAGTTATTTCAGTAGTGCTCAGGAGGCCTCTTTGACTTTGAAATACTCGTCGTTGTCCGTGAGAAAAGTGCTCAATATCCTAGATAGAGCTACTGTAGTGATAGGTTTGGAAAATATTTTAACGCCATCTTCGTTCCTCTTTGGACTATTTCGCAGATCAGAAGGAGAGAGGATACCTAAGTGATTTCAGTAGTCCCCAGGAGGCCTCCTTGATTATCAAAGTACTCGGCGTTGTCCGGGAGAAAAGTGCTCAATGTCCTAGATAGAGCTACTGTAGTGATAGGTTTGGAAAATATTTAAACGCCATCTTCGTTCCCCTTTGGACTATTTCGCAGATCAGAAGGAGAGAGGATACCTAAAAGATTTCAGGAGTGCTCACGAAGCCTCCTCGATTTTCAAAGTACTCGGCGTTGTCCGGGAGAAAAGTGCTCAATATCCTAGATAGAGCTACTGTAGTGATAGGTTTGGAAAATATTTTAACGCCATCTTCGTTCCCCTTTGGACTATTTCGCAGATCAGAAGGAGAGAGGATACCTAAGTGATTTCAGTAGTCCCCAGGAGGCCTACTTGATTATCAAAGTACTCGGCGTTGTCCGGGAGAAAAGTGCTCAATGTCCTAGATAGAGCTACTGTAGTGATAGGTTTGGATAATATTTTAACAGCATCTACGCTGAAAAGGATGGGGGAATCGATAAGAGTTATGTAAGTAGTGCTCAGGAGGCCTCTTTGATTTTGAAATACTCGGCGTTGTCCGGGAGAAAAGTGCTCAATATCCTAGATAGAGCTACTGTAGTGATAAGTTTGGAAAATATTTTAACGCAATCTTCATTCCCCTTTGGACTATTTCGCAGATGAGAAGGAGAGAGGATACCTAAGTGATTTCAGTAGTCCCCAGGATACCTCCTTGATTATCAAAGTACTCGGCGTTGTCCGGGAGAAAAATGCTCAATGTCTTAGATAGAGCTACTGTAGTGATAGGTTTGGAAATTATTTTAACGCTATCTTCGTTCCCCTTTGGACTATTTCGCAGATCAGAAGGAGAGAGGATACCTAAGGGATTTCAAGAGTGCTCACGAAGCCTCCTCGATTTTCAAAGTACTCGGCGTTGTCCGGGAGAAAAGTGCTCAATATCCTAGATAGAGCTACTGTAGTGATAGGTTTAGAACATATTGTAACGCCATCTTCGTTCCCCTTCGGACAATTTTGCAGATGAAAAGGAGGGAGGATACCTAAGTGATTTCAGTAGTCCCCAGGAGGCTACTTTGATTTTCAAAGTACTCGGCGTTGTCCGGGAAAAAAGTGCTCAACGTCCTAGATAGAGCTACTGTAGTGATAGGTTTGGATAATATTTTAACAGCATCTACGCTGAAAAGAATGGGGGAATCGATAAGAGTTATTTCAGTAGTGCTCAGAAGGCCTCTTTGATTTTGAAATACTCGGCGTTGTCCGGGAGAATAGTGCTCAATATCCTAGATAGAGCTACTGTAGTAATAGGTTTGGAAAATATTTTAACGCCATCTTCGTTCCCCTTTGGACTATTTTGCAGATCAGAAGGAGAGAGGATACCTAAGGGATTTCAGGAGTGCTCATGACGCCTCCTCGATTTTCAAAGTACTCGGCGTTGTCCGGGAGAAAAGTGCTCAATATCCTAGATAGAGCTACTGTAGTGATAGGTTTAGAACATATTTTAACGCCATCTTTGTTTCCCTTTGGACAATTTTGCAGATGAAAAGGAGGGAGGATACCTAAGTGATTTTAGTAGTCCCCAGGAGGCCTCTTTGATTTTCAAAGTACTCGGCGTTGTCCGGGAAAAAAGTGCTCAACGTCCTAGATAGAGGTACTGTAGTGATAGGTTTGGATAATATTTTAACAGTATCTACGCTGAAAAGGATGGGGGAATCGATAAGAGTTATTTCAGTAGTGCTCAGGAGGCCTCTTTGATTTTGAAATACTCGGCGTTGTCCGGGAGAAAAGTTCTCAATATCCTAGATAGAGCTACTGTAGTGATAGGTTTGGAAAATATTTTAACGCGATCTTCGTTCCCATTTGGACTATTTCGCAGATCAGAAGGTGAGAGGATACCTAAGTGATTTCAGTAGTCCCCAGGAGGCCTCTTTGATTATCAAAGTACTCGGCGTTGTCAGGGAGAAAAGTGCTCAATGCCCTAGATAGAACTACTGTAGTGATAGGTTTGGAAAATATTTTAACGCCATCTTCGTTCCCCTTTGGACAATTTTGCAGATGAAAAGGAGGGAGGATACCTAAGTGATTACAGTTGTCCCCAGGAGGCCTCTTTGATTTTCAAAGTACTCGGCGTTGTCCGGGAAAAAAAGTGCTCAATGTCCTATATAGAGCTACTGTAGTGATAGGTTTGGATAATATTTTAACGCCATATTCGTTCCCCTTTAGACTATTTCGCAGATCAGTAGGAGAGAGGACACCTAAGTGATTTCAGTAGTCCTCAGGAGGCCTTTTTATTATTAAAGTACTCGGCGTTGTCCGGGAGAAATTGCTCAATGTCCTAGATAAGGCTACTGTAGTGATAGGTTTGGAAAATATTTTAACGCCATCTTCGTTCCCCTTTGGACTATTTCGCAGATCAGAAGGAGAGAGGATACCTAAGTGATTTCAGTAGTCCTCAGGAGGCCTCCTTTATTATCAAAGTACTCAGCGTTGGCCAGGAGAAAAGTGCTCAATTTCCTAGATAGAGCTACTGTAGTGATAGGTTTGGAAAATATTTTAACGCCATCTTTGTTCCCCTTTGGACTATTTTGCAGATCAGAAGGAGAGATGATACCTAAGTGATTTTAGTAGTGCTCATGAGGCGTCCTTGATTTTAAAAGTACACGGCGTTGTCCGAGAGAAAAGTGCTCAATATCCTAGATAGAGCTATGATAAAGACTATCATGAGAGGATTGAAAATGATGAAGACTATCATGAGAGGATTGAAAATGATGAAGACTATCATGAGAGGATTGAAAATGATGAAGACTATCATGAGAGGATTGAAAATGATGAAGACTATCATGAGAGGATTGAAAATGATGAAGACTATCATGAGAGGATTGAAAATGATGAAGACTATCATGAGAGGATTGAAAATGATGAAGACTATCATGAGGGGATTGAAAATGATGAAGACTATAATGAGGGGATTGAAAATGATGTACACTATCATGAGGGGATTGAAAATGATGAAGACTATCATGAGGGGATTGAAAATGATGAAGACTATCATAAGGGGATTGAAAATGATGAAGAATGTCATGAGAGGATTGAAAATGATGAAGAATTTCATGAGAGGATTGAAAATGAGGAAGAATAGACTGACAGAATTGGAAATGATGAAGAATACCATGAGGGGATTTAAAATGATGAATAATATCATGAGGGGATGTAAAATGATGAAGAATATCATGAGAGGATTGAAAATGATGAAGACTATCATGAGAGGTTTGAAAATGATGAAGACTATCATGAGAGGATTGAAAATGATGAAGACTATCATGAGAGGATTAAAAATGATGAAGAATGTCATGAGAGGATTGAAAATGATGAAGAATGTCATGAGAGGATTGAAAATTATGAAGAATAGACTGACAGGATTGGAAATGATGAAGAATACCATGAGAGGATTGAAAATGATGAATAATATCATGAGGGGATTGAAAATGAGAAGAATATCATGAAGGGATCGAAAATGATGAAATATACCATGAGAGGATTGAAAATGATGAAGAATATCATGAGGGGATTGAAAATGATGAAGAATATCATGAGGGGATTGAAAATAATGAAGAATATCATGAGAGGATTGAAAAAATGAAGAATATCATGAGAGGATTGAAAATTATTAAGAATATCATGAGCGGATTGAAAATGATGAGGAATATTACGAGAGGATTGAAAATGATGAAGAATATTATGAGGGGATTGAAAATGATTAATAGTATGAGGAGATTGAAAATGATGAAGAATATTATGAGGGGATGTAAAATGATTAATAGTATGAGGAGATCGAAAATGATGAATACAACGAGGGGAGTTAAAATGATGAAGGATATCATGAGGGGATTCAAAATATATAGTATGAACACCGGGGCGGTTATAAGTACCTATATAGAAGGCGCAGACAGTGGTGGTACTTTTTATAGAAATAAGTCATACTATTGCCCTGTTAAACGTAGGATGAAATGGTGGGGAAGAAACAGCTTTCGCAAAAGGCAAAATTTAAAAGTAGCGACCAGGGTAGATAAAAGTAGAAAGATAAAGAGACAGCTATAGAGAGAGAGGGAGAGAAATAGAAGTTTTAATATAAAGATGTTACACACGCGATTTTTCTTCAATTATGTTTTTATGACCCCGAGCAACGCCGGGTAGCCCCGCTAGTATATATATATATGTGTGTGTGTGTAGGCTTCAAATATACTGCCAATTTCCTTATTCAAAAAGCGCCAATCTGCGCATAATACGTATATATATATATATATATATATATATATATATATATATACATATATATACATATATATATATATGTATATATACATATATATATATATATATATATATATATATATATATATATATATATATATATATATATATACACGTTATAAAAACGCCTATATTCCTAAATGAATAAAAATGAATACACATAAAATTGTCGATCTCGTAATAGTACGACCAAATATGAATTCCCACTGGAAAAATCTTTTTTGTCAAAGTAATTGATTATCCACAAAGAGTCTTATCAAAACTAAAATAAAAATGAAATAAAAAAGGGAATGATGGCCACCATAAAGGATAACCCTTTTTCCGATCGAAATACCGACATGTCATTATTATATCTCACTATATATATGCGCGCGGACAATTCTGTTTTCGCGCCACAAAAACTGGTTGCCCGAGCAATGGCCGCCATGATTATATCTTCAATATTCAGTTTCTGGCATCTGAGGCGGTTTTTTGTCTTAAAATTGATGACGGGGTCATATTCCCTTCACACTTATCCCACCAAACCAACTTTAAGGAGCGAAAAGACGAATGAGATTTGCTATTTAAGACATTAAAAAACCGCAGAGGATTTTCTGAACATGCGTCCATTAAAGTTGCGTTTGGCGCGGAAATTTTGAATTCTAAACTAGAATATATATATGTATATATATATATATATATATGTATATATATATATATATATATATATATGTATATATATATATATGTGATTTTATGAAGGCTTACCAAAGCATTCCTTTCAGGACACCAATGATC
>OY744554.1:34181330-34216330 GCA_963556195.1 Sepiola atlantica
GTACGGGTTAGGATTAGGGTTTAGGGTTAGGGTTAGGGTTAGAGTTAGGGTTAGGTTTCGAGGTGAGGTTTAGGGTTAGGATTATGTTTAGGGTTAGAGTTAGGGTTTAGGGTTAGAGTGGAGGGTTAGGGTAATAGTTAGGGTTAGGTTTAGAATACAGGTTAGCGTTCGGGTTAGGTTTAGGGTTTAGGGTTAGGATTAGGGTTTAAGGTTAGGCTTAGGGTTAGAGTTAGGGTTAGGTTTCGAGGTAAGGTTTAGGGTTAGGGTTAGAGTAAGGGTTAGGTTTAGAGGTTAGGTTTAGGGTTTTGGGTTAGGTTTAGGGTTTAGGGTTAGGTTTAGAGTTAGGTTTAGGGTTAGGGTTAGGGTTTAGAGGTAAGGTTTAGGTTTAGGGTTAGGGTTAGGTTTAGAGGTAAGGTTTGGGCTTAGGGTTAGGTTTAGAGTACAGGTTAGGGTTAGGTTTAGAGTACGGATTAGGATTAGGGTTTAGGGTTAGGGTTAGGGTTAGGTTTCGAGGTAAGGTTTAGGGTTAGGGTTAGGGTTAGGTTTAGAGTACACGTTAGGGTTAGGGTTAGAGTTAGGTTTGGGGTTAATGTTAGGGTTAGGGTTGGGGTTAATGTTAATGTTAGGGTCAAGGTTAGGGTTAGAGTTGGGGGTGATCTATTAATTTTAGTTTTACTGGTTGTTTAAAATCAATAAATATTTATCATTTTATCCTTTGTACGGGCAATGGAAAATAAGGTTTTGAACAGAAACAAACAAATAAAAAACAATTAAAAGAATCTGAACGGTTAGGAGGAGTGTTAGACTTATATTAATTTGAAGGAGTGTACACATCTTCAAGAAAACGCTTTTTCAAATTTATTATAGAATTTAAAAAAAAACGAAACGTTTTTTTTATTTTATATATATATTTATTAAATGAATAAAATCATTTTTCATGAATATATATCTCTGAGACTTTCGCCGTTACACGGCCTTAACGAAGAGTTATTTCCTTTCTTTTTTTCTTCTCCTTCCTAATTATTCTGCTGGTGTTAAAATTGCAAGTTAACTACTACGTGGCTCTAAGAGAGAATGTTTCGTCTGGTTTCGTGTACGGTCCTAAAGAAAGTGAACATTTCGATGTGTGTATTCTGTAGCACCGTCAACGAGACCAGACAGAACATTCTCTCTTGTAACCACGTGTGGATTTACTTACAATTTTTATACCAGCAAAATGAGGAAGAAAAAAAAGAAAGTAGATAACTTGTCGTTAAACCTATATAACGGCGAAAGATTTTTTTCATTTAATAAATATATAACAAAATTTTAAAAAAAAACAACGTTTCTTGTTTTTTTTTTCAAAATTCTATAATATAATTAAAAAAATCGTTTTTGGCATCGGGAAATAGGCACATATTTTTCTGATTCCGATACCAATACCGATTTCGATACTCCAAAAAGTTCTGATTTTTCCGATTCCCGAATCCGATTAATCGTCCCAACACTAGTTCAACAAGTTGAGATCCATTTCTGAATTGTATCACACCATTGCTCAGTGAATTTGATTCATTCTTTACAGTCACATTTATGAATCTTGATGAATACATGAGAAAGTGTTTGTTTCGTGTTTACATTGTTTTATGAATAAAATGTTTTTTATTAAAAATAATTGTTTCAAGTATTTCAAGATTAAAATCGGCAGTTAAAAGTAAAGATTAAAATAGGTCTGTTGCTAGTATCTCAATCTGTGAAGTATTTTTTGTGTATTTATGTATCGCCCACAACGGTAAGTTTGACACAAGGTCAAGCAAATGGGATTAGAAAAGCCAGCGCCTTAGATGTAAGCGCACTCTGACCTACATTCCATTCCTCACGCAATTAGCAATAAATTAACCCCTTCTCAAAGAGTGAGAAAGCAAAGCCTGGGAAGATAGACCTCCTTGAACTAAACAGGACAGTATCTAAGATCGGCGGATTCAAAGCCCGAAGGCTAAGACTTTACCGGGCTACAGAACGTAGCATCCACCGGAACAGATACTACACTCTGATCTTAGCCAAAAGGCCCAGAAAGTGTGGCTAAGTCAGATTTTCAAAACTCGCTAGATCAGAATAAGAAATTCTCCAGAAAACCGCTAGATTTTACGTTTTCGTACCCTACATAAAACTATTACGAATACACATAATTGTTTGTCTCATCTATACCGTGTATATATATATATATATATATATATATATATATATATATATATATATATATATAATTTTAATATATATATATATATATATATATATATATATATATTAATAATGGAGTTTATGTATCTGTCTGTCTGTCTGTCTGAAGCCGAAACTCCATCAGAGTACTATGACTATTTTCCAAGTCCGCCAGCTTCATTATATACTATTAAAAAAACCCGCCATAAACACTATGCGCATTTCCCAATTTACATAATCAATTGCTTTTGAACTTCTAATAAATTAGTATTCGCAAATATACACTCATGATTGTTCTCTTCACATTTCTACATGTATTTACACTATTTTGCTCGCTAATAATCTTACTTATAAATTATAATTATTTCTTTTATTATTTATTTATAAAATGAGTTACGTAGTTATTTCTTGTTTTTGATTTTAAAAAAATGACTCACTAACTGGTCACCTCTGAAGATGGAATTTATTCCGAAATATAAGATTAATGTAAAAAAAATATATATATATAAATTAATCTCGCATTGTTAATGGCTTACATATCAATTTTATTAACATATCCAACAATGCTTTAAATGGACGACCAACCAATATTACTTAACCTACAGGAGCGAGCCAGGCTCTTCGTTCGACACCGGAATTTGAATCATGGCCGCCAACATCACCAGTGCGGAGAGACGTTTTATCAAGTAACAAAGAAATAAGTTTGGTTATTCTTGTTTTTGATAAAAAATTTTTTTATTTTAAATGACTCAATAACTGGTCACCGCTGAAGATGAATTTATTCCGAAATATAAGATTAATGTAAAAAGGAATATATATATATATATATATATATATATATATATATATATATATATATATATATATATATATATATATATATATATATATCAACTAATCTCGCATTGTTAATAGCTTACATATCAATTTTATTAATATATATATATATATATATATATATATATATATATATATATATAGAGAGAGAGAGAGAGAGAGAGAGAGCGAAGGAGAGAGAGAGAGAGGAAGAGAGAGAGAGAGGAAGAGAGAGAGAGAATGTGATACTTAGAATGCAATACAATGCAGAGGTGTGACGGATAGACACAAGTTGGAGAAAAATAAGACATATAATGGTTGAACAGGTTAAATAGTTTAATCCTTAATACAATTATTATTATATATATATATATATATATATATATATATATATAATTTTTTTTACAAACACACATATATTTGTCCATCTACACAATGTTAATATCTGTATCAAAATGGTATGATGTAAACTCTGTATGATATTATAACATTGCCACCATTAAATGTATTTTTTGCTCCAACTTGTGTCTATCCGTCACACCTCTCCATTGTATTGCCTTCTAAATATCACATTTATATATACTAATAAACAATGCTTCAAGCAAACTACATAAATCTCATATATATATAATTTTAATATATCTTCTATAAATGTATATAATTGTAATGTTATTTATTATTTATCACTTATTTATTATTTATTATTTAAACGTTATTTGTAGTTAATGTAAATGTCTAAACAAAAAAAAACAAGGGATGTAATTCGTGAACGAGTTATGTCTGACTCCTTCATTTCGTATTAGACGATTCTATTGTTGGCATTGGTTCCCCCGATATCTTTCTAGAAATAATTTTACTTAGAAAGACATTGGGTACTTAAAGGATGGACCACGTGAAGGTTGCCAACATCCGTGGAAGGAACTGGATTCGATCTTAGCACACCCAGGTTGCCAAACCGTGTCATTAACCACTGAGCCTCTGTCACATATCATGTGCCTAACTAATGGAGAAATACAAAGTTAAAAAAACAAAAACGCTAGATCTAAATTTTACTAGCTAGATTCTAAACAAAATCGCCAGATCTAGCTGAAAATCCGCTAAATTATACGGTCGAGGGATTCTGAGGATATTATAAAATTTTAATTTTTTCATGAAATGTACAACGACTACTGGTTTGCATATATTATGTATGGGATATCAGATGACAAAAAAAACGCTAGATCTAAATTTTACTAGCTAGATTCTAAACAAAATCGCCAGATCTAGCTGAAAATCCGCTAAATTATATGGTCGAAGGATTCTGAGGATATTTTAAAAAAAAAAAATGTTTTATGAAATGTACGACGACTACTGGTCTGCATATATTATGTATGGGATATCAGGTAACAAAAACAACGCTAGATCTAAATTTTACTAGCTAGATTCTAAACAAAATCGCCAGATCTAGCTGAAAATTCGCTAAATTATACGGTCGAAGGATTCGGAGGCTATTTAAAAAATTTTATTTTTTTAATGAAATATACGCCGACTACTGGTCTGCATATATTATGTATGGGATATCAGATGACAAACAAAAACGCTAGATCTAAATTTTACTAGCTAGATTCTAAACAAAATCGCCAGATCTAGCTGAAAATTCGCTAAATTATACGGTCAAAGGATTGGGAGGATATTTAAAAAAAATTAATTTTTTAATGAAATGTACGACGACTACTGGTCTGCATATATTATGTATGGGATATCAGATGACAAACAAAAACGCTAGATCTAAATTTTACTAGCTAGATTCTAAACAAAATCGCCAGATCTAGCTGAAAATCCGCTAAATTATACGGTCAAAGGATTGGGAGGATATTTAAAAAAAATTAATTTTTTAATGAAATGTACAACGACTACTGGTCTGCATATATTATGTATGGGATATCAGATGACAAACAAAAACGCTAGATCTAAATTTTACTAGCTAGATTCTAAACAAAATCGCCAGATCTAGCTGAAAATCCGCTAAATTATACGGTCGAAGGATTCTGAGGATATTTTTTTTTAAAAAATGTTTTATGAAATGTACGACGACTACTGGTCTGCATATATTATGTATGGGATATCAGGTAACAAAAACAACGCTAGATCTAAATTTTACTAGCTAGATTCTAAACAAAATCGCCAGATCTAGCTGAAAATTCGCTAAATTATACGGTCGAAGGATTCGGAGGCTATTTAAAAATTTTAATTTTTTTAATGAAATATACGCCGACTACTGGTCTGCATATATTATGTATGGGATATCAGATGACAAACAAAAACGCTAGATCTAAATTTTACTAGCTAGATTCTAAACAAAATCGCCAGATCTAGCTGAAAATCCGCTAAATTATACGGTCGAGGGATTCTGAGGATATTATAAAATTTTAATTTTTTTCATGAAATGTACAACGACTACTGGTCTGCATATATTATGTATGGGACATCAGATGACAAAAAAAACGCTAGATCTAAATTTTACTAGCTAGATTCTAAACAAAATCGCCAGATCTAGCTGAAAATCCGCTAAATTATACGGTCGAAGGATTCTGAGGATATTTAAAAAAAACAAATGTTTTATGAAATGTACGACGACTACTGGTCTGCATATATTATGTATGGGATATCAGGTAACAAAAACAACGCTAGATCTAAATTTTACTAGCTAGATTCTAAACAAAATCGCCAGATCTAGCTGAAAATTCGCTAAATTATACGGTCGAAGGATTCGGAGGCTATTTAAAAATTTTAATTTTTTTAATGAAATATACGCCGACTACTGGTCTGCATATATTATGTATGGGATATCAGATGACAAACAAAAACGCTAGATCTAAATTTTACTAGCTAGATTCTAAACAAAATCGCCAGATCTAGCTGAAAATCCGCTAAATTATACGGTCGAGGGATTCTGAGGATATTATAAAATTTTAATTTTTTTCATGAAATGTACAACGACTACTGGTCTGCATATATTATGTATGGGATATCAGATGACAAAAAAAACGCTAGATCTAAATTTTACTAGCTAGATTCTAAACAAAATCGCCAGATCTAGCTGAAAATCCGCTAAATTATACGGTCGAAGGATTCTGAGGATATTTTTAAAAAAAAATGTTTTATGAAATGTACGACGACTACTGGTCTGCATATATTATGTATGGGATATCAGGTAACAAAAACAACGCTAGATCTAAATTTTACTAGCTAGATTCTAAACAAAATCGCCAGATCTAGCTGAAAATTCGCTAAATTATACGGTCGAAGGATTCGGAGGCTATTTAAAAATTTTAATTTTTTTAATGAAATATACGCCGACTACTGGTCTGCATATATTATGTATGGGATATCAGATGACAAAAAAAACGCTAGATCTAAATTTTACTAGCTAGATTCTAAATAAAATCGCCAGATCTAGCTGAAAATTCGCTAAATTATACGGTCAAAGGATTGGGAGGATATTTAAAAAAATTTAATTTTTTAATGAAATGTACGACGACTACTGGTCTGCATATATTATGTATGGGATATCAGATGACAAACAAAAACGCTAGATCTAAATTTTACTAGCTAGATTCTAAACAAAATCGCCAGATCTAGCCGAAAATTCGCTAAATTGGTAACGCTGATTCTAGGGTGGCTCAAATTCATTTGATCAAAAAATCTGTCGAATGTCTGCACGAGAGACAGGTATACGGACAGAGCCTCTAAAAGAGAGACACCTGCTCGCATTGAAATAAAAAAAAACCCGTTCTAAACTTCCATCCGACGCTGAACTGAGAGAATCGCATTAAAGATGGCGACCGGCCCGAACGTCTTGTCAATTTAACGCTCATCTTCCCACCACGCGGAGCTGAACCACGTTTATCTGAAAGAGAAAGAACAGAAAAACCAACCTCAAATCTAACTTGCAATCAAAACACGAGTTGCTCATCTGAACCACCGGGCCAGGGTGGAGCGGGGGGGGGGGCTTACGCCGGAACGAAGTGCACTCGGATGACCCCCGCTGTTTAATTGGAGGGGTCGTTCGGTGCAATTGGTCATATCGCAGGGTTGTTGGATTAAGATGATAGTTATAATGACGCAATTAGATGCCGAAGGCAACGAATCAAGCAGAGATTGTTTTTGTTATGACGGCTAACCTCGTTCTCCTTCTCCCACTTACTCCTCCTCCTCCTCCTCCTCCGTTTTCTCTTCTCCTCATCTTTGCTCTCTTTCTCTTTCCATTTTCCTCCTTGCCCTCTTTCTCTTCTTTCTCTTCTCCTTTCCCCATCTTTTCCCCCCTCTCTTCTCCAGTTGCATCGCTCTTTCTCTTTCTTGTTTCTTCCCTCTTTTCTTTTCTGTCTCTTCTTTCTATCGTCTCTCTTTCTCTTCTCTCTCTTTCTCCCCCTTTCGCTCCCTTTCTCTTTCCCTCTTCTTCCTCTACCCTTTTCTCTCTCTCTCCGCTCTTCCTCTTCTTTGTTTTCCTCCAACGCTTCTCTTTGTTTTCTCTCTCTGTCTCCTTCCCTCTTCTATTCAACCTGTTTCCATTCTCCCTCTTCTTCTCTTCTCTATTCTCTCTTTCTTTTTTCTTCTCGTCCCTAACTCCTTCTCTCGCTAATTCTAGTCTATCTCTTATCTGTTATCTCCCTTAAAATGTCTGTCGTCTTTCTTTCTAACCTTAACTCTAAACCTCAACCCTAATCCTAAATCCTAACCCTAACCCTAACCCTTATCCTTACCCTAACCTTAACCCTAACCGTAATCTTTATCTTTACCCTAGCTTAAACCCTAACCCTAACCCTAACCCTAACCCTAACCCTAAACCCAAACCCTAACCCTAACCCTAACCCTAAACCCTAACCCTAAACCCTAACTCCAACCCTAACCCTAAACCCTAACCCTAACCCTAACTCTAACCCTAACCCTAACCCTAACCCTTACCCTAACCCAAACCCTAACCCTAACCCTAACCCTAAACCCTAACCCTAACCCTAACCCCAAACCTTAACCCTAACCCTAACCCTAAACCCTAACTCTAACCCTAACCCTAACCCTAACCCAAACCCTACCCCTAACCCTAACCCTAACCCTAACCCTAACCCTAATCCTCACTCTAACCCTAACCCTAACCCTCACTCTAACCCTAAACCCAAACCCTAACCCTAACTATTTGTTTGTTTCTGTTCAAAACCTTATTTTCCATTGCCCGTACAAAGGATAAAATGATAAATATTTATTGATTTTAAACAACCAGTAAAACTAAAATTAATAGATCACCCCCAACTCTAACCCTAACCTTGACCCTAACATTAACATTAACCCCAACCCTAACCCTAACATTAACCCCAAACCTAACTCTAACCCTAACCCTAACCTGTACTCTAAACCTAACCCTAACCCTAACCCTAAACCCAAACCCTTACCCTACCTCTAACCCTAAACCCTAACCCTAACCCTAACCCTAACTCTAACTCTATACCTTAACCCTAACCCTAACTCTAACTTCTTTTTTTCTCTAATTTTAGTTTATCTCTTATTCTTTTCTTCCTTTATCTTCCTTAAAATGTCTGTCTTCTTTCTCTCTAACCCTAACCCTTACCCTAACCCTAACCCTTATCCTTACCCTTACCCTAACCCTAACCCTAACCTTAACCCTAACCTAACCCTAAGCCTAACTCTAACCTTAACTCTAATCCTAACTCTAACCCTAACGCTAAACCCTAACCCTAACTCGGTATCTCTTAAATTCTAGTTTATCGCTTATTCCTTTCTTCCTTTATTTCCCTTAAAATGTCTGTCGTCTTTCTCCCTAACCCTAACCCTAACCCTAACCCTTTCCACTCATTCTTTTTCTCTCTCTTTCTTTCTTTCTTACCTTTTTTTCCGAGTCACTCTTCTCCCATAATATTTTTCTCTTTCAAACATTTCAAGTATGCCTTCTCCCTCTCCCCCTCTCTCTATAGCTAACTGTCACTTTTTCAGCCCCCTCTCTCTAAGTATATATTCTCTCTCTCTCTCTCTCTCCCTCTGTCTGTCGGGACATTCTCTCTTCTGTCTATCTCCCTCTCTTTTTTTCTTCTCTTCTCTCTATTCACCTTTTCTCTCTTCACCCCTTTTCACTGTCTTATCCCCTCCCATTGCTGTATATACCTCCCCTCTAAGGAGAGCTCTAATGTTTGGCATAATAGCCTCTAATCTAATTGGTCCCATCTTGGCTACCAAGCTCCAGCCCCTGTCCCATCGCCGCAATTTTTCATCCTTGTGCTTGTTTTAAAAGTACTTCAATGGAATGTGCTTCGATGAACTTGCTGCACTGGTCCCCTCTCGACGTAAACTCCCACGACCAACCCAACAATAACCCATGGTTTATAGCACTCTACCTGAGACTTCATTCAGACTCATCGACCTAACATTCACAGGTAACATGAATTGAAACAAATACATAGAATACATTGCCAAGCCTGCTGCAAAGAAGGTGGGCTCTATCTACCAGACTAGAAATCTTCCCACACCTGCAAGTATCATATATCTTTACACAGCCGTCATTCGCACATGCATGGAGTATTGTTGTCACATCTGGGCTGGTGCACCAACCTACCCCCCCTCTCTCTCTCTCTCTCTCTACAATAGGGTCTAAAAAAGAGCCTCTACTCTAATAGGTCCCACACTGGCTACCAATCACCAACCCCTGTCCCATCACAGCGATCTTGCATCCATGTGCTTGTTTTATAAGTATTTTAATGGAATGTGCTCCGAAGAACTTACTGCACTAAAAGCCCCTCAACGTAAATACCCTAGCCAAACCCGAAATCAGCAAAATCCCATCGTTTCACTGTAAAGGTACCCAGATTCCAGAAGGCTTTCTACTTATTTTCTTCAAACGGCTAACCTTTGGAATTCCCTCCCTGCTCCCTGTTTCCCTTACTGTACAAATATGCAGAAATTTAAATGTAATGTGAATAAACATCTTGCGGCAATACTAACTACTTAGATGCCTTTATAAATCTGACCCCTAAATCACAGTAGCCTGTTGCGTCTCAGAAACAACGTGCCTTGTCTGGAGTTAATTAAAAAATTTTAAAATATATATTTGTTATCGAATACAAACCACCAAATTATAACAGTACCTAACCCTAACCCTAACCCTAACCTCCTGTTTCACGCGTTCAACCTCATCGCTCCTCCTGCGACTGAAAGGTTTATTCCCTAATCGTCTCCATGGGGCGAATTCTCGTGCTGGAATTAAAGTTTCACAACAACCCGAAAAATAATTCCGAATTTGGAGAAGAATGATTTATTAAGATGTTGACGTTGCCTTCTTTTCTGCTAGTGGATGAGATTTTATATTTCTCAACCTCCATAGTTCTTTAACTTCTTTCTCTCTTGTACCCTTTTCTCTTCTCTCTCTTTGCCCCTCCTCATACTTCTCTCTTCCTGTACTCCGTCCTTCCCTCCCATTTTCTCCTCTTTCCTCAATCTCCCGCTGTCTTTTTCCTTTACTTTATTCTCTATTTTCCTTCCTGTCGTTCTCCTATCTCTATTCTTTCTTACTCTCTTTCTCTTCTCTTGTCTTCCTTCTTCTCTCTTTCTTTTCTCTCTCTCCTTTCTTTCTCTCTTTTTCTTCTCTTTTTTTCCTCATATATTTTTCTTTCTCTAACTGTCTTCTTCCTCTTCTCTTCCGCTTTCTTTCTCTTCTCTCTTTTCTTCATTCTTCTCTTTTTTCTTATTTTTCTCGTCTCTCTGACTTCTTCCCGCATCTATTCCGCTATTTTCTTCTTCTCTCTTCTTTCTTTCTTTCTTTCTTTCTCTTTTCTTTTTCTTCCATCGTCTCTTTTTTATTCTCCCTCTTTCTCTATTCTTTCTTCTTCGCTCCTATCTTTCTCTTTTCTTTTCTTCCCTCGTCTCTCTTTTCCTCCTCTTTTTCCTCGTCTCCTTTTTTCTTTCTATATCTTCTTCCATTTCATCTTCCACTCTATTTCACTTCTCGATCTTCTTTTTCCTCTCTTTCTTTTCTTCCTTTTCTTCTCTCGTCTTTCTTCTATTTTTTCTCTTCTTCTCTCTCTCTCTTTTTCTCTCGACTTCTAGTCTCTTCTTCCCACCTTTCTTTCTCTTCTCTTTTTTCTTCCCTCGTCTTTTCTTCTTCTCTCTCTCTCTTTCTACTTCCTCTCTTCTATTTTCTTTCTCTTGTTTTCTCTCTTTTATTCCCTCGTCTCTCTTTTCTTTTCTTCTCTCACTTCTCCACTCCTCTCTTTCACTTTTTTCTTTTCTTCCCTCGTCTCTCTTTTTAATCTTTCTCTCTTCCCTCATCTCTTCCGCCCTCTTTCTCTTCTTTCTCTTTTCCTCTCTCTCATTTTCTCTCTTCCTCTACCTTTCTTTCTATTCTTTTCTTCTCTCTCTCTCTCTTTCTCTTTCCTCTTTTCTGTTTTCTTTCTCTTCTTTTTATCCTTTTTTTTAACTTTTTTTCTCTTTATTACCCCCTCGTCTCTCTTTTATTCTCGTCTCTCTTTACACCCCCCTCTCATTTTCTTTCTTTTCCATCACACTTTTTCTCTTTTTTTCTTTTCTTCCCTTTCTAACCTTTCTCTCTACCTTCCTCTCTTTCTTTTCTCTTTTTTCTTCTCTCGTTTTTCTTCTTTTTTTATCTTCTTCTTCTTCTCTCTCTCTTTTTTCTCTTCCTCTAGTCTCTTCTTCCCACCTTTCTCTTCTCTTTCTTTTTTCTTCCTTCCTCTCTTCTGCTTTCTTTCTCTTCTTTTACTTCTTTTTTTCTCTTTACTTCTCTCTTTTCTTCCTTCGTCTCTTTTCCCCCTCTGCCTTTCTCTCATCGCAACTCTTCTCTTTTTTCTTTTCTTCAACGATTCCCAACAGATACGTCCATTCCCATTGAATAGAGCAATCAATTCTAGAGATGAAAGATCAAAATAAAAAATTGTAAAAATACAATATTTATTAGAATATCAAAAGTTCAGAGCAAGAAGCTTTAATCCTTAATCCATGGATTATTAAAGATACACTCTTTTCATCAGAGGATAGGGAAAAATCGACAATGTAATTGTAAATATTATATTTTCCCTATCCTCTGATGAAAAGAGTTTATCTTTGAAAATCCATGGATTAAGGATTGAGGCTCCTTACTCAGAACTTTTGATGTTCTAATAAATATTGTATCTTTACAATTTTTTATCTTCATCTTTCATCTCTGGTATATATATATATATATATATATATATATATATATATATATATATATATATATATACCAACAGGATGGATCAAATAATGTTGCAGTTTCTGCATTTAAGTAGATAAAAGCTCAACCCAGTATCCCAGAAGACAAAATCACCGAGATATCGAAGCTGGAACAAAGGAAAAAAAACAACAATAACAAAATCATATTCTCATATCTCGAACAAATCTTATAGAAATGGCGTATGCCATAAAACAGGAAGAAATATACCGGATATAAAGCCGTGCGCGCACGCGCATTGCAAATTACTGAGCCAACTGTGTCCCTGGGCCAATGAAAATAGAGGAGAAACGTTTCCTTTGCATTCTATGATTGATATCCAGACTTAATGTCGATAAATCAACGTCGCATCTTGTTCAACGTATGTGAAAATGTAATCCGTGACAATCTTCGATGATAAAACACTAGCAATCATATTTTAAGTGAGCTGTGCCTATGACCAAAACGATGTTGTAATTTGTTTTTAAGATACAGGCATTACCTCCTCCTTTTTTCTGGTGAAGGAAATAATGTACATGGGGCGCTCAATAAGTAATGCCCCTGAGCCATTTCCCATAGTAGTAGATTAATGAAACTAGACACAGTTATTAGTCTTTCTCTACATAGGTACCACCCAGAGTTATGCATTTCTCCCATCGTTTGATGCAGCTCTGGACACCGTTTTTGTAGAACACCCCAGGTGGGTCCTCCAACCACGTCGTAACTTCAGAAATCCAGGCTGCATCATCTAGGAAACGCTTTCCTTTCATAAACAACTTCATCGCTGGGAAGAGATGAAAGTCAGAGGGTGCAAGTTCATGAGAGTAAGGGGGATGGGGTAGGATTTCATAGCCACACGCCCGTGCTTCTGATCTGGCGACATGCGAGTTGTGGACCGGAGCGTTGTCCCGCAGGAGGAGGATACCTTTGCTGACCTTGCCCCGCCTCTTGATTTTGATAGCTTCTCTTAATGTCATCAAATTGTTATTGGTCAGACCTTCTAGCGATAAGAGTGTTATCTTTGAAAAGCCATGGTTTTATGATCATTTTGTATTTGTATTCTCTGTTTAGAACACTTAATAAACTTGTAAACAATGCAAATTTTATCTATTTCATTACTTCATTATCCATATATATATATATATATATTCCATGATAAATGCCAGTATACTGAAATCATATGGCCTTAATAGGGTTAAGATGAAAATTCATATACACTAAATGTACAAAAGCAAGGAAATTCCCAAGTTTTTACACTTTTATTGTCATTAAGGGTATGACTACATATCAACCAAACCATTTCATTATCACATCACTACAGTATAAATCTCTATGCATGAGTGGATGAAGTGTGTGAGGTGCGCTGAAGAAAAATTCCTACCAGTAAAATACATAGCCCTGTTGTAAAAGTGTAAAAATTTGGGAATTTCCTTGCTTTTGTACATTTAGTGTATATGAATTTTCATCTTCACCCTATTAAGGGCATATGATTTCAGTATACTGGTATTTTTCATAGAATGTCACTACTTTTGTAAAGGCTATGCCTCAATACAATGATAATTTTTAAGGTTTTTTGTAATTTTCTGGAAAACTAAGGTATATGGTAAACTGAAATTAAAATGCACTCAACTAGACCCTAGAACCCCTATCTCTGCCAAAAATCAGCTGAATCCATCAAATAGTTGATGAGATACAGGGTGGCACATACGTACGTACACAGATAACATGATTTCATGATTGAACTTTCTGGATCTCTGGGTTGCCTTGACTAATGATGCTGAAATTCTACACACTTATAGCACCTAACAAATAAAAATTTTGTGCAATGTTTTAACTCATTTGGTTTATTGGTTTTTGAGTTATGATTGATCAAAGAAATGAGATTTCCAGCATAGGCCATTCGTGAAGTCTATTAAGGGATAGAGCGCTCTCGCGCCTCCCTTGATTATAAGGAGTATACGCTTAAAAATAGTGCCTATTATGATGAAGATTGCTGTGTAAATCGAAAGTTTGAATTTAAATAAATGATATGTTTATTAAAAAAGAAAGAAAAGTCTCTGTATTTTACTGGTTTCAAAAACCGTTTAAAATTACAAAATTTAAATGCATTTTATACAGTGGAATATTTTACTAATACTATATATATATATATATATATATATATATATATATATATATATATATATATATATATATATATAATGTGTGTGTTTGGTGGGTGAAATAAAGTACCTTTTAAAATATGAAGTTGTAGTATTTTCTGATATAATGGATTTCAGCTGTGAATGCCAAAACCAAATCACCGAAAATCGCAAAACATGAAACTCCAAAAAATCGCAATGTATAAAAAGTGAAAATTAAGAAAGAAAAAAAAACGTTTCAATATGGCGACCAAATCTTATCGAAAAAAAGAGAGAAATATACCGGATATAAAGTCCTGTGCGCATGCGCATAGCACCTAATAAAAACCGTATCCTCGGGCTAAAGAAACTACGAAGGGAGGCCATTTCTCTTCTCTTTGCTCTGCTGGTATATGGATATTACTTTGATAAATATATGCTGCAATGTATTTTACGCATAACAAAATATAATGCGTAAGTCTTCAGTAATAAAACACTGCTTGAATGAGATTTGGAGGACGTCTGTCTGTGACCGAAATTATGTCACATTTTTTGAAGATATGGCGATATATTACTAAAGTTTTTTTTTTAATCATTACTTAGAAAAAGATGAGTTCTTCTGCAGTTTACGGACCGTGCTATTTTTGAGTTAGGATTTTCTAGCTAAATTCAATTTTTTACGATATATTTTACTTATTCAATTGTTAGGTGAACGTACAGAATAGTTAACAAAGCCTCTTCCCCATGTTTAGAATGGGTTTCTAAATAGTAACGTTATTATTTCAGCAGGGTCCGTAAACTGCAGAAGTATAAAAAAAAAATCTATTTTTAGATTATTTGGACTTCTGTTCTCATCTTGGATGTTATTTTCACAACGTTTCGGCCGATGTAACCTCCGACCTTCTTCAGGTGTATCTTGTCGAACTCGGGAATCTTTGTATTATGTTTGTTACTCGGACTACTGTTCTCATCTTGGGTGTTATTTTCACAACGTTTCGGCCGATGTAACCCCCGACCTTCTTCAGGTGTATATTGTCGAACTCGGGAATCTTTGTATTATGTTTCTTACTCGGACTATTGTTCTCATCTTGGGTGTTATTCTCACAACGTTTCGGCTGATGTAACCTCCGACCTTCTTCAGGTGTATCTTGTCGAACTCGGGAATCTTTGTATTATGTTTCTTACTCGGACTATTGTTCTCATCTTGGGTGTTATTCTCACAACGTTTCGGCCGATGTAACCTCCGGCTTTCTTCAGGTGGGTCTTGTCGAACTCGGGAATCTTTACATCGAACTCGGGAATCTGCATGGAATGGCGCAACGGATATAAGTGGTAAGTCATACTTACCTCAAAGTGTCAGTCTTCTGGAGATTGAGGGTTCAATCCTCCGTGCGGGCGATACTAAGAATACAATTACGAATTACTTGAGACTTTTACCCAGTCATGCCTGACAGACTAGGAGGAAGCAACCTTCATGGATTAAATAAACGGTCTCGTTCCAATTACAGTACAGATTTCGCTTTTATCCATTTAGATATTTGTCTATTAATTCTGTCGTGACAGTCATTCTATTATAATACTGAAGATTTGGTTTCTGTCTGTCAGTAACCAAAACTACGTCATATTTTTTTTTTACTTAGTTCTCCCCAAACAAGGCAAGCTGCCACTATAGACGTAAAGGGCTACTGATATAGGGTGAAAGTTTAGGGGGTCACCCTAAATTGGGAGTTGTGCAGCGAAATGCTTGTTCACATTAGTTTTAAATTTCTGCATGTCGGAACAGTCGGGGAAACAGGGAGCAGGGAAGGAGTTCCAGAGGCTGGCAGCACGAAGAAAGAAGCTATTAGAGTAGAAAACTCTCCGGGATCTGGGGACCTCAACAGTGAATGGATGGGGTTTGTCGGGTTGGTCAAGTGTATTTACGTCGAGGGAGCAGCAGGGCAGCAAGTTCATCGGAGCACATTCCATAGAAGTACTTGTAAAACAGGCACAAGGATGCAACATTGCGGCGATGGGACAGGAGCTGGAGCTTCGTGCATAGTAAGCGACCTATTTGATTAGAGACTCTTTTTTTACCTTGTCTTAGAGGGAGATACTGGTGGATGGTGCATCATCTCAGATGTGACAACGATACTCCATGCATGCGCAGATGGTGGCTTTGTATTGATGCAGGATAATGTCAGGTGTGAGGAGTTTACTCGCACGGTAGAGGGATGTCACTTTATTTGCAGCAGCCTTGGCAACGTCGTCTATGTATGTGTTTCAATTCATGTTATCTGTGAATGTAAGCCGTGGAGTTTGAGCCTTAGTGTGTTATTTGCCATGGCAATCGATAGTTGAAGAATGTTTTTTTTTGTAGCTGTTGAAAGAAAACAACCTTGTCTTTGCAGCATTAAAAGTTACCATCCATTTATGACCCCATTCCACTACGGATTGGAGGTCACTTTCTAAGGATTCAGCTATTACCTCGGATATGTGCGCGTCCGTTTTAGCCACATGACGAGAAACAAATGCCTGGGCAGTCCCGTCGGCATTCCCCGATAGAAGCGCACCAGGCGGTTAACAATAAACTAAGAGAAGGTAAAGCCTGGGAGAGTGGACCTCTTAGAACTGAAAATTACACATCACTCAAACGGTCCCAAAACATCAGCAGGGAAAGTTTTGGCCTCGTGTTTTGGGATGCGCAATCGATTACCTTGAGAAAAGACGAACCATCAATAGCCAATATTATGTAACATTATTGGAACGTTTATCGGGTGAAATAACCCCCAAATCGGCCACTAATGAAGCTGAACACGGGGCTCTTTCACCAAGACACTGCACCGTGTCACAAGTGGATCGCAACGATTGCAAAACTACATAAATTCCACTTTTAATTGCTTCCGCATCCACCTCTTCTTCCAGATCTGGCCTGCTGCTACATCTGGCTGTTTGCAGATACAAAAAGAATGCTCCAGGGAAAGAGAATTGTCTCCCATGAAGAAGTGATAACGGAAACTGAGGCATATTTTAAGGCTAAAGATTAAAAAAAGCATCGAATTGTTAGAGAAACGTTGGATGTAGTATATCACCCTCGAAGACTTTTAGCACTTGACGTAGACTGCTGCTACTCCCCTTTTATTTTCCTCTTTATTTACGTTATTTATTTATGTCACTCTTCTTCTCTTAGTGGAATTCAGAGAGTGTGATACTGATAGATTTGCTTGAAAATCAAAGAACAGTAACTAGAGTTATCTATGTTTAAGTTTTAAGTAAGCAATAGGACGTTTTGGTTAACAAAAAAAGACGTGAAGGGAAACTTCATGGTGGGGTCCTGTTTCATCATTGCAATGCACCAGGGCATTCTTCGGGGATTCCGTAAAATGTCTTTGGAGAATTTCGACGGGGAGTGATTCCTCAACCATTATCAAGTCCCGAATTGACTCGATCAGACTGCTTTTTTCCCCAAAAATCAAAGAAACACAGTTAAATTACATAGAAAAAGAAAAACACTGTACCACTATTTAGCTCCGAAAACGTCGTCCAGAATTCTTTAAAGTCAGTGTCGGTCTTTGAACCTGGAAACATCGTCTTAAGAAGTTGACCTGAATGGCAACTATGATGAGAAATAAGCTCATATATATATATATATATATATATATATATATATATATATATATATATATATATATATATATATATATATATATATATATAACCCCTAATTAATAGAATTAACTTTAATATCAGTAATAATATTCTAAAATATCTATAGCTGTAAATATAGTTTCGTACTTAGTACATAATTCCCACCAAAAACCTTCTATAATATTAACACATGGTCTATACCTGATTAACCTCATTCCCCTAGATATATATATACATATATATATATATATATATATATACATATATATATATACGCACATATATATATACATATATATATACATATATATATACATATATATATATACATAAATATACATATATATACATATATATAGACATGTATATATACACACATATATATACATATATATATACATATATATATACATATATATAAATATATATATATATATATATATATATATATATATATATATATATATATATATATATATATATATATATATATATATATATATATATTGTTTTTGTAAAATAAATTCCGTGAACTTTCTTTTTGATCCACCCTCGTCTGGCACAAAATTACTTATATGACGTGTCGTAAAACCAACCCTTTCTTTCTTTCTTATTCTCTTTTTCTTTCTTCACTTATCACCATATTTTCTTCTTTTCCTTGTTTCCTATTTTTTTATTTTTTTTTATTTCTCCCTTTTTTTTTCTATTGCCCTTTTAATTTATTCGGGTGCTACTTCATTCGTTTCTTTATTCTTTTCTTCATTTTTCATTCACAAATTATTTTTCTTTTTTCTTATTTTCGGATTTAGAATAACTCTTTCGTCCTAATTCTTTCTTTTTTTTCTTTTTTCTTTTTTTTCTTTCTTTCTCTTTTTTTTCTTTCTTTCTTTCTTTCTTTTTTTCTTTCTTTCTTTTTTTTCTTTTTTCTTTTTCTTTCTTTCTTTTTTGTTTCTTACTTTTTTTCTTTCTTCTTTCTTTTATTCTTTCTTTCTGTCTTATTAGCGTTCCTTTTTTTCGTTATCAATTCCGATTTGGTTTCAACATTTTAAGCCTAAGTTTAAAAAAACAAACTTGCAACTCGTGTTGCATCATGGGAATTAATCTACAAACACCTGCATCTTCAGAAAATTGTCAAATAATTACCATGGCTATGTTCGCTATAATCTCATCTAAATTACATTGGTATCTTATATATATATATATATACATATATATATACATATATATATATATATATATATATATATATATATATATATATATATATATATATATATATATATATATTAGTACTTCATGTATCCAAATAAAACTTTATAAGGAGATATAACTTTTATGTATCAATTTTCAGTATTTACTTTAACAGTGCTCGATACGTGAGTAGAGCTAGGTAGTAAGCTATGACAATATATTTATGGCAATTAAGCTACACAGAGGCTCCCGCGTTTCATCCCTGGGGAGGGGAATCTTCAGGCTAAAAATCTAAAATTTAGATTCACCCAGGGATGAAACGCGGGAGCCTCTGTGTAGCTTAATTGCGATCAATATATTTTCATAGCTTACTATATATATATATATATATATATATATATATATATATATATATATATATATATATATATATATATATATACAGGGTGGGCCAAAATAAGGGTCCTATCTTTAAATTTGAAATACTTGAATTTGAATAACTTCCACAAAATAAAAGTTAAACTCACCAAACTTTATGTGTGTGTAGACTGACCCTTCCGAGATTTTTTGAAATAAACAAAACAAATTTTAGCCAAAAAACACTTCTTAAAACTTACAAAAACTAAAGTATTGTTTTTTACACTGTTTTGAGTTTTTTAAGCAAACATAATGTTTTCTAAATGAGGGTACGTTCCTTAGGGCTAATACGGCTCATGCTTGCTTCGGAAGGGGTCCTTTACTTATTCTAAAAAAAAAATTTTTTTAAATCAATAAATAAAAAAGTTATGAATTTTTAAAAATAGGACCCTTATTTTTGCCCACCCTATATATATATATATATATATAATATTTGTTATTGTTTATTATCTATGTACGTATACGTTTCGCCCTTTTTTAATCGGGCCTCATGAGCATAGAGATAGAACTATTCACTACTGGTCGTGTGATTCGAGTATTTTATAACTCAAATTGCGACACCTAGAACCATTCGGTCATCGGTGGATAGCTAACTAAACAGTGATCATTTCAACACTTATTTCGGCGGTTTGACGTCATAAGAGCGTTCAACTTGATGAAAGGAACGATGCATGTATAGCTAGCGACAGCATGCTGTGTTAATATTACACTTACAATGCCCATCGAGGGAGTTTTCTAGGGGCCACAAATAATAGATATTTGTGTTTGTTTATTATCTATGTACGTATACGTTTCGTCCTTTTTTAATACATATATATATAGTTAGTGTATATATTCATATATATATATATATATATATATATATATATATATATATATATATATATATATATATATATATATATTAGTAAGTTTTTGAAAGGCTGTGGGCAATGCAATTCCGGGTAAGATGCAAGTTGAAAGGAAAGGAACAAAACAATAAAAATAAATCGAATACGATATAAGACTTACTATTTATTTTTCCTTTTTTTTTCCTTTTATTTATTTATTTTTTTTTTTTCTTACATAACAGCAAGAGTGTTTGAAAAATGAATAAATAAATAAAAGGAAAAAAAAAGAAAAAATAAACAGTAAGTCTTATATCGTATTCGATTTATTTTTATTGTTTTTGTTCCTTTCCTTTCAACTTGCATCTTACCCGGAATTGCATTGCCCACAGCCTTTCAAAAACTTACTACTACTATACCCAGCAATGCTTCAAGCAAACTACCATTCTCTACTAATATATATATATATACTTATATTATATATTGTAAATACACACACATATATATATATATATATATATATATATATATATATATATATATATATACATATCGACTACGAATTAGTGGCGATATGTGATCGGGGTTCGCGTCCACCGACTGTTTAGAATTAGTTCCTATAATGAAGATTGCGTTAGCAGGAAACATCGATGTCTATAGGTATTTAATAAATATTTATTTATAAATATTATATATATATATATATATATATATATATATATATATATATATATATAGTTAGTGTATATATTCATATATATAAACTTATATTATATATATATGTATGTATTGTAAACACACACACATATATATATATATATATATATAGTTAGTGTATATATTCATATATATATACTTATATTATATATATGTATTATAAACATATATATATATATATATATATATATATATATAGTTAGTGTATATATTCATATATATATACTTATATTATATATATATATGTATTGTAAACACACATATATATACATATAGTTAGTATATATATATACATATATATATATACACTTATATTATATATTGTAAATACATATATATATAGGTATTAAAATATTTAATAAATATTTATTTATAAATATTATATATATATATATATATAGTTAGTGTATATATTCATATATATATACTTATATTATATTATATATATATTGTAAACACACATATATATACATATAGTTAGTATATATATACATATATATATACTTATATATATATTCTAAATACATACATATATATATATATACACACATATATATATACATATATATATACACTTATATTATATATTGTAAATACATATATATATATATATATATATATATATATATACACACACATATATATATATACATATCAGTGATTCAGCATCATATAAAATTTTAATTCTTCTCTTTCCTATGTTAATTGATAGTGGTCTAGAGGGTCGAATACCAGGCTGCAGAGGCAAAGGTGACTTTGCAACTTGATTCAAATCTTTCGGCCGGCAGTAATTATTATCCCCTATACAAAAATTGCGTAAATACTAAACATATGTATATGTTGGTAAAAATAAATATTTATATAAAAATAGTGTATATATATATATATATATATATATATATATATATATATGTTTCTTTTTTCTTTTCTTTTTTTCTTTCCTTTTTTCTTTTTTCTTTCTTTTTTTCTTTATTTCTTTGTAGTTTTCATATTTTTTCTTTCATTCGTTTGTTTTTGTATTTCTATTTTTTCTTCATTTGCCTGAGTGATTTTCCACTGGAAGACTTGGGACTATAAGTTTTTTTTTAGTTTTTTTTTTTAATATAGTTTTAATGGTTGAGAAACTTCCGAGACTATATATATATATATATATATATATATATACACACTATTTTTATATAAATATTTATTTCTACCTACATATACATGTGTTTCGTATTTATTTATTTATATTTTTTTTAATTGGTCACATGACTATTATTTCTTCTTCTTCTTCTTCTTCTTCTTCTTCTTCTTCTTCTTTGCGTTACTCCATTCTTCCTGGACTTCACCGACCGGGTAGGATCAAGGAAAAACTTTCTGCCTGATGAGACCTCAGCTCTTGATAGTTGTAGATCGATAACATCGACATGCCAGTGTAGCAGACCTTGTACATGTTCAAATAAAACATTCACTATATATATATATATATATATATATATATATATATATATATATATATATATATATATACGAAACAGAATTAACGAGATAGATTGCACATAGATATGAATGTAGATGAAGAAAATTGAATTCAAGAAGTGGCGTTGAATGTGCAATATGTTTATGTTGGGCGGAAATGCTCCCGGCTATGGAATTATGTGAACGTACTTTGCGCGGGAAAGATGCGGATTTTTTTTTTCAATTGCGGAAAGGAATTAATGGTTGGAACGAAGAAAGTATCGAAAAAGAAAAGGGGGACATTGAAAAGTAGAGAAGTGTAAATGAAAGGGTCAAAAGAGGGGAAGATGAAACATAAAAAGATAAAAAAGAAAGAAAGGAAGAATAGAAGACATGAAAAGAAAGTAAAAGAGAGTAATCAAGAAGAATGAAAGAAAAAAAGGAGAGTGAGATGAGGAAATGTGGAAATAAGAGAGAAAGGAAGGAAGGAAATAAATCAAAGAAAGAAAGAAAAAGAAATAAAGAAAGAAAAAAGAAAGGAAAGAAATATTGCGGAAAAAGAAGAAAAGAAAAACAACAAAGATAAAAATAAGCAGGAATGAAAGGAACGAAGAAATTAAAAAAGTTTAAAGAGAAGAAAGAAAGAAATGAAAACAACAAAGAAGATAAAAATAAAAAGGAATGAAAGAAAATAAATAAAAGAAAGAACGATTGAATGAAAGAAAGGAAGAAAGAAAAATGTTTAAAGAGAAGAAAGAAAGGAAATGAAAACAACAAAGAAGATAAAAATAAAAATGAATGAAAGAAAAGAAATAAAAGAAAGAACGATTGAATGAAAGAAAGGAAGAAAAAAGTTTAAAGAGAAGAAAGAAAGGAAATAAAACAACAAAGAAGATTAAAATAAAAAGGAATGAAAGAAAAGAAATAAAAGAAAGAACGATTGAATGAAAGAAAGGAAGAAAAAAGTTTAAAGAGAAGAAAGAAAGGAAATAAAAAAACAAAGAAGTTAAAAATAAAAAGGAATGAAAGTAGAGAAATAAAAGAAAGAACGATTGAATGAAAGAAAGGAAGAAAGAAAAATGTTTAAAGAGAAGAAAGAAAGGAAAAAAAACAACAAAGAAGATTAAAATAAAAAGGAATGAAAGAAAAGAAATAAAAGAAAGAACGATTGAATGAAAGAAAGGAAGAAAGAAAAATGTTTAAAGAGAAGAAAGAAAGGAAATAAAACAACAAAGAAGATAAAAATGAAAAGGAATGAAAGTAGAGAAATAAAAGAAAGAACGATTGAATGAAAGAAAGGAAGAAAGAAAAATGTTTAAAACGAAAGAAAGGAAAGAAAACAACAAAGATAGAAATAAAAAGGAGAAAAGAAGAAACGATTGAATGAAATAATT
The DNA here is from genome assembly GCA_963556195.1 of Sepiola atlantica. NCBI lineage: Eukaryota > Metazoa > Mollusca > Cephalopoda > Sepiida > Sepiolidae > Sepiola > Sepiola atlantica. Next base: position 34,205,302 of record OY744554.1, read on the forward strand.
TAAAGAAAACGAACAAAAACAGAAAAAGAGGAAAGAGGCTTGAAGAAAAGAAAACAACAAAGAAATGGGAGAAGAAAGAGAGAGAAAAACTACAAAGAATGGAAGGAAAGGATTTAATAAAAAGGTATGAAGAAAGAAAAAGAAAGAAAAGAAATATTGAAGGAAATAAAAAGAAAGAAAACAACGATAGAAATAAAATGGAATATAAGAAGAAAGAGATAAAAGAACGAACGAACGAATGAAAGAAAAGAGAACATAAAAATAAATGTTAAAGAAAAAAAGAAGGAAAAAACAAAATGGATATGAATATAAAGGAATGAAAGAAGAAAGAGAGGAAAACAGAAGAAAAGAAATGAAATGAAGACAGAAAGAAAAAAGGTGAAAGAAAGCAAAAAGAAAGGAAATAAGGCTTGAAAAAAAAGGAAAAATAAAGAAAAAAAGAAAATGGATATGAATATAAAGGAATGAAAGAAGAAAGAGAGGAAAACAGAAAAGAAATGAAATGAAGACAGAAAAGAAAAAAGGTGAAAGAAAGCAAAAAGAAAGGAAAGAAGGCTTGAAAAAAAAAAAAAAAAAACATTAAAGAAATAAAAAAGAATAAATAAAAGTTGAACCGAGGCAAATGAAGAAAAAATAGAAATGCAAGAACAAACGAATGAAAGAAAAAATATGAAAAATACAAAGAAAAAAAGAAAAAAAGAAAGAAAAAAAGAAAAAAAAGAAAAGAAAAAAGAAACATAGATACAAATAATGTTTGTAAGACTTGTATCGTTTCTGTTACTAAGGTCAATAGAGAAAATGATTGCATCATTCTATCGCTCCAGAAAGTATCTCACTCCTGACGGAAACCATCTACCTCTATAAGAGGCAGATACATCTCAAGATAAGAAGGTACTACTGTCCTTTTGGCTACGATCAAAGTGTAGTATCTGTTCCGATGGATACTACACCCTATAAACCGGTACCGTCTTGGCCCTCGGGTCTTGATTTCCGCCGGTCTATGGGTTTGTTCTGTGCAGTTCTAGGAGGTCCACCCTCCCAGGCTTTGCCTCCCCTTTTTGGGGAGGAGTAAGTTTATTGCTTACTGCCTGAGGCGCCCCTACCGGGGAATGCCGACGGGGCTGCCCAGGCATTTTTGTAGGCCAGAGTGCTCAAATTCTCGGGCGCTGGCTATTCATATCCCAATTTCCGACCTTGTGGGAGGAAGATAAATAACCACTTACTTGGCCTTTTGGCCAAGATCAAAGTTTAGTATCTGTTCCGATGGATACTACACCCTATAGACCGGTACTGTCTTGGCCCTCGGGTCTTGATTCCGCCGGTCTATAGGTATGTCCTGTGCAGTTCTAGGAGGTCCACCTTCCAAGGCTTTGCCTTCTTACCCTATGAGAAGAGGTTAGTTTGTTGCTAATCGCCTGAGGCGCTCCTACCGGGGAATGCCGACGGGGCTGCCCTGGCATTTTTGAGGGTCATAAGTGCTCTTCCTCTAGTGTGCTGACTCATCAAATCCCACTTTCCGACCTTGTGCCACATCTTACCTGTGGGAGGTAGATAAATACCTACTACTAAGATGGGGAGGTACTACAGTCATATTTGGTGAGGTGCCGCTCGGAGCACTCTTTCATGTATCGACAGAGTACACCATTGAGTCCCCAATCTAGTGGGAGATGATCTCTTCTCGTCTTTACAGCCTCCAATTTAATTCAAAATAGTTTTAAAATAAAAATACACTTCTGACGATATGGAAATACAGTGAACTTGCAGTAAAATGTTAATTATCTATTATTGTTATAAAGCATTGTTTTAAAGTGTTTGTAAGAGAAATTTTGTCTTGGATCGAATCTTTTTTGATTACGAAAAATTTATTTTATATATATATATATATATATATATATATATATATATATATATATATATATATATATATATATAAGAGTAAGATAAGTCATATAATTAAGTACTACTGCCACACACACACATACACACACAACACACATACACAACACACACACAACACACAAACACACACAACAAACATCAGGGCTGACTTGCTCCCTTTCGAGATAAATACACCACATTGTGTATTGTCGGTTGTTGTAAATCTTATTCCAGGTACTTAATTTCCCTGATGATCTGCCAAGCAAGGACCTGCTGGGTAGTGAAACACGTGTAGGAAAAAACTCTATAATTTGAAAATGATAAATAAATAATCTTTGAATGAAAAGGTCGTTTGTGGGGATGATTGGGCTCCTGAACGGTATGCTTTGGTAAGCCTTAAAAAATCACATATAAATGCTCTGTACCCTGTAATCGAGTACCATCGAGCTTGTTTTTTTATTGGTTTAATCCCGGTCGCTACTGAATAATCTATCTTCTAAGTGAAATCTCTCTCTCTCTCTCTCTCTCTCTCTCTCTCTCTCTCTCTGTATATATATATATATATATATATATATATATATATATATATATATATATATATATATATATGTGTGTGTGTGCGATGTGTGTATGTATGTGTATGTATGTAAAACAATAAATGTGAATGAAAACCAGAGAAATGAGTAATAAAACAAAGCATATATAAATGAAGGAAGAACGAAAGAAAGAATAAGGAAAGAAAGGTACTTATGCAGATTAGGACCCAATCTAAATTCGACTTGGCGTCGGTTAGGGTTAGAGTAAGGGTTATGGTTATTGTTTAGGGTTAGCTTTGGTCCTAATCTGCATAAGTACCGAAAAAAGAAAGTGTAACAAAAAGAATAGAAAGAAAGAAGAAAATAAATAAAGAAGAGAGGAAGAAAGAAAGAAAAAACAAAGAGGACAGGAACAACATAGGAAATATTGAAGTAGGAAAAATGAAGGCACTCATCAAAAAGAAAGAATGAAAAAAAATGAAAGAAAAGGAAAAGAAGTTTGTGTTTCAACCTTGTGCCATACATGAGTGATGAATATACGTGTGTTAACTGTATGTGCTTATATCCGCCCTTTCTGTGATCCTTCCAGACTGATTGGATGCCGCCTACAAATAAGTTATTTCAAACCTCGAAAGGGTATAAAATCAAGACAAAACTGTTGGAAGACAGAGGAGATTTATTCGACTTGATCTTCCTGCAAATATTTCTTTCATACTTCGAAACAAGATTAAGTCAATGCATAAAGATTCCCAAATTCGACAAGATACACATGAAAAAGGTCGAAGGTTATATCGACCTAAAAGTTGTGAGAATAGCATCCAAGATGAGAACAATAGTCCGAATGATACACATTATACAAATTATCAATCCTCATCTAAAAAAATTCCGAAACAAGGAAAAAACATTTTAAAAATCTAAGGAAAGATAAATAAGAATAAATTGAAAGGAAGCAGCTCGTGGGGATCGAACAACTCCCAACGCATCGTTACTCCCCTCTTTTCAGACCTGGGATGCTGTCTCAGGCGACTCTTCAGACGATAACCCGACCCCTGCTCTCTCTCTCTCTCTTCTTGTTCTTCTTGTAGTTGTTGTTGTTGTTGTTCTTCTTCTTCTTCTTCTTCTTCTTCTTCTTCTTCTTCTTTCCCTCACTATAAAGAAGGGGAAAAACTTGCAAATATATTCGAAAAACTGAATTATCAAGAAAGAAATAAACGGGTAAATATCAATATTCCTTCATTGTATAAAAAGTTTAACAAGATTAGCCATTAGGGTTAGTAGGGAATATAATGACATAGTAATATGGTTACTAATGCGCTTCGAATCTCTCTCTCTCTCTCTCTATCTCTGTCTCTCTCTCTCTCTCTCTCTCTCTCTCTATATATATATATATATATATATATATATATATATATATATATAAAATTACATAAAAATACATTAAATATTTAGGTGATAAAAATCGTACACATTTCTAGACAAAGCGTCTTGGTCCAGTGGTAGAACGCTGGACTATAGACATCAACATAGAAGGTTCGATCTCTGTCTAAGTTAGCCATGCTGATGACGGCTGTGAGCCAGAAACACGTGTCCATGGATTACTTTTATGTACGTATAAAATAAATACAAATAGATAGATAGATCTATAGATAGATATATTTTTATTGTTTTTTTTTAGCAATAGCGACCGGTATTCTTTTACGGTGCGTTTTTATGATGACCGTAGTCCGGGGTTTTACTCCCGGACTATGACGCCTTGCCTGGAAATATGCACGTTTTTTATCACCTAAATATGTAATATATTTTCATGTAATTGTTTTTTATGGTGTAGCGTTTGTTGCGTTTATATAACAGTAACAATTGTTTCACTTCCTAAGTGATAAGGATGCAAAAGATTGCATTATTAGTCGCTCTCAATGTTATAGGACCTACTTTCGTTAATATCTATGTTTTTAATAATTATTTAATACGTACATAAATGTAATCCATGGACACGTGCTTCTGTCGCACAGCCGTCATCAGCTTGGCTAATATATATATATATATATATATATATATATATATATATAATGAAGAAGAATGGAAAGGAATTAGAGAAGAAAAAGTCAAATTATAATTCAATTCAATTGCTCAGAGCAAGGTATATTCCGCAAAAAAGGCAATTTATTCAAGTTAAATTTTCCTTAAGCCAGGCTTTTCAAAGATCAAAATCTTATCATCAGAGGAAGTCGCTGGGATAGATAAGTTGGCAAAGGCCAAGATTTAAAATTTGAAAAAATAAAATAAAAGTTGTAGGGGGAAGAAACACAGGGCAAAATTCTGCCCGAATGCAAGCAAATGTCCGATTGCTAAAAAGTTCGGTGTCGAAAAGTCCAGCGGAGAGAATGAGATGTAGATAGGTAGGTCGTTAAAGGGCCCGAAAGGTTGTGAGAGAGGAATCCAAGTTAAATTCCAAGAAGCCACAACTTCAGGTGCGGCGAAAATAGAAAATCCAAAGGGTAAAATGTCCAATAAGTGCAGGCAGGCAGGCTCAGAAGAGAGTGAGGTGGAAAATATTCGCCATTAACAATACTTCCTGGGCAAAGATGTCAGAGAAAATGCTTTAAAATGGGAAAAAATGTAGCGAAAATATTTTAAAGTTCCATTCTTCTTCATTCTACCTGCTCTATCCTGGATATTGAGCTATATACTCTTCACAATAGGTTTCACTTTTCCTATAAGTTCGCTTTTAGTACACCACTTTATATATATATATATATATATATATATATATATATATATATATATATATATATATATATATATTATTTCATGTACCCACATAAAATGTTATAAGGGGATATAATCTTTTGTGTATCAATGTTTAGTATTTACTTCAACAGTGCTCGATACGTGAGCAGAGCTAGGTAGTAAGTTATGAAAATATATTTATAGCAATTAAACTACACAGAGGCTTCCGCGTTTCATCCCCGTAGGGGATCGTCAGGCTAAGGGGATGAAACCCGGAAGCCTCTGTCTAGCTTAATTGCCATAAATATATTTTCATAGCCGCCGATAACGTGTTAAAATTATCACAGTTTATTCGCTATTTAAAATTGGCCGTGTGGTTAAGGCGTCGGATTTGAGTTGTAAAATACTCGTAATCCGGGGTTTCGAATCGCATGATCGGTAGTCAATAGTCATATCTCTATGCTGATGAGTCCCGGTTTAAGGACGAAACGTATATGTACATAGATGATAAACAATAACAAATATTTATTATACATATATATATATATATCGTCGCTGGAATCATTTTTGTATTGGCTCTCTCTCTCTCTTTCTCTCTCTCTCTCTCTCTCTCTCTCTCTCTCTCTCTCTCTCTCTCTGTAGATATACTATTAATATTACTATATATATATATATGTATATATATTTATATATATATATATATATCATTTCATGATATATCTATATAATATAAACCATTATATATTTATATATTTTTCCTTAAAAAAAACGGTTTAAAACAGTTTTCAAAGGATTTAGCCTTTAATATTCCATACCATTTTTCTTGTCGTATTTCCCTTCCCTGTTATTCTAAACACGTTGACTTTACTTTCTTTTATTTATTTATTGTTCTCGTCCGCCCCGAAGGCCCCTGATTCATTTCCATTGCACGACCACTTGTCTCCAAGATATCGCGTCGTACTTGTCGGCGCCATCTTCTAAGATGGCTCTCCTTAAAGGCGAGAATTGCGCGCCATGATTTCTACATTTGTGCACAAATGGACCGTTAGCTGACAATATCAGATCCGTTTAAGTGCCCGGCCACGGGCCAAATTCGCTATTTTTCGCCAAAGTCTCCCCACCCAATCACTCCCCACCTTTTCCCCCCTATAGATAACATTATTTCTTTCACAGGATATTTTTTTCTTCCTTTCGTTCTTTCAAATAAATGTCCTTTTCGCAATATTTCGTCTCCGAGTTAAATTCAGAGTGAATACTTTTTTTCAGAAGGAGGTTTACCTCGAAATATTAAAAAAAAACACACACATATGCACATCATACCATCTTTGATGCATCATCATCATCATCATCATCATCATCATCATCATCATCATCATCATCATCATCATCATCATCAGCAGCAGCAGCAGCAGCAGCAGCAGCAGCAGCAGCAGCAGCCTCCAACGCCCAACCCTTCCTCATCATAGTAAGGGCGGTGAAAAACATGGTAGTATTATAGCTACCCGTCTAACAGAAATTTGGTGAAAATTCAGGGTGCGTCGGCATCAGGACCCGCCGTCCTCTGGTCGTTTTTGCTTATGTGTGTGGCAAGCAAATATGCGTCAGGTGCGTAACCGAAAATCTGTGGAGTGAAAGTGGAAATATCGATTCTGCGCCATGCCCTTATGTGTTCGGGGGGGGGGAGGACAAACCTTCCCGGACTTCGCATGCAATCACTTAGACTTTCTGCTCTCCGTGTGCGGGGGTGGGGAGGAAACACCCGCAATTGTGTAAGTTGGTGAATAGCTGCGAGGAACGAATGGGGACTTCATGCAGACCAGACATATCATCATCATCATCATCATCATCATCATCATCATCATCATCATCATCATCATCATCATCATCATCATCATCACCATCACCATCACCACAACCATCATCATCATCATCAGCAGCATCATCATCATCATCATCATCATCAGCAGCAGCAGCAGCAGCAGTTTAACATTCCTTTCTCCCATGTCCATATTTATCACTAGCTCCCATGTCTTTCTTAGCCTTGTCCTGTGTACGGACCCTGCTACCTCAACTGATCTACATCCATTTACCCAAGAACCCTGATGCACTCTTTCTATCATCATTATCGGTTGAACGTTCATTTTACCTGCTGACGTGCGTTGGACGGCTTTTAGAAATAAACTTTAGAAACTACCATGTGGGCTATATTTAGTTTAATCTAGTTTTATGCGAAAAGGTTAAAAAAAAAGTGGATGGAAGTCCTTCGTGATAAGTTACATACCTCCGATTTCAGGGGAATGCTTACAATAGATATTAAACATCAATTAATAAATATTCCTCGTTTTGTTTCATTTTACTTCAGTCGAAGTCCTCAGAAATCAAGGGATCCCCTACCTGGGGCCAACACTTGATCTCTATAAGAGATACAGAGATATTCGAATATCTATTAAAGTGCTCTCTCATCTCTCAAACGTTGAGTTAGTAAAAAATTTAAGAACATTAATTCTCCTCTCCCCAATTGACCCATGTTGATCTCTTGGTCTTGCCGGATTCCAGGAAAATAATTAATCTGGTCTGGTGGAGTATCCAGCTAAGTGTTGTTACTTGAAGTAACATTACTTTGAAGAGGTGCACAATTCTTCGTATGAGCCAATGTGTAGCCGTGTTGAGGGATCTTATTTGGTCTTCGAATACTATATTATTTTGAATATTTGGTCAGGGTTTACTTGTACGGTGAAGCATCCTCATGTAAGGTTGTCCTGACAAACCCTTGTACAGAGAGACGAAGACACTCGAGGATTGTGTTTAGTAGATAATTCAAACTTCTCAAATTTAAGTTTCTTTATGTATTGTAAAGAGATTTTAGGGGCATAATGTGGGTACAACCTCCCATTTGAAAATTCAAATATTTCAGATTTGCATTAAATTTAATTCATAAAGTTTTTGTAAATTTCAAGTTGTATTAAGACCCTTTAAGCTTAAATATTACATTTTGGACATTTTCTAGAATCAAAATCATGTAATAGATTTTTATCAAAATTAAGAATAAGGATTCTAGACATAAGGTTTATTAGCATTATATGTTGATTTCGATCTTCGTGAAAGAACATTAAGGTGCTGCAAAAGAGTTTTATTATTCATTTTAAAATTTTTTTGCTTTTGACAAGCATTAAAAATTATTTCATTGCCTTGTGATTTCATCATTAAAATGATTTTTTTAAATTAAATTCTATTTTAATCAAGTTTTATTTTAATTAAATTTTAATTTAATTTCATCATTAAAATAATTTTTTAAATTAAATTTTACTTTATTTTAATTCAATTTTATTTTAATTAAATGTTAATTACATTTTATCATTAAAATGATTTTTTAATTAAATTTTATTTTAATTAAATTTTATTTTAATTAAATTTTAATTCAATTTTATCATAAATATGATTTTTTTAAATTAAATTTTATTATAATTAAATTTTATTTTAATTAAATTTTAATTAAACATTGTCATTTAAATGTTTTTTAATTACATTTTATTTTAATTAAATTTTATTTTGATTAAATTTTAATTAAATTTTATCATTCACATGATTTTTTTAATTAAATTTTATTTCAATAAAATTTTATTTTAGCTAAATTTAAATTAAATTTTATCATTAAAATGTTTTTTAATAAAATTTTGTTTTAATCAAATTTTATTTTATTAAATTTTTATTAAATTTATCATTAAAATGTTTTTTTTAATTAAATGTTATTTTAATTAAATTTTAGTTCGATTAAATTTGAATTTAATTTATCATTACAATCTTTTTTAATTACATTTTATTTTAATTAAATTTTAATTAAATTTTATCATTAAAAATGGTTTAAATTAAATTTTATTTTGATTCAATCTTATTTTAATTTAATTTTAATTTAATTTTATCATTAAGATTATTTTTTAATAAAATTTTATTTTAATTCAATTTTATTTTAATTAAATTTTAATTTAATTTCATCATTTAAATGTGTTCAATTATATTTTATTTTAATTAAAATTTATTTTATTAAATTTTAATTTTATCATTAAAATGATTTTTAAATTAAATTTTATTTGAATTAAATTTTATTTTAATTTAATTTAAATTTAATTTTATCATTAATATGATTTTTTTAAATTAAATTTTATTATAATTAAATTTTATTTTAATTACATTTTAATTAAATATTATCATTAAAATGTGTTTTAATTACATTTTATTTCAATTAAATTTTATTTTAGTTAAAATTTAATTAAATTTTATAATTCAAATGATTTTTTAATTAAATTTTATTTGAATTAAATTTTATTTTAGTTAAATTTTAATTAAATTTTATAATTAAAATTTTTTTTTAATAAAATTTTATTTAATTAAATTTTATTTTATTAAATTTTTATTAAATTTATCATTAAAATGTTTTTTTTAATTAAATGTTATTTTATTAAATTTTAGTTCGATTAAATTTTAATTTAATTTTATCATTAAAATGTTTTTAATTACATTTTTTTTTAATTAAATTTAAATTAAATTTTATCATTAAAATTTGTTTTAATTCAATTTTATTTTAATTCAATCTTATTTTAATTAAATTTTAATTTAATTTTATCATTTAGATTATGTTTTAATTAAATTTTATTTTAATTCAATTTTATTTTAATTAAATTTTAATTTAATTTCATCATTAAATTTTTTTTTGAATTAAATTTTATTTTAATTAAATTTTATTTTATTTAATTATAATTTAATTTTATCATTTAAATGATTTTTTAATTAAATTTTATTTGAATTAAAATTTATTTGAATTAAATTTTAATTCAATTTTATCATTAATATGTTGTTTTTTTTTTAATTATAGAAATACATTGAATTCAGATTAATACCGCAAAACGATCAGTTTTTCACCACTTTTATGTCCCCTTACGAACATTGAAATCCACATAAAATAATACCAAACCATTAGGCTTAGAACCCTTATTTCAATTTGTGGGGAATATTTATTAATTGATGTCTGATACCTATTGATAAAATTTCACAAACATCAGAGGTATCAACATTTTCAAAAAGAACTTACACATCCTTATTGCCATCTTTGCATGAAACTAAATAGAGCTAAATATAGCCCACATTTAGACTGCTTACGCATAGCAGCTCTATTCCTAGATTCATAATGATCGGGAAATTGGTTTAGAGGTTAATCCTGCATATAAACATATATAAACATATAAACACTCGACCAACCCGACAATCAGCTAAATCCCATTCATTGACTGTAGAGGTCCCCAGATGCCGGAGAGCTTTCTAGTCAAAAATCTTCTTTCCTCGTGCTGCTGGTCTTTGGAACTCCCTCCCTGCTCCCTGTTTACCCGACTGTACCGACGTAAGGGGCTTCTGAGCATTAGGGTAAAAGTTTTGGGGAGTGATCCTAAATTGCCAGCTGTGCAGCGAGATGCCTGTTCACATTAGCTTTAAATTTCTGCATGTCGGTACAGTCGGGGAAACAAGGAGCAGGAAGTGAGTTCTAAAGGCCGACAGCACAAAGGAAAGAAGCTATTCGAGTAGTATGCTTTCCGGCATCTGGGGACCTCCACAGTGAATGGATGGGATTTAGCTGATTGTCGGGTTCGTCGTGTGTATTTACGTCGAGGAGGCACCAGATCAGCAAGTTCATCGGAGCACATTCATTGAAGTACTTGTAAAACAATCACAAGGATGCAACAAATTGCGGTAATGAGACAGGGGCTGGAGCTTGGTAGATAGTGAAGGACATATTAGATTAGCGACTCTTTTTGGACCTTGTCTAAGAGGGAGAGACTAGTGGATAGTGCACCAACCCAGATGTGACAACACTACTCCATGCATGAGCGAATGGTGGC
>OY744554.1:34218830-34228830 GCA_963556195.1 Sepiola atlantica
TTTTACGATAGAAATCATTGGAAAATCATTTCACGATAGAAATTCATTGGAAAATCATTTCACGATAGAAATTCATTGGAAAATCATTTCACGATAGAAATTCATTGGAAAATCATTTCACGATAGAAATTCATTGGAAAATCATTTCACGATAGAAATTCATTGGAAAATCATTTAACTATAAGAATTCATTGGAAAATCATTTTACGATAGAAATTCATTGGAAAATCATTTTACGATAGAAATTCATTGGAAAATCATTTAACTATAAGAATTCATTGGAAAATCATTTTACGATAGAAATTCATTGGAAAATCATTTTACGATAGAAATTCATTGGATAATCATTTCACGATAGAAATTCATTGGAAAATCATTTCACGATAGAAATTCATTGGAAAATCATTTCACGATAGAAATTCATTGGAAAATCATTTAACTATAAGAATTCATTGGAAAATCATTTTACGATAGAAATTCATTGGAAAATCATTTTACGATAGAAATTCATTGGAAAATCATTTTACTATAGAAATTTATTGGAAAATCATTTCACTATAGAAATTCATTGGAAAATCATTTTACTATAGAAATTTATTGGAAAATCATTTTACGATAGAAATTCATTGGATAATCATTTCACGATAGAAATTCATTGGAAAATGATTTCACTCTGGAAATTAATTAGAAAATCATTTTATTATAGAAATGCAAAAATAAAATTATTTTACTATAGAAATGAAATAGGAAAATTATTTTACTATATGAATTCGCTGGAATATCATTTTACTTTAGAAATTAATTTGAAAGTAATTGTATTATAGAAATGCATTTGAAAATCATTTTACTATAGAAAGGCATTAGAAAATTATTTTACTATAGAAATGCATTTGAAAATTATTTTACTATAGAAATGCATTTGAAAATAATTTTACTATAGAAATGCATTAGAAAATTATTTTACTATAGAAATGAAATAGGAAAATTATTTTACTATAGAAATGTAAACGAAAAATGAGTGCGTTGATCTCAAACGTTCAAATGCCTTTGTGAACGGGAGATGTCGTGGCTCTCAAAGTAGGAAGTCAGAGTCAGCATCCATTGTTGTGATTGAGCGGGATAATGTTTGCCGGCACCGTGTCTCCTCATCCCGAACAGAGATTGTGATGCTCGTGTCGCGAAGGACGATACGCCAATTCTCTGATAATTCGGAGTCAATCGAAAGAACGGTGGAAAATGGATTAGAGTTGAGGCTAATCGAATCAAATATTAATCTCGTGAACGGGGAAGCTGAAAAGATGAAGATGACGCCACGATGAAGATGTGGAAATAGATCCTCGTATCTTCAGGCGGATTCGATTTTGAAATCTGATCGGATGGGCTCACGGCAGTGAGCGTAAGCAGATATGCGTATAGACAACTGATATCTATCTATTGATTAATCTATCTATCTATCTATCTATCTATCTATCTATCTATCTATCTATCTATCATCTCTGTCTCTCCGTCTCTCTGTATCTCTCTTTCCTTCTCTATCTCTCCCCCCTCTCTCTCTCTCTCTCTCTCTCTCCCTCTCTCTCTCTCTATATATATATATATGTGTGTGTGTATATATATATATATATATATATATATATATATATATATATTCGTACAAGGAAATTTGTACATTAGTACCGTCGGTTTCAAGCTCAGAAGGACATAACCACTCGGCTCTCTTCAGCTTATGTTGTCAGCTATTGATAATCTATCTATCTATCTATTATCTCTGTCTCTCCGTCTCTCTCTCTCTCTCTATCTATCTATCTATCTATATATATATATATATATATATATATATATATATATATATATATTTAGTATTTATTCAACAGTGCTCAATACGTGAATAAAGCTTCGTAGTAGTATGAAATTTTATTCATAGAAAATAAATTACATATAAACGTTTATGTTTCATTCCTGTATGATATCATCAGGCTAAATGCATTTAGTTTCCCTACATTTCAGCCTCTTCTGACTATATTAGGGGCGAAACGAGAGGAGGTATGCAGTAAAGACAAAAAAAATAACATTGTAATATGAGTATAGTGAAAAAGTGTCTCGTAGTGATCTCCATTATATCCCGAGCAACGTTGGGTATTCCTCCTAGTGTAATATATATATATATATATATATATATATATATATATATATATATATATATATATATATATTCAGTATTTACTCTCATAGTGCTCAATACGTGAGTAGAGTCTTGTAGTAGCATGAAAATATATTTATGGCAAGTAAGCTACGCAGAAACGTTTATCTTTCATTCCTGTGTGAAATCATCAGGCTACTAATTTATATTCCCGTATTTTTCAATGTTTAAGTAAATACTAAAAATATATAGGTAAAATATTATATTACTTTATAATTTTGTACATATAAACTTGAAATAGTAAATTATATATGTATATATATATAAAAATTACTATTATATATATAATATATATATATATATATATAATAAGGAATGAGGTAAAATAAAATACTTTCAAAGCATATTAAAGATGCGATATTAATTTCAAAAGGAAAAGAAAAATCGAAACCGATTTTTTTTTTACATATAAACTATCATTTTTAGTTTATAGTAATACAAATATTTCGCCAAATTGAATTGGCCTTTTCAATGTGTCTGTAGATCCTGATCTTATCGGATTATCCCGCTCCTGCTGGTGCAAACCGGGCGTATGAGATTTTTTTTTTTTTACTTTGAAATATGAAATCACGCATGCACGCGAGTTAGGTATACATTTAAAGTTCATATTTTTTGAAGCATTCTAAATGAAATTTAATAATAAGGAATGAGGTAAAATAAAATACCTCCAAAGCATGTTAATGATGCGATATTAATTTTAAAAGAAAAAGAACATCGAAACCGATTTTTTCAATTGTTTTTTATTAAGTTTCATTTAGATGCTTCAAAAAATATGAACTTTAAATTTATATATATATATATATATATATATATATATATATATATACGGTTGAATTGAACATCATTCTATTAAATTTACTACATTTTGAACACTTTTAACGCAGTCTCTACGAAATCCCTTTTCCATCTTTGAGTCTTTCGTCACCGGACAATTTGTCAACAAACATTCCCCAACTGGGCAGACTCTATATTTTGATAACAATTTTATACACACACTTTTACTTTCTATTACTTTATATCATTTTTTAAAGATTTTTCAAATTTTGAATTTTGGCTATTCCCCTGCCAACTTATTCATCTGTATAATTCCTCTGATGATAAGATGTTAATCTTTGAAAAGCCTTAGCTTAAGGAAAGAAAAATAAACATGTTTTTATCGAGTACACCTTGCATTGAATAATCGAAGATGAAATAGATTTTTCATCCGTACATCTTTATCTCTCTTCCTTCATTCATCTTTATAATTACTCTATCTCGTATATTGAGCTTAAACTATTTCACTATAGGTTCAAACATCTAAAAGCATACTTTAGTCTCATATTTTATTATATATATATATATATATATATATATATATATATATATATATATATAGGAAATGAAAAAGTAAAAACGAAGAGATATTTTTTATATATTCATCGACGTTTCGTCTTTATTGTAAGACTTCCTCAGGATGATAATTTTGAGAAAAATGTTATGCAAGTAAATCGAAATATTGGGTTCACATGATGGGCTGATGAGGAAAAGTATACAGCCTTCCATATTCATTTCATTCTCTGCTACTGACTGACTTCTCTAAGCCTGGACCCCGGTCCATCGCTCTTAGTAGCCACGGCTATTACTTTTCCTGATCAACCTATCATATCAACTCAATATTTCGATATACTTACATGACATTTTTCTTAAAATTATCATCCTGAGGAAATCTTACAATAAAGACGAAACGTTGATGAATATATAAAAAATATCTCTTGGGTTTTCCTTTTTCATTTCCCATTACGTCGGATTACTCTCATCCTTACTTTCTCATATATATATATATATATATATATATATATATATATATATATATATATATATATATATATATATATATTATAGGAATATTTTTGAACACCAAATCATATATGTAACATAACTTTAAAATAAGTTTAATTTACATTCCCTGCGAGACTGTTTTCGCTGCGGTTCTACATCTGGCAACCATTTTGTTTTGTAAGATTCTCTGCACAGTCGGAGAAAATTTTTCTTCTGGTTTAATTATTTTTGACAAAGGGAAGTCTCTTTTCACGAAATATTAAATAATGATTTTTAATCACCCGAACATCACACAAACAGCTAAAAACACTCTTGCTGTTATGTAAGATTTTAGGAAAAATAAATAGTAAGTCATATTTCGTATTCGATCGATTTATTGTTTTTGTTCCTTACAACTTGCATCTTACCCGGAATTTGCATTGCCCACAGCCTTTCAAAAAACTTACTACTAATATATATATATATATATATATATATATATATATATATATATATATATATATATATATATATATATATATATATATATATAAGGGTTTAGAGACACGTCACAATGCAGATTTCTTAAAATAAATAAATACATCTATTTATTACAAATCTAATTGTCGACCTATAAATTAATCTTTCTCATGTAAATACATACATTCTTTCTTTCTTTTTATGCGGGATGCTGTTACTTAGCCGGAGTCTTATGTTTTTATTGAAGATTCAGGTTTTTAGGTTTTTGTGTCCGATTTCAGAGGCTTGTACTCTTCTTTTTTTTTTTCAATGTTTTATCTGTTTTTATTGCTAGAGATGGGGCATCCTACCAGATGGCAGACATTTGCCTACTATTTTAGACACTCCAGCCGAGAGATCTTTTTAAGATTCTGACCGTCACTTTAACTGAAATTGTTTTTATCGCTCTTGCACTTGGTGAACCGGGTATATTCGCCAGGTAGTTTTTGAAATTATTTTGCATTAGTCCGGTTGCTCCTATAATAACTGGTATGATAGAGATCTTCCTAAGATTCCAGTTTCTTTTCATGTCGTACATAAGATCTTGGTATTTCGTAATCTTTTCCCTTTCAGCTCTGTTCAAACCAGCATCATAAAGGAAACTGACTTCAACTAGGGTTGTTACTTTCTCCCTTTTGTCCCATATCATTATGCCAGGTTAAACAGCTCCGTCTTTCTAGATATGTAGCTGTAGGGATTGCATAGTCATAGTGGATGGTGTATAAATTATTTCCAACTGTTCTTTGTGGTATATGCTCCCAGGACTTGCTGCTACACTGGATAGTCAACTTTTTACAAATAGTCCAGTGAAGATATTTGCACACTCCGTTGTGTCGCATTGTATAGTAGCTATCCCCCAGCAGAACCTTATAACTGGGTGTCAGGTGGCTCACACTCTCGACTTCTGTGTGGCAGAACCTGCAATTGTTGTCGTTGCTGAGACCACTCATCTTTTTAAGAGCGTTGGTCATCAAGCCTTGATCTTGTAAAGCCAGTTATTTATCTACCTCCCACAGCGGTAAGATGTGACACAAGGTCGATAAAGTTGGATTTGAAAAGCCAGCGCTCGAGAAGGTGAGCACTCTGGCCTACACAAAATGCTTGGACAGCCCCGTCGGCATTCCCTGGTAGGGGCGCCTCGGGCAGTAAGCAATAAACTTACTCCTCCCCAAAGAGGGGAGGCAAAGCCTGGGAGGGTTGACCTCCTAGAACTGCACAGGACAAACCCATAGACCGGCGTAAATCAAGCCCCGAAGACCAAGACAATACCAGTCAATGGGGTGCAGTATCCATCGGAACAGATACTACACTTTGATCTTAGCCAAAAGACCAGGGAAGCCATTATCATTCTCTCCTGATCATAGTGGAGCGATCCTCTTTTCAGCCAGTCTACAGAGCTTTCCTTATCTATATATTCCTTTGGTAGTTCATCCAGAAAATATTTAGCACGTTTTTGGTTGGCCTATTCTTCAAGTTTACTGGAAGGTCTTGCTGTATTTCTGGCGGCTTTTCTATTTCCAGACTTGTATTCTTTTTGCCTCGTACTGCTTTCTGTACATTACATTTTCCTCGTTTCAGTGTCTAGTCTGTTAATATCCGTTTGTGGCAAATCAATAATGCCAAAGCTGTATGTTACCACTGGCATGGCTAGTTGGTTAATGGCAGTTACTTTGTTTTTTTTTTGTTTTGCAAATTTGTGCTCTGGTATGCACGTGTGAATGAGTAGTATAAGTATTCCCACTGTGTTTTTTAAATGCATTGGAATGTGAAAATTATAACGGTCCAGAGCCCACTCACAATGCTGATATTTTTTATAAATAAATATATCTATTTATTTTAATTTTCGACAAATAAAAAAATATTCATTGTGACTGGTCTCTACACCGTTATAATTTTCAAATTTCATTGCATTCAAACAAAGAGTGGAAATACCCTTACTATATATATATATATATATATATATATATATATATATATATATATATATATATACACACACATATATATATATATATATATATATATATATATATATACAATCATTTATAAATAAACATTATTTTCAAATTGAACTATATTCACATGTTTTTCATGCTAAACCTGCAATCATCAGTATGTTAGGAGACAATTCCTGCCGGTCGCACAATTCGAACCCCAATACGAAAGTCATTCTTGACTCAATAGTCGAAACGTTAACTAATAGCAGAGTAAATGTACGTCTAAATGCCAAATTCAGCGGGCATGTTTGCAAGCTGCCAAACAGAACTCAATAGGCGCGGCCTTGAGTATTGCATTACGCTATAAACGACTGCTTGTTGTCCACCTAGTAAAGTGGTTTATCTTGAAAGAGCTTTGAACAATTATTTATAAATAAATATTATTGGTTGTTTAGTCAAACTCAGAAGTTTAAAGTTCAATAGATGTTCGACAACCATTGTGTTCTAATAGGTAATTTCAGAGTAATTATAAATTGAAACAATTTCCGAAAAAAAATCTCGTTCAGCATTGGAGACCAACTATAGTTACCCTTTTGTTTGGATTTGAAACCGACGGTACCAATGTTGTTCTTATCTTCTGTAATACATATATGAATAAATATTACTCTCTTATATTTTAATTTTTCATAATAATCGAGCACTCTTCTGTGGTTTTCTCTCACTAACCATTATATATATATGTATATAACAACAACATCTACTAACCAGTGGCAAGACATTACAACTTACCAAACCACATATATACAACATAAAATACATATTACAGACAGGTTTCCATTACACACAGCACCGCAGAAAGAACGAAATAAAATGGATCTACAAATTAAACACTCAAACCAAAGGGATAAACTCGGAATTTTGAGTCTCTACAATTTTTTTTCACCAATAAACATGCCTTTAAAATATAGAGATATACACATCACATTATCAATTCAATTAAAACACTGCTAATTTAACAAACTTATTAAACACCCACAGACAGACTTCTGCCACCACATCCACCGTCAGTCAAGCTTAGCTATGACATATTTTGACCCAGACAAACTTCCTAGCTAAAAATAAACCTTAGAAGCTTACAAGTTGAGGCCATCATCCAATTCACTTCGCGCCTTTTGAATGAGACAAACTACTTATG
The DNA here is from genome assembly GCA_963556195.1 of Sepiola atlantica. Classification (NCBI taxonomy): domain Eukaryota; kingdom Metazoa; phylum Mollusca; class Cephalopoda; order Sepiida; family Sepiolidae; genus Sepiola; species Sepiola atlantica. The sequence continues at coordinate 34,226,479 of OY744554.1, forward strand.
ATAACGCCGTAATAAAATCATGATTTTAGTTTTTTTTATTTATTCGCATCTACAGCCATGCCAAAGTTTGGACTATTTGTGAGAAATCAAAAGTAATATTCTGTATGATTTTTCTACATTGTTTCTTAATCCTGAGGAAGTCTTTTAACAAAGACGAAATGTTGATGAATACATCAATAACATAGTTTTTGGCTTTCCTTTTCCATTTTCCATGTATATATATATATATATATATATATATATATATATATATAAATGTTGAATTAAATTAAAGATAATTGAATTATCGTTTAATAATAATCTATCGTGATAATATAAAGCTCAATATATTGAATAGAGCAATCAATTATTTTCTTTTGTGTATACATTTTTCAAAGTTAAATGTTGTCGATGATATTTACAATTACATTGTCTGTTTTTCTCTATCCTCTGATGAAAAGAGTTTATCTTTGAAAATCCATGGATTAAGGATATGAAGCTTCTTACTTTGAACTTCTTATGTTCTAATAAATGTTGTATTATTACAATTTCTTATTCTCATCTTCCATCTCTAGTATATATATATATATATATATATATATATATATATATATATATATATATATATATATATATATATATATAGATGAAAAGATAAAATAATCCGACGGTATGAAATTAAAATGGAATAAGCGGAAGACATAAAAAGCTCAACGTTTCGCCCAAATGTTATATGGGATTTGTCAAGAGCGAACGAAAAAATGCCAAAAAATGACAAAAGACGTCTTTTTGTCATTTTTTGGCATTTTTTCGTTCGCTCTTGACAAAGCCCATAAAACATTTGGGCGAAACCTTGAACTTTTTAGATCTTCCGCTTATTCCATTTTAATTTCATATATATATATATATATATATATATATATATATATATATATATATATATATATATATATATATATATATATATATATATATATATTCTTACACACACCGTAGTGTGTTTCCGATCAAATTTCAAAATCGAATCCGCCTAAAGATATCTTGATCTTTTCCCACATCTTCATCATAGCGTCTGCATCTTTATCTTGTCAGTTTGCTCTCCAGATGATTAATATTTCATTCGATTAGCCTCAAATCGAAGCCATTTTCCACCGTTCTTTTGATTGACTTCGAATTATCTAAGAATCGACTTATCTCCCGTCAGGATCATTGAGTAACCATTTAAAACTCGGATCCTTCTCCTCTTTTTCCCCCCTAAAACGAAGAACGACGCCAAATCACAGTTCTGCATCACCACAATTAGAATCGAGTGTGACTTTCTCAACCAGGGAGCCACTAGAACCCCTATCATCAATCAAGAGTTTCTCATAATTTTACAATTGTTATTTTCAATGTTTACTATCACGGCTCATTCATTCGTTCATTCATTCATTCTAATCAAAATTCTTTCTCGAAAGAGATCGGGTACTTACAGGAGGGACCACGTGAAGGTTGCCAACATCATGAGTGAAAGTGTTTCTGTAGAAACGACCTGGATTCGAACTTGGCACACCCAGGTTGCCAGTCCGTGTCATTAACCACTTAGCTACCTTTACCTCCCACGCCTCATGTAACCGAAAAACTGTTCTGTTCGTGAAATATTGGTTGGTGCACCAGCCGCTCGTATCTCCCTTTTAGACAGGGCTTCAAAACAACATCTAATCTAATCGGCCCCACACTGTCTACCAAGCGCCAGCCTCTGTCACATCGCCGCAATCTTGCTTCCCTGTGCTTATTTTACAAGTATTTCAATGGAATATTCAATGAAGAACTTGCTGCACTTGTTACCCCCTCAACCCTAATACCAACCCTAACCCTAACCCACGACTAATCCGAGAATCAGCAAAATCCGTTCTATATTGTAGAGGTCTCCAGATGCTGGAAAGTTTTCTTTCCTCTAGCGTTTGGAATTCCCTACATATGAATCAGATGATTCTGGTGTTGGCATTAGTTTCCCCGACGTTTTTCTAGTTAGAAATCTTTCTGGAAAGACATTGGGTACTTACGGGAAGGACCACGAGGAGGTTGCCAACATCCTTAAGTGAAAGTGATACTGTGGAACCGACTGGATTCGAACTTGGAACACCCAGTCCGTGTCGATATCCACTTAACCACCGTCACCTCCCAATCTGTCCCCTAATTAACCTTAGATCCTTACGTCTCAGTGCCAATTTGCTTTCTTTTGGGATGAATATGAGTTGAAAAAAAAAATTCCCGCGTCGTAGGACGTGTATGCTTTGCATTATATTTATAAATTTAAGATATGTTTATAAAGAAATATATCTGAATGTGCTTGCGTCACTTCTTAACAAATTAACCGATCAATATGATTTT
>OY744554.1:34233830-34243270 GCA_963556195.1 Sepiola atlantica
TACGAATTTACTTTACTTTTGACTAGGAACAAAGTGTAATATCTGTTTTGATGCTAAACCTAGTTTATTCTGTCCTTTGTCTGATTCATACGAATTTACTTTACTTTTGACTAGGAACAAAGTGTAATATCTGTTTTGATGCTAAACCTAGTTTATTCTGTCCTCTGTCTGATTCATACGAATTTACTTTACTTTTGACTAGGAACAAAGTGTAATATCTGTTTTGATGCTAAACCTAGTTTATTCTGTCCTCTGTCTGATTCATACGAATTTACTTTACTTTTGACTAGGAACAAAGTGTAATATCTGTTTTGATGCTAAACCTAGTTTATTCTGTCCTTTGTCTGATTCATACGAATTTACTTTACTTTTGACTAGGAACAAAGTGTAATATCTGTTTTGATGCTAAACCTAGTTTATTCTGTCCTTTGTCTGATTCATACGAATTTACTTTACTTTTGACTAGGAACAAAGTGTAATATCTGTTTTGATGCTAAACCTAGTTTATTCTGCTCTCTGTCTGATTCATACGAATTTACTTTACTTTTGACTAGGAACAAAGTGTAATATCTGTTTTGATGCTAAACCTAGTTTATTCTGTCCTCTGTCTGATTCATACGAATTTACTTTACTTTTGACTAGGAACAAAGTGTAATATCTGTTTTGATGCTAAACCTAGTTTATTCTGTCCTTTGTCTGATTCATACGAATTTACTTTACTTTTGACTAGGAACAAAGTGTAATATCTGTTTTGATGCTAAACCTAGTTTATTCTGCTCTCTGTCTGATTCATACGAATTTACTTTACTTTTGACTAGGAACAAAGTGTAGTATCTGTTTTGATGCTAAACCTAGTTTATTCTGTCCTCTGTCTGATTCATACGAATTTACTTTACTTTTGACTAGGAACAAAGTGTAATATCTGTTTTGATGCTAAACCTAGTTTATTCTGTCCTCTGTCTGATTCATACGAATTTACTTTACTTTTGACTAGGAACAAAGTGTAATATCTGTTTTGATGCTAAACCTAGTTTATTCTGTCCTTTGTCTGATTCATACGAATTTACTTTACTTTTGACTAGGAACAAAGTGTAGTATCTGTTTTGATGCTAAACCTAGTTTATTCTGTCCTTTGTCTGATTCATACGAATTTACTTTACTTTTGACTAGGAACAAAGTGTAATATCTGTTTTGATGCTAAACCTAGTTTATTCTGTCCTCTGTCTGATTCATACGAATTTACTTTACTTTTGACTAGGAACAAAGTGTAATATCTGTTTTGATGCTAAACCTAGTTTATTCTGTCCTTTGTCTGATTCATACGAATTTACTTTACTTTTGACTAGGAACAAAGTGTAATATCTGTTTTGATGCTAAACCTAGTTTATTCTGTCCTTTGTCTGATTCATACGAATTTACTTTACTTTTGACTAGGAACAAAGTGTAGTATCTGTTTTGATGCTAAACCTAGTTTATTCTGTCCTCTGTCTGATTCATACGAATTTACTTTACTTTTGACTAGGAACAAAGTGTAATATCTGTTTTGATGCTAAACCTAGTTTATTCTGTCCTCTGTCTGATTCATACGAATTTACTTTACTTTTGACTAGGAACAAAGTGTAATATCTGTTTTGATGCTAAACCTAGTTTATTCTGTCCTCTGTCTGATTCATACGAATTTACTTTACTTTTGACTAGGAACAAAGTGTAATATCTGTTTTGATGCTAAACCTAGTTTATTCTGTCCTCTGTCTGATTCATACGAATTTACTTTACTTTTGACTAGGAACAAAGTGTAGTATCTGTTTTGATGCTAAACCTAGTTTATTCTGTCCTTTGTCTGATTCATACGAATTTACTTTACTTTTGACTAGGAACAAAGTGTAATATCTGTTTTGATGCTAAACCTAGTTTATTCTGTCCTCTGTCTGATTCATACGAATTTACTTTACTTTTGACTAGGAACAAAGTGTAATATCTGTTTTGATGCTAAACCTAGTTTATTCTGTCCTCTGTCTGATTCATACGAATTTACTTTACTTTTGACTAGGAACAAAGTGTAATATCTGTTTTGATGCTAAACCTAGTTTATTCTGTCCTCTGTCTGATTCATACGAATTTACTTTACTTTTGACTAGGAACAAAGTGTAATATCTGTTTTGATGCTAAACCTAGTTTATTCTGTCCTCTGTCTGATTCATACGAATTTACTTTACTTTTGACTAGGAACAAAGTGTAGTATCTGTTTTGATGCTAAACCTAGTTTATTCTGTCCTTTGTCTGATTCATACGAATTTACTTTACTTTTGACTAGGAACAAAGTGTAATATCTGTTTTGATGCTAAACCTAGTTTATTCTGTCCTCTGTCTGATTCATACGAATTTACTTTACTTTTGACTAGGAACAAAGTGTAATATCTGTTTTGATGCTAAACCTAGTTTATTCTGTCCTTTGTCTGATTCATACGAATTTACTTTACTTTTGACTAGGAACAAAGTGTAATATCTGTTTTGATGCTAAACCTAGTTTATTCTGTCCTCTGTCTGATTCATACGAATTTACTTTACTTTTGACTAGGAACAAAGTGTAATATCTGTTTTGATGCTAAACCTAGTTTATTCTGTCCTTTGTCTGATTCATACGAATTTACTTTACTTTTGACTAGGAACAAAGTGTAATATCTGTTTTGATGCTAAACCTAGTTTATTCTGTCCTTTGTCTGATTCATACGAATTTACTTTACTTTTGACTAGGAACAAAGTGTAATATCTGTTTTGATGCTAAACCTAGTTTATTCTGTCCTCTGTCTGATTCATACGAATTTACTTTACTTTTGACTAGGAACAAAGTGTAATATCTGTTTTGATGCTAAACCTAGTTTATTCTGTCCTCTGTCTGATTCATACGAATTTACTTTACTTTTGACTAGGAACAAAGTGTAATATCTGTTTTGATGCTAAACCTAGTTTATTCTGTCCTCTGTCTGATTCATACGAATTTACTTTACTTTTGACTAGGAACAAAGTGTAATATCTGTTTTGATGCTAAACCTAGTTTATTCTGTCCTTTGTCTGATTCATACGAATTTACTTTACTTTTGACTAGGAACAAAGTGTAATATCTGTTTTGATGCTAAACCTAGTTTATTCTGTCCTCTGTCTGATTCATACGAATTTACTTTACTTTTGACTAGGAACAAAGTGTAATATCTGTTTTGATGCTAAACCTAGTTTATTCTGTCCTCTGTCTGATTCATACGAATTTACTTTACTTTTGACTAGGAACAAAGTGTAATATCTGTTTTGATGCTAAACCTAGTTTATTCTGTCCTTTGTCTGATTCATACGAATTTACTTTACTTTTGACTAGGAACAAAGTGTAATATCTGTTTTGATGCTAAACCTAGTTTATTCTGTCCTCTGTCTGATTCATACGAATTTACTTTACTTTTGACTAGGAACAAAGTGTAATATCTGTTTTGATGCTAAACCTAGTTTATTCTGTCCTTTGTCTGATTCATACGAATTTACTTTACTTTTGACTAGGAACAAAGTGTAATATCTGTTTTGATGCTAAACCTAGTTTATTCTGTCCTCTGTCTGATTCATACGAATTTACTTTACTTTTGACTAGGAACAAAGTGTAATATCTGTTTTGATGCTAAACCTAGTTTATTCTGTCCTCTGTCTGATTCATACGAATTTACTTTACTTTTGACTAGGAACAAAGTGTAATATCTGTTTTGATGCTAAACCTAGTTTATTCTGTCCTCTGTCTGATTCATACGAATTTACTTTACTTTTGACTAGGAACAAAGTGTAATATCTGTTTTGATGCTAAACCTAGTTTATTCTGTCCTTTGTCTGATTCATACGAATTTACTTTACTTTTGACTAGGAACAAAGTGTAATATCTGTTTTGATGCTAAACCTAGTTTATTCTGTCCTCTGTCTGATTCATACGAATTTACTTTACTTTTGACTAGGAACAAAGTGTAATATCTGTTTTGATGCTAAACCTAGTTTATTCTGTCCTTTGTCTGATTCATACGAATTTACTTTACTTTTGACTAGGAACAAAGTGTAATATCTGTTTTGATGCTAAACCTAGTTTATTCTGCTCTCTGTCTGATTCATACGAATTTACTTTACTTTTGACTAGGAACAAAGTGTAATATCTGTTTTGATGCTAAACCTAGTTTATTCTGTCCTCTGTCTGATTCATACGAATTTACTTTACTTTTGACTAGGAACAAAGTGTAATATCTGTTTTGATGCTAAACCTAGTTTATTCTGTCCTCTGTCTGATTCATACGAATTTACTTTACTTTTGACTAGGAACAAAGTGTAATATCTGTTTTGATGCTAAACCTAGTTTATTCTGTCCTTTGTCTGATTCATACGAATTTACTTTACTTTTGACTAGGAACAAAGTGTAATATCTGTTTTGATGCTAAACCTAGTTTATTCTGTCCTCTGTCTGATTCATACGAATTTACTTTACTTTTGACTAGGAACAAAGTGTAATATCTGTTTTGATGCTAAACCTAGTTTATTCTGTCCTCTGTCTGATTCATACGAATTTACTTTACTTTTGACTAGGAACAAAGTGTAATATCTGTTTTGATGCTAAACCTAGTTTATTCTGTCCTCTGTCTGATTCATACGAATTTACTTTACTTTTGACTAGGAACAAAGTGTAATATCTGTTTTGATGCTAAACCTAGTTTATTCTGCTCTCTGTCTGATTCATACGAATTTACTTTACTTTTGACTAGGAACAAAGTGTAATATCTGTTTTGATGCTAAACCTAGTTTATTCTGTCCTTTGTCTGATTCATACGAATTTACTTTACTTTTGACTAGGAACAAAGTGTAATATCTGTTTTGATGCTAAACCTAGTTTATTCTGCTCTCTGTCTGATTCATACGAATTTACTTTACTTTTGACTAGGAACAAAGTGTAATATCTGTTTTGATGCTAAACCTAGTTTATTCTGTCCTCTGTCTGATTCATACGAATTTACTTTACTTTTGACTAGGAACAAAGTGTAATATCTGTTTTGATGCTAAACCTAGTTTATTCTGTCCTCTGTCTGATTCATACGAATTTACTTTACTTTTGACTAGGAACAAAGTGTAATATCTGTTTTGATGCTAAACCTAGTTTATTCTGTCCTCTGTCTGATTCATACGAATTTACTTTACTTTTGACTAGGAACAAAGTGTAATATCTGTTTTGATGCTAAACCTAGTTTATTCTGTCCTCTGTCTGATTCATACGAATTTACTTTACTTTTGACTAGGAACAAAGTGTAATATCTGTTTTGATGCTAAACCTAGTTTATTCTGTCCTTTGTCTGATTCATACGAATTTACTTTACTTTTGACTAGGAACAAAGTGTAATATCTGTTTTGATGCTAAACCTAGTTTATTCTGTCCTCTGTCTGATTCATACGAATTTACTTTACTTTTGACTAGGAACAAAGTGTAATATCTGTTTTGATGCTAAACCTAGTTTATTCTGTCCTCTGTCTGATTCATACGAATTTACTTTACTTTTGACTAGGAACAAAGTGTAATATCTGTTTTGATGCTAAACCTAGTTTATTCTGTCCTCTGTCTGATTCATACGAATTTACTTTACTTTTGACTAGGAACAAAGTGTAATATCTGTTTTGATGCTAAACCTAGTTTATTCTGTCCTCTGTCTGATTCATACGAATTTACTTTACTTTTGACTAGGAACAAAGTGTAATATCTGTTTTGATGCTAAACCTAGTTTATTCTGTCCTCTGTCTGATTCATACGAATTTACTTTACTTTTGACTAGGAACAAAGTGTAATATCTGTTTTGATGCTAAACCTAGTTTATTCTGTCCTCTGTCTGATTCATACGAATTTACTTTACTTTTGACTAGGAACAAAGTGTAATATCTGTTTTGATGCTAAACCTAGTTTATTCTGTCCTCTGTCTGATTCATACGAATTTACTTTACTTTTGACTAGGAACAAAGTGTAATATCTGTTTTGATGCTAAACCTAGTTTATTCTGTCCTCTGTCTGATTCATACGAATTTACTTTACTTTTGACTAGGAACAAAGTGTAATATCTGTTTTGATGCTAAACCTAGTTTATTCTGTCCTCTGTCTGATTCATACGAATTTACTTTACTTTTGACTAGGAACAAAGTGTAATATCTGTTTTGATGCTAAACCTAGTTTATTCTGTCCTCTGTCTGATTCATACGAATTTACTTTACTTTTGACTAGGAACAAAGTGTAATATCTGTTTTGATGCTAAACCTAGTTTATTCTGTCCTCTGTCTGATTCATACGAATTTACTTTACTTTTGACTAGGAACAAAGTGTAATATCTGTTTTGATGCTAAACCTAGTTTATTCTGTCCTCTGTCTGATTCATACGAATTTACTTTACTTTTGACTAGGAACAAAGTGTAATATCTGTTTTGATGCTAAACCTAGTTTATTCTGTCCTCTGTCTGATTCATACGAATTTACTTTACTTTTGACTAGGAACAAAGTGTAATATCTGTTTTGATGCTAAACCTAGTTTATTCTGTCCTCTGTCTGATTCATACGAATTTACTTTACTTTTGACTAGGAACAAAGTGTAATATCTGTTTTGATGCTAAACCTAGTTTATTCTGTCCTCTGTCTGATTCATACGAATTTACTTTACTTTTGACTAGGAACAAAGTGTAATATCTGTTTTGATGCTAAACCTAGTTTATTCTGTCCTCTGTCTGATTCATACGAATTTACTTTACTTTTGACTAGGAACAAAGTGTAATATCTGTTTTGATGCTAAACCTAGTTTATTCTGTCCTCTGTCTGATTCATACGAATTTACTTTACTTTTGACTAGGAACAAAGTGTAATATCTGTTTTGATGCTAAACCTAGTTTATTCTGTCCTCTGTCTGATTCATACGAATTTACTTTACTTTTGACTAGGAACAAAGTGTAATATCTGTTTTGATGCTAAACCTAGTTTATTCTGTCCTCTGTCTGATTCATACGAATTTACTTTACTTTTGACTAGGAACAAAGTGTAATATCTGTTTTGATGCTAAACCTAGTTTATTCTGTCCTCTGTCTGATTCATACGAATTTACTTTACTTTTGACTAGGAACAAAGTGTAATATCTGTTTTGATGCTAAACCTAGTTTATTCTGTCCTCTGTCTGATTCATACGAATTTACTTTACTTTTGACTAGGAACAAAGTGTAATATCTGTTTTGATGCTAAACCTAGTTTATTCTGTCCTCTGTCTGATTCATACGAATTTACTTTACTTTTGACTAGGAACAAAGTGTAATATCTGTTTTGATGCTAAACCTAGTTTATTCTGTCCTCTGTCTGATTCATACGAATTTACTTTACTTTTGACTAGGAACAAAGTGTAATATCTGTTTTGATGCTAAACCTAGTTTATTCTGTCCTCTGTCTGATTCATACGAATTTACTTTACTTTTGACTAGGAACAAAGTGTAATATCTGTTTTGATGCTAAACCTAGTTTATTCTGTCCTCTGTCTGATTCATACGAATTTACTTTACTTTTGACTAGGAACAAAGTGTAATATCTGTTTTGATGCTAAACCTAGTTTATTCTGTCCTCTGTCTGATTCATACGAATTTACTTTACTTTTGACTAGGAACAAAGTGTAATATCTGTTTTGATGCTAAACCTAGTTTATTCTGTCCTCTGTCTGATTCATACGAATTTACTTTACTTTTGACTAGGAACAAAGTGTAATATCTGTTTTGATGCTAAACCTAGTTTATTCTGTCCTCTGTCTGATTCATACGAATTTACTTTACTTTTGACTAGGAACAAAGTGTAATATCTGTTTTGATGCTAAACCTAGTTTATTCTGTCCTCTGTCTGATTCATACGAATTTACTTTACTTTTGACTAGGAACAAAGTGTAATATCTGTTTTGATGCTAAACCTAGTTTATTCTGTCCTCTGTCTGATTCATACGAATTTACTTTACTTTTGACTAGGAACAAAGTGTAATATCTGTTTTGATGCTAAACCTAGTTTATTCTGTCCTCTGTCTGATTCATACGAATTTACTTTACTTTTGACTAGGAACAAAGTGTAATATCTGTTTTGATGCTAAACCTAGTTTATTCTGTCCTCTGTCTGATTCATACGAATTTACTTTACTTTTGACTAGGAACAAAGTGTAATATCTGTTTTGATGCTAAACCTAGTTTATTCTGTCCTCTGTCTGATTCATACGAATTTACTTTACTTTTGACTAGGAACAAAGTGTAATATCTGTTTTGATGCTAAACCTAGTTTATTCTGTCCTCTGTCTGATTCATACGAATTTACTTTACTTTTGACTAGGAACAAAGTGTAATATCTGTTTTGATGCTAAACCTAGTTTATTCTGTCCTCTGTCTGATTCATACGAATTTACTTTACTTTTGACTAGGAACAAAGTGTAATATCTGTTTTGATGCTAAACCTAGTTTATTCTGTCCTCTGTCTGATTCATACGAATTTACTTTACTTTTGACTAGGAACAAAGTGTAATATCTGTTTTGATGCTAAACCTAGTTTATTCTGTCCTCTGTCTGATTCATACGAATTTACTTTACTTTTGACTAGGAACAAAGTGTAATATCTGTTTTGATGCTAAACCTAGTTTATTCTGTCCTCTGTCTGATTCATACGAATTTACTTTACTTTTGACTAGGAACAAAGTGTAATATCTGTTTTGATGCTAAACCTAGTTTATTCTGTCCTCTGTCTGATTCATACGAATTTACTTTACTTTTGACTAGGAACAAAGTGTAATATCTGTTTTGATGCTAAACCTAGTTTATTCTGTCCTCTGTCTGATTCATACGAATTTACTTTATTTACTTTTGACTAGACAAAGTGTAATATCTGTTTTGATGCTAAACCTAGTTTATTCTGTCCTCTGTCTGATTCATAGAAATTTACTTTACTTTTGACTAGGAACAAAGTGTAATATCTGTTTTGATGCTAAACCTAGTTTATTCTGTCCTCTGTCTGATTCTACGAATTTACTTTACTTTTGACTAGGAACAGTGTAATATCTGTTGATGCTAGACTAGGAAGGAACAAAGTGTAATATCTGTTTTGATGCTAAACCTAGTTTATTCTGTCCTCTTCATTTTAGGAACAAAGTGTAATATCTGTTTGATGCTAAACCTAGTTTATTCTGTCCTCTGTCTGATTCATACGAATTTACTTCTACTTTTGACTAGGAACAAAGTGTAATATCTGTTTTGATGCTAAACCTAGTTTATTCTGTCCTCTGTCTGATTCATACGGAATTTACTTTACTTTTGACTAGGAACAAAGTGTAATATCCTGTTTTGATGCTAAACCTAGTTTTATTTCCCTGTTCCCTCTGTCTGATTCATAACGA
>OY744554.1:34243470-34253470 GCA_963556195.1 Sepiola atlantica
TATTCTGTCCTTTGTCTGATTCATACGAATTTACTTTACTTTTGACTAGGAACAAAGTGTAATATCTGTTTTGATGCTAAACCTAGTTTATTCTGTCCTTTGTCTGATTCATACGAATTTACTTTACTTTTGACTAGGAACAAAGTGTAATATCTGTTTTGATGCTAAACCTAGTTTATTCTGTCCTCTGTCTGATTCATACGAATTTACTTTACTTTTGACTAGGAACAAAGTGTAATATCTGTTTTGATGCTAAACCTAGTTTATTCTGTCCTCTGTCTGATTCATACGAATTTACTTTACTTTTGACTAGGAACAAAGTGTAATATCTGTTTTGATGCTAAACCTAGTTTATTCTGTCCTCTGTCTGATTCATACGAATTTACTTTACTTTTGACTAGGAACAAAGTGTAATATCTGTTTTGATGCTAAACCTAGTTTATTCTGTCCTCTGTCTGATTCATACGAATTTACTTTACTTTTGACTAGGAACAAAGTGTAATATCTGTTTTGATGCTAAACCTAGTTTATTCTGTCCTCTGTCTGATTCATACGAATTTACTTTACTTTTGACTAGGAACAAAGTGTAATATCTGTTTTGATGCTAAACCTAGTTTATTCTGTCCTCTGTCTGATTCATACGAATTTACTTTACTTTTGACTAGGAACAAAGTGTAATATCTGTTTTGATGCTAAACCTAGTTTATTCTGTCCTCTGTCTGATTCATACGAATTTACTTTACTTTTGACTAGGAACAAAGTGTAATATCTGTTTTGATGCTAAACCTAGTTTATTCTGTCCTCTGTCTGATTCATACGAATTTACTTTACTTTTGACTAGGAACAAAGTGTAATATCTGTTTTGATGCTAAACCTAGTTTATTCTGTCCTCTGTCTGATTCATACGAATTTACTTTACTTTTGACTAGGAACAAAGTGTAATATCTGTTTTGATGCTAAACCTAGTTTATTCTGTCCTCTGTCTGATTCATACGAATTTACTTTACTTTTGACTAGGAACAAAGTGTAATATCTGTTTTGATGCTAAACCTAGTTTATTCTGTCCTCTGTCTGATTCATACGAATTTACTTTACTTTTGACTAGGAACAAAGTGTAATATCTGTTTTGATGCTAAACCTAGTTTATTCTGTCCTCTGTCTGATTCATACGAATTTACTTTACTTTTGACTAGGAACAAAGTGTAATATCTGTTTTGATGCTAAACCTAGTTTATTCTGTCCTCTGTCTGATTCATACGAATTTACTTTACTTTTGACTAGGAACAAAGTGTAATATCTGTTTTGATGCTAAACCTAGTTTATTCTGTCCTCTGTCTGATTCATACGAATTTACTTTACTTTTGACTAGGAACAAAGTGTAATATCTGTTTTGATGCTAAACCTAGTTTATTCTGTCCTCTGTCTGATTCATACGAATTTACTTTACTTTTGACTAGGAACAAAGTGTAATATCTGTTTTGATGCTAAACCTAGTTTATTCTGTCCTCTGTCTGATTCATACGAATTTACTTTACTTTTGACTAGGAACAAAGTGTAATATCTGTTTTGATGCTAAACCTAGTTTATTCTGTCCTCTGTCTGATTCATACGAATTTACTTTACTTTTGACTAGGAACAAAGTGTAATATCTGTTTTGATGCTAAACCTAGTTTATTCTGTCCTCTGTCTGATTCATACGAATTTACTTTACTTTTGACTAGGAACAAAGTGTAATATCTGTTTTGATGCTAAACCTAGTTTATTCTGTCCTCTGTCTGATTCATACGAATTTACTTTACTTTTGACTAGGAACAAAGTGTAATATCTGTTTTGATGCTAAACCTAGTTTATTCTGTCCTCTGTCTGATTCATACGAATTTACTTTACTTTTGACTAGGAACAAAGTGTAATATCTGTTTTGATGCTAAACCTAGTTTATTCTGTCCTCTGTCTGATTCATACGAATTTACTTTACTTTTGACTAGGAACAAAGTGTAATATCTGTTTTGATGCTAAACCTAGTTTATTCTGTCCTCTGTCTGATTCATACGAATTTACTTTACTTTTGACTAGGAACAAAGTGTAATATCTGTTTTGATGCTAAACCTAGTTTATTCTGTCCTCTGTCTGATTCATACGAATTTACTTTACTTTTGACTAGGAACAAAGTGTAATATCTGTTTTGATGCTAAACCTAGTTTATTCTGTCCTCTGTCTGATTCATACGAATTTACTTTACTTTTGACTAGGAACAAAGTGTAATATCTGTTTTGATGCTAAACCTAGTTTATTCTGTCCTCTGTCTGATTCATACGAATTTACTTTACTTTTGACTAGGAACAAAGTGTAATATCTGTTTTGATGCTAAACCTAGTTTATTCTGTCCTCTGTCTGATTCATACGAATTTACTTTACTTTTGACTAGGAACAAAGTGTAATATCTGTTTTGATGCTAAACCTAGTTTATTCTGTCCTCTGTCTGATTCATACGAATTTACTTTACTTTTGACTAGGAACAAAGTGTAATATCTGTTTTGATGCTAAACCTAGTTTATTCTGTCCTCTGTCTGATTCATACGAATTTACTTTACTTTTGACTAGGAACAAAGTGTAATATCTGTTTTGATGCTAAACCTAGTTTATTCTGTCCTCTGTCTGATTCATACGAATTTACTTTACTTTTGACTAGGAACAAAGTGTAATATCTGTTTTGATGCTAAACCTAGTTTATTCTGTCCTCTGTCTGATTCATACGAATTTACTTTACTTTTGACTAGGAACAAAGTGTAATATCTGTTTTGATGCTAAACCTAGTTTATTCTGTCCTCTGTCTGATTCATACGAATTTACTTTACTTTTGACTAGGAACAAAGTGTAATATCTGTTTTGATGCTAAACCTAGTTTATTCTGTCCTTTGTCTGATTCATACGAATTTACTTTACTTTTGACTAGGAACAAAGTGTAATATCTGTTTTGATGCTAAACCTAGTTTATTCTGTCCTCTGTCTGATTCATACGAATTTACTTTACTTTTGACTAGGAACAAAGTGTAATATCTGTTTTGATGCTAAACCTAGTTTATTCTGTCCTTTGTCTGATTCATACGAATTTACTTTACTTTTGACTAGGAACAAAGTGTAATATCTGTTTTGATGCTAAACCTAGTTTATTCTGTCCTCTGTCTGATTCATACGAATTTACTTTACTTTTGACTAGGAACAAAGTGTAATATCTGTTTTGATGCTAAACCTAGTTTATTCTGTCCTCTGTCTGATTCATACGAATTTACTTTACTTTTGACTAGGAACAAAGTGTAATATCTGTTTTGATGCTAAACCTAGTTTATTCTGTCCTTTGTCTGATTCATACGAATTTACTTTACTTTTGACTAGGAACAAAGTGTAATATCTGTTTTGATGCTAAACCTAGTTTATTCTGTCCTTTGTCTGATTCATACGAATTTACTTTACTTTTGACTAGGAACAAAGTGTAATATCTGTTTTGATGCTAAACCTAGTTTATTCTGTCCTCTGTCTGATTCATACGAATTTACTTTACTTTTGACTAGGAACAAAGTGTAATATCTGTTTTGATGCTAAACCTAGTTTATTCTGTCCTTTGTCTGATTCATACGAATTTACTTTACTTTTGACTAGGAACAAAGTGTAATATCTGTTTTGATGCTAAACCTAGTTTATTCTGTCCTCTGTCTGATTCATACGAATTTACTTTACTTTTGACTAGGAACAAAGTGTAATATCTGTTTTGATGCTAAACCTAGTTTATTCTGTCCTCTGTCTGATTCATACGAATTTACTTTACTTTTGACTAGGAACAAAGTGTAATATCTGTTTTGATGCTAAACCTAGTTTATTCTGTCCTTTGTCTGATTCATACGAATTTACTTTACTTTTGACTAGGAACAAAGTGTAATATCTGTTTTGATGCTAAACCTAGTTTATTCTGTCCTTTGTCTGATTCATACGAATTTACTTTACTTTTGACTAGGAACAAAGTGTAATATCTGTTTTGATGCTAAACCTAGTTTATTCTGTCCTTTGTCTGATTCATACGAATTTACTTTACTTTTGACTAGGAACAAAGTGTAATATCTGTTTTGATGCTAAACCTAGTTTATTCTGTCCTCTGTCTGATTCATACGAATTTACTTTACTTTTGACTAGGAACAAAGTGTAATATCTGTTTTGATGCTAAACCTAGTTTATTCTGTCCTCTGTCTGATTCATACGAATTTACTTTACTTTTGACTAGGAACAAAGTGTAATATCTGTTTTGATGCTAAACCTAGTTTATTCTGTCCTTTGTCTGATTCATACGAATTTACTTTACTTTTGACTAGGAACAAAGTGTAATATCTGTTTTGATGCTAAACCTAGTTTATTCTGTCCTTTGTCTGATTCATACGAATTTACTTTACTTTTGACTAGGAACAAAGTGTAATATCTGTTTTGATGCTAAACCTAGTTTATTCTGTCCTTTGTCTGATTCATACGAATTTACTTTACTTTTGACTAGGAACAAAGTGTAATATCTGTTTTGATGCTAAACCTAGTTTATTCTGTCCTTTGTCTGATTCATACGAATTTACTTTACTTTTGACTAGGAACAAAGTGTAATATCTGTTTTGATGCTAAACCTAGTTTATTCTGTCCTCTGTCTGATTCATACGAATTTACTTTACTTTTGACTAGGAACAAAGTGTAATATCTGTTTTGATGCTAAACCTAGTTTATTCTGTCCTCTGTCTGATTCATACGAATTTACTTTACTTTTGACTAGGAACAAAGTGTAATATCTGTTTTGATGCTAAACCTAGTTTATTCTGTCCTTTGTCTGATTCATACGAATTTACTTTACTTTTGACTAGGAACAAAGTGTAATATCTGTTTTGATGCTAAACCTAGTTTATTCTGTCCTTTGTCTGATTCATACGAATTTACTTTACTTTTGACTAGGAACAAAGTGTAATATCTGTTTTGATGCTAAACCTAGTTTATTCTGTCCTTTGTCTGATTCATACGAATTTACTTTACTTTTGACTAGGAACAAAGTGTAATATCTGTTTTGATGCTAAACCTAGTTTATTCTGTCCTTTGTCTGATTCATACGAATTTACTTTACTTTTGACTAGGAACAAAGTGTAATATCTGTTTTGATGCTAAACCTAGTTTATTCTGTCCTTTGTCTGATTCATACGAATTTACTTTACTTTTGACTAGGAACAAAGTGTAATATCTGTTTTGATGCTAAACCTAGTTTATTCTGTCCTTTGTCTGATTCATACGAATTTACTTTACTTTTGACTAGGAACAAAGTGTAATATCTGTTTTGATGCTAAACCTAGTTTATTCTGTCCTTTGTCTGATTCATACGAATTTACTTTACTTTTGACTAGGAACAAAGTGTAATATCTGTTTTGATGCTAAACCTAGTTTATTCTGTCCTTTGTCTGATTCATACGAATTTACTTTACTTTTGACTAGGAACAAAGTGTAATATCTGTTTTGATGCTAAACCTAGTTTATTCTGTCCTTTGTCTGATTCATACGAATTTACTTTACTTTTGACTAGGAACAAAGTGTAATATCTGTTTTGATGCTAAACCTAGTTTATTCTGTCCTTTGTCTGATTCATACGAATTTACTTTACTTTTGACTAGGAACAAAGTGTAATATCTGTTTTGATGCTAAACCTAGTTTATTCTGTCCTCTGTCTGATTCATACGAATTTACTTTACTTTTGACTAGGAACAAAGTGTAATATCTGTTTTGATGCTAAACCTAGTTTATTCTGTCCTCTGTCTGATTCATACGAATTTACTTTACTTTTGACTAGGAACAAAGTGTAATATCTGTTTTGATGCTAAACCTAGTTTATTCTGTCCTTTGTCTGATTCATACGAATTTACTTTACTTTTGACTAGGAACAAAGTGTAATATCTGTTTTGATGCTAAACCTAGTTTATTCTGTCCTTTGTCTGATTCATACGAATTTACTTTACTTTTGACTAGGAACAAAGTGTAATATCTGTTTTGATGCTAAACCTAGTTTATTCTGTCCTTTGTCTGATTCATACGAATTTACTTTACTTTTGACTAGGAACAAAGTGTAATATCTGTTTTGATGCTAAACCTAGTTTATTCTGTCCTTTGTCTGATTCATACGAATTTACTTTACTTTTGACTAGGAACAAAGTGTAATATCTGTTTTGATGCTAAACCTAGTTTATTCTGTCCTTTGTCTGATTCATACGAATTTACTTTACTTTTGACTAGGAACAAAGTGTAATATCTGTTTTGATGCTAAACCTAGTTTATTCTGTCCTTTGTCTGATTCATACGAATTTACTTTACTTTTGACTAGGAACAAAGTGTAATATCTGTTTTGATGCTAAACCTAGTTTATTCTGTCCTTTGTCTGATTCATACGAATTTACTTTACTTTTGACTAGGAACAAAGTGTAATATCTGTTTTGATGCTAAACCTAGTTTATTCTGTCCTTTGTCTGATTCATACGAATTTACTTTACTTTTGACTAGGAACAAAGTGTAATATCTGTTTTGATGCTAAACCTAGTTTATTCTGTCCTTTGTCTGATTCATACGAATTTACTTTACTTTTGACTAGGAACAAAGTGTAATATCTGTTTTGATGCTAAACCTAGTTTATTCTGTCCTTTGTCTGATTCATACGAATTTACTTTACTTTTGACTAGGAACAAAGTGTAATATCTGTTTTGATGCTAAACCTAGTTTATTCTGTCCTTTGTCTGATTCATACGAATTTACTTTACTTTTGACTAGGAACAAAGTGTAATATCTGTTTTGATGCTAAACCTAGTTTATTCTGTCCTTTGTCTGATTCATACGAATTTACTTTACTTTTGACTAGGAACAAAGTGTAATATCTGTTTTGATGCTAAACCTAGTTTATTCTGTCCTCTGTCTGATTCATACGAATTTACTTTACTTTTGACTAGGAACAAAGTGTAATATCTGTTTTGATGCTAAACCTAGTTTATTCTGTCCTTTGTCTGATTCATACGAATTTACTTTACTTTTGACTAGGAACAAAGTGTAATATCTGTTTTGATGCTAAACCTAGTTTATTCTGTCCTCTGTCTGATTCATACGAATTTACTTTACTTTTGACTAGGAACAAAGTGTAATATCTGTTTTGATGCTAAACCTAGTTTATTCTGTCCTTTGTCTGATTCATACGAATTTACTTTACTTTTGACTAGGAACAAAGTGTAATATCTGTTTTGATGCTAAACCTAGTTTATTCTGTCCTCTGTCTGATTCATACGAATTTACTTTACTTTTGACTAGGAACAAAGTGTAATATCTGTTTTGATGCTAAACCTAGTTTATTCTGTCCTTTGTCTGATTCATACGAATTTACTTTACTTTTGACTAGGAACAAAGTGTAATATCTGTTTTGATGCAAAACCTAGTTTATTCTGTCCTTTGTCTGATTCATACGAATTTACTTTACTTTTGACTAGGAACAAAGTGTAATATCTGTTTTGATGCTAAACCTAGTTTATTCTGTCCTTTGTCTGATTCATACGAATTTACTTTACTTTTGACTAGGAACAAAGTGTAATATCTGTTTTGATGCTAAACCTAGTTTATTCTGTCCTCTGTCTGATTCATACGAATTTACTTTACTTTTGACTAGGAACAAAGTGTAATATCTGTTTTGATGCTAAACCTAGTTTATTCTGTCCTCTGTCTGATTCATACGAATTTACTTTACTTTTGACTAGGAACAAAGTGTAATATCTGTTTTGATGCTAAACCTAGTTTATTCTGTCCTTTGTCTGATTCATACGAATTTACTTTACTTTTGACTAGGAACAAAGTGTAATATCTGTTTTGATGCTAAACCTAGTTTATTCTGTCCTTTGTCTGATTCATACGAATTTACTTTACTTTTGACTAGGAACAAAGTGTAATATCTGTTTTGATGCTAAACCTAGTTTATTCTGTCCTCTGTCTGATTCATACGAATTTACTTTACTTTTGACTAGGAACAAAGTGTAATATCTGTTTTGATGCTAAACCTAGTTTATTCTGTCCTCTGTCTGATTCATACGAATTTACTTTACTTTTGACTAGGAACAAAGTGTAATATCTGTTTTGATGCTAAACCTAGTTTATTCTGTCCTCTGTCTGATTCATACGAATTTACTTTACTTTTGACTAGGAACAAAGTGTAATATCTGTTTTGATGCTAAACCTAGTTTATTCTGTCCTCTGTCTGATTCATACGAATTTACTTTACTTTTGACTAGGAACAAAGTGTAATATCTGTTTTGATGCTAAACCTAGTTTATTCTGTCCTTTGTCTGATTCATACGAATTTACTTTACTTTTGACTAGGAACAAAGTGTAATATCTGTTTTGATGCTAAACCTAGTTTATTCTGTCCTTTGTCTGATTCATACGAATTTACTTTACTTTTGACTAGGAACAAAGTGTAATATCTGTTTTGATGCTAAACCTAGTTTATTCTGTCCTCTGTCTGATTCATACGAATTTACTTTACTTTTGACTAGGAACAAAGTGTAATATCTGTTTTGATGCTAAACCTAGTTTATTCTGTCCTCTGTCTGATTCATACGAATTTACTTTACTTTTGACTAGGAACAAAGTGTAATATCTGTTTTGATGCTAAACCTAGTTTATTCTGTCCTCTGTCTGATTCATACGAATTTACTTTACTTTTGACTAGGAACAAAGTGTAATATCTGTTTTGATGCTAAACCTAGTTTATTCTGTCCTCTGTCTGATTCATACGAATTTACTTTACTTTTGACTAGGAACAAAGTGTAATATCTGTTTTGATGCTAAACCTAGTTTATTCTGTCCTCTGTCTGATTCATACGAATTTACTTTACTTTTGACTAGGAACAAAGTGTAATATCTGTTTTGATGCTAAACCTAGTTTATTCTGTCCTCTGTCTGATTCATACGAATTTACTTTACTTTTGACTAGGAACAAAGTGTAATATCTGTTTTGATGCTAAACCTAGTTTATTCTGTCCTTTGTCTGATTCATACGAATTTACTTTACTTTTGACTAGGAACAAAGTGTAATATCTGTTTTGATGCTAAACCTAGTTTATTCTGTCCTCTGTCTGATTCATACGAATTTACTTTACTTTTGACTAGGAACAAAGTGTAATATCTGTTTTGATGCTAAACCTAGTTTATTCTGTCCTTTGTCTGATTCATACGAATTTACTTTACTTTTGACTAGGAACAAAGTGTAATATCTGTTTTGATGCTAAACCTAGTTTATTCTGTCCTCTGTCTGATTCATACGAATTTACTTTACTTTTGACTAGGAACAAAGTGTAATATCTGTTTTGATTCTAAACCTAGTTTATTCTGTCCTTTGTCTGATTCATACGAATTTACTTTACTTTTGACTAGGAACAAAGTGTAATATCTGTTTTGATGCTAAACCTAGTTTATTCTGTCCTCTGTCTGATTCATACGAATTTACTTTACTTTTGACTAGGAACAAAGTGTAATATCTGTTTTGATGCTAAACCTAGTTTATTCTGTCCTTTGTCTGATTCATACGAATTTACTTTACTTTTGACTAGGAACAAAGTGTAATATCTGTTTTGATGCTAAACCTAGTTTATTCTGTCCTCTGTCTGATTCATACGAATTTACTTTACTTTTGACTAGGAACAAAGTGTAATATCTGTTTTGATGCTAAACCTAGTTTATTCTGTCCTTTGTCTGATTCATACGAATTTACTTTACTTTTGACTAGGAACAAAGTGTAATATCTGTTTTGAT
Source organism: Sepiola atlantica (assembly GCA_963556195.1). NCBI lineage: Eukaryota > Metazoa > Mollusca > Cephalopoda > Sepiida > Sepiolidae > Sepiola > Sepiola atlantica. Next base: position 34,253,314 of record OY744554.1, read on the forward strand.
GCTAAACCTAGTTTATTCTGTCCTCTGTCTGATTCATACGAATTTACTTTACTTTTGACTAGGAACAAAGTGTAATATCTGTTTTGATGCTAAACCTAGTTTATTCTGTCCTTTGTCTGATTCATACGAATTTACTTTACTTTTGACTAGGAACAAA
>OY744554.1:34258470-34270970 GCA_963556195.1 Sepiola atlantica
AGAAAAATTATCTGGTTCACACCCCCATATAACAACATGGTTAAAACCAAACTCGGTAAAAGATTCTTAGACTTAATCAATCTACACTTCCCTCCCAACAATATACTGCACAAAATCTTTAATAAAAACACCCTCAAATTAAGCTATAGCTGTGGTGAAAATTTAGAAAAAATAATAAAAAAACATAACAACAAAATTCTAAATGAAAAAACTACCGCAACTAAAACAGCAAATACCAAGGCCTGTAACTGCACAAACAAAAAAGAATGCCCATTACAACATAATTGCCAAATAACCCAATCAGTATATCAAGCAACCATCTCTACTAAAGAAAACCCAACCCTGAAAAAATTCTACATAGGTATGGCTGGTAATACCTTCAAAGAAAGATATACTGGACATAAGTGTTCTTTTAATAACCCTACATATCAAAAAAGAACCTCACTTTCTATATATTACTGGGAACTATACAACAATAACCTATCACCAACAGTAACTTGGAACACAATTAGAAGAACTAGCACCTGTGGTTCCCTAAACTCACCTTGCTACCTTTGCCTAACAGAAAAACTTGAAATAATTAAATTCAGCGATAGGGGCAAACTTCTAAACAAAAAACAAGAAACATCAATTAACTGTAGGCATAACAGATTACACCTTCTTAGTAATCCACTCATAACCCCTTAGGCTGCTATTATATATATATATATAAAAAAAAAAAAAAAAAAAAAAAAAAAAACACCTCCCCACCAACTGAAAATTTTGTCAACACAACTATCATCTTATACCTTTTATTAATTATTATTATTTTTATCTCTATTAGTAGTAGCTTTTTTGTTTGTAGTATTATTTGTAGTAGTACTGTAAGCGGTAGTATTGGTTGGTATTATTATTGTTGTTATTATTATTATTATTATTATCATTATTATTATTATTATTATTATTATTATCATACCCACAACGATTAACACTAATGGTCATCTTCTGTATTTTTCTTTACTCTTAAATACCCCCCTTTTATGCTTATCCATTCTTTGATTAATATTTCTATATTTCTTAGATTATTTTTTAGATTATATATTTTTTAGATTATCATTATCAATTATTTATTACTACTATTATTAATATCTTAAACTTAACTATTTGTCATTGAATCATTTTCTTCATTCTTTTCATTTTTTCACTTTTTTCACTTTTTCATTTTTTCATTTTTTCATTTTTTCATTTCTGTACTTTTTATCAAGATAATTATTGTTATCAGTGGTGACACCATGTCCGACGTTACTATCATAGTTATTGTTATTTGCAGCAATGAAATTAACAGTAGCACTATTATTAATAATATTGCCATGTTTTACCGTTACCTTACTTTTGCCTCCACTGCCATTTTTATTATCTTTATTATCATTATTATTATTATTATTATTATTATTATTATTATTATTATTATTATTATTATTATTATTATTATTGTTGTTATTGCCACCATTATGACTACTTCTATAATTTTTCACTATCATCATTACTATTGTTAAGATTACTGGGATTACCACTCTGATTACTGTTGTCCGTTAAACCACTATTTTTATATGATCAGCATTATTGCAACCATTAACCCATACCATAATATCGGCAAACATTATCTTATCATTATCTAATATTATTATGATAATCACTACCCCCTAGGATTCCTAATATTCCTTAATTATTCTATTTCTTTCCTAAACTATTATTTTTATTATTATTATCATTACCATTATTATTATCATTATTATTATTATTATTATTATTATTATTATTATTATTATTATTATTATTATTATTATTATTATTATTATTATTATTATTATTATTATTATTATTATTATTATTACTATTATTATTAATAATTAATAACGCCAGCATTTTCCAGTTATTCTTTTAGTTATATATTTTTAATATTTTTTAATATTTTTTAGTATTTTTTAGTATTTTTTAGTATTTTTATTATACTTCATTTATTATTATTTTCATTATTTCACCTCAATTATTAGGAGTATCTATTATTATTATTATTATTATTATTATTATTATTATTATTATTATTATTATTATTATTATTATTACTACTACTACTGTTATTGCCACCATTATGACTACTTCTATAATTTTTCACTATCATCACTACTATTGTTAAGATTTCTGGGATTACCACTCTGATTACTGTTGTCTGTTAAACCACTATTTTTATATGATCAGCATTATTGCAACCATTAACCCATATCATAATATCGGCAAACATTATCTTATCATTATCATTATTTAATATTATTATGATAATCACTACCCCCTAGGATTCCTAATATTCCTTAATTATTCTATTTCTTTCCTAAACTATTATTTTTATAAACTCTAAAATATTATTGACCACTATTATTATTTTTATTATTATTATTATTACCATTATTATTATTATTTTTATCATTATTATTATTATTACTATTATTATTAATAATTAATAACGCCAGCATTTTCCAGTCATTCTTTTAGTTATATTTTTTAATATTTTTAATATTTTTTGGTATTTTTTAGTATTTTTATTATACTTCATTTATTATTATTTTCATTATTTCACTTCAATTATTAATGGTATCTACTATTATTATTATTATTATTATTATTATTATTATTATTATTATTATTATTATTATTATTATTATTATTATTACTACTACTACTACTATTCCTGTTACATTTAACGAATATACTTATTTATTCAAATTAACTCCAGACAAATTATAAAGACAATATAAAGACCCGGAACCGCGACACATTTTATCACCGCCCTAACCAATATAACAATCAGCCCAATTTGCACGCACGCATACTACAGTTCACTTGGAAAAAGACATTTATAAACTCGACGGTTTTTTGACACCTAATTCGTGCATGTCTACTACCCCCTCCTTCCCTCCCGACCTAAATCAACAGACGCCCTCTCTCTCTCTCCTTCTTCTTCTTCTTTTTCTTTTTTCCTCTATGTGTCTCTCCCCTCATCATTATTTGTTCCTCTTTCCACCATATATTCTTATTTTTTTATTTATTTATTTATTTATTTATTTATTTATTTGCCCTGTCTGTTTCAGATTCTAGACCTTAGATTTTTAGATTTTTTGATTTTTAATTTTTAATTTTTAATTTTAATTTTAATTTTTTAACGGCTTTAATTTTTGAAATGTTAAATTTCTTTCCTTCTTCTTCTCTGTCTCTACCCCTCCACTTCATTCTCTCCAAATATGATCTGAGGTTAAGATCGGATTCTAACTCTGCCTGATGAGATCTCAGTTTATAGTAACTGTTGATCGATAACATCGACATGCCAGTGTCGCAGATTTTGTACATGTCTGTGTAAATAAAACTATCATATATAAAGCTCTATTTTGATATTGAGCACTTTTTATAAACCCGGTTAAAATTCTCTGGATTACCACCCTGTGGATATTTTTCACCTGGATTATTACCATTATTATATATATATATATATATATATATATATATATATATATATATATATATATATATATTAGACTTCTTCAAAATTGCAAAATTTGGAATATTACGTCCTTATTTTCATTGTAGCTTTCCAGAGGTTTATGCTATAGCATTGAAAGTGGTACCAAATGAAAGCTAATAAAATTTTCGTGCATATGGTAGTAAACACATGAACACTTGTGTTAATTTTAATTAATTTTAATGCACAAACATATATATTTTTTATGCTTGGAAAGGATGCCATCATATAATACATAACTTTATCTCAAAAATGTTACTCTTAATGCATGTATATAATTTATTATCACTAAGTATGTTTTATCTCTTAATTTCAGATTGTAAGTTAAAGCTGATTTGTTAAGATTTGTGAACTGCTGACAACATGGCATCTGGAAGACAACTATGCTGTGGGAAAGTGGTCAGCGATACAAGTGAACGGGATGAACCAACTGAAAAGAGAAGAAAGGTGGCAACTCCTGCCACAAGGTCATTCAGTGATGTGTATCTCATTGGGCAACCCAGCTCCAACATCAGGGGCTCTCAACTTCCTACTAATCGCCAGGTGTTCCAGTATTTCCTGCATTTGAGGAATGATAATCCCAACAGTGACAATAGGTCTTTAGCCCATAATACAGTGGATGTCGTTTTGCCATTCTGGAATATGGCAAGGATTAAAACACTAACTAGACCAAATGCAGTCAACCGTTTCATGATCCTCCATGAAAAGTACAGGAAAATTGTTAAAAACCAGGGAAGAAATAACAAACCAGAGGAAGAGAAACGAGCTAACTTTCTGAAGGACTTAGACAAGTTATTTGATATTGGAGCAAAGGATGTTGTGGAGGAGATAAGAAGCAACAGGCTGCTCACAAAGGAGACCAAGGAAGAGGACGTCAATTTCTACTTGGACCAACAGACAACTCGCCTGGCACACATGTCAGGTCATGATAAGGTGTTTGAGAAGAAGTCTAGAGAGAAAAGCTTCCGAGAAGAAAGAGAAAAGAGAATGTTATCATCAGTGACTGCTGCAGCAGCAGAAGTTGGGAAAATTTCAAGTGATGAAGACCCAGAGAACAGTCAAGGCTCTGGTACTAGTGAGGGTTCAGAATACACTGAGACAACACCAAGCTGTTCATCAAAACCAAGTACGATAACCTTACACTTTCCACACTCAGTTATGACCAGTGAAGAGATTTGTAGCACTGCAGATCGGTTGTCACTCTCTGACAACCAGACTACAGCCATGGTGTCTGCAGTGTTGAAGGCAGGAGGCGCAGATCTTGATGACTTTGTTATATCAGCCTCTACTACAAGACGAAATAGGATAAACACTCGTCATAACTTGTGCCAAAGTTACATGAATAACTTCAAGGAAAGTCCGCCAGATTACTGCACACTACACTGGGATGGAAAACTTCTACGGGATGTTCTTGGTGAAAGATAACCAGTGGAAAGTCTTGCAGTGCTCGTCTCTGGTACTCCACAGTATGAAGAAGGGAAGCTGCTTGGTGTGCCCTTCATAGAAAGTTCCACAGAAATCCAACAGTGTAATGCTACATTGGAACTGATAGAAGCATGGGGTCTCACAGACAACATTGTAGGCTTGGTATTTGATACCACAGCAAGCAACAGTGGCATCAACAAGGGTGCAGCGAAGCTTATTGAAGAAAAACTAGGCAAAAAGGTATTCTACTTCGCTTGTCGCCATCACATATCAGAGGTAATAATTGGAAGTGTATGGGAGGCTGTGTTCAGCAAGGTCAAGAGTCCTGACAACCCAATGTTCAGCAATGTGAAAGAGAAGTGGGACAAGTTGGTTAAGGACTGCCCAAGAGTTCTGGGCCTAGTTGAACAAGACTTGAAACAGAAGAAGACAAGCACAATTGAAGTCTTAAGCAATTTCCTTGAGGAAGCAAGTCCGAGGGCAGATTACAGAGAGGTGGCAGAGCTGTGCCTGATCCTGCTTGGTGAGGAACCTCCTCGAGGTATCCACTGGGCCAAGCCAGGTGCCATTCACCAAGCCCGCTGGATGGCCAGGAACATTTACTGTATGAAGATGCTCATGTTTTCCAAGGAACTAAAATACAACACGGACACTATCTTCAAGCTGGAGAGGATGAACAAGTTCCTGACCTTATTCTACACCAGCCACTGGGTGACCACCACATCTGCAGCTGATGCACCTATCCATGACCTCCAGCTTATGAAGAACATGCTGCAATACAAGCAGTATGACTATGAACTGGCAACCTCTGTTCTCAAGAAAATGAACAACCACCGCTGGTATCTGACCAAGGAACTAGTGCCATTCACCTTGTTCAGTTCACATGCCAGCATGACCAAGTCTGCAAAAGAGAAGCTCGCAGTCAAGCTGTCAGAAACAGAGAAACCTGAGAGTTACAGGAAAGGCAAGCCAGTGTTTCCTGTCATCAATGCAGCTACAGTTCTTACAGACCTGGTAGGGCCAGAGTCTCACTTTCTGTTTGATGCTCTTCGAGTGAAATGTGACTGGCTCACTACTCCTGCTGACACCTGGGAAGACAATGACAGCTACAGGAATGCACAGAAGTTTGTGAGGTCAGTGAAAGTGACCAATGATGTGGCTGAGAGAGGTGTGAAACTAATGAGTGACTTTTCAACTCAGATCACAAGTGACCCAGAGCAAAGAAGCTGCTTACTACAAGTTGTGGAGTACCACAGGAAAAAAATTGACAGTTTCAAAAAAGCCACATTGAACAAGTGATAATACATGTATTAGTAACATCCTATCTGACAGTTTCTTATGCAATATATGAGTCAGTGCAGTGCTATCATACTACCAAACTGATTTTTTGTAGTGTCCCAGCTGTTTGTGCATTAAAATTAGTTAAAATTTACACAGGTGTTCATGTGTTTTATTGTACTTACTACCATATGCAATAAAATTTTATTAGCTTTCATTTGGTACCACTTTCAATGCTATAGCATCAACCTCTGGAAAACTACAATGAAAATAAGGACATAATATCCCATATTTTGCAGCGTTTTTGAAAAACGTCAACAATAAAATTACATGGCTCTTGAGGCAGGCATAGCCAAGATCCAAGATCACAATAACTGGTATATTTAGCTAATTTAGACCTTGGAGAATGGGAATAATAGCAGTTTCCATATGTTTGAAGAAAAAGGTCAATTTTGAAGAGGTCTAATATATATATATATATATATATATATATATATATATATATATATATATATATGCAAGCGTCATTAAAGACCACGGAGTTCTCTCTCTTCACGTTCTTTCTTGTCAATTTCTCGACGCGGCGGTCGATTCGTCGGTTTTCTGGTGTAAATTGGTGGAGTATGGCACCTAACGTTGTATCGTGGGCCATTCCTCTAGCGCTTTCGGTCTCTCGACCCCCGTCAGGAGGCTGTGTCTTATTGTTACTAAGAGCCGTATTTATAGCTTTATTAATGTTCGAACCCGGGCGACTCCTGCACTGATGAGGATAAATAACCCGAAGCGATATCGTCTGTAAGTATAAGAACATTTTAATATTTTATAAATATTCATAGTGTGTTTGTATATATATATATATATATATATATATATATATATATATATATATATATATATATATATATATATATATATACATATATATATATATATATACATATATATATATATGTTCATTTAACTACAGTTTCATGTGTGCTTGAACGATGTTATTAATTTCCTCATTGAAAAAGCGCCAAACCTGCACGAAACATCGACACTTTTAAACTAACGTCCCTAACAACTAGACGTGTTTTTCTGACTCTACCGTTGATTCGACCCTTCGGGGTTAATACCTTCAATATAAAGAAGAAAAAACTAAAGAACAGTCTTGCCTTATAAAGATGTATTCATCAAAAGCTTACAAAAAAAATGATTTTATTAAAATTGCATCAAAATTTGTATTTAAATAGTTTCATGTGTGTTTCAAAGATGTTATCAATTTCCTTATATATTCTTTTCCTTCTTAAAACTGTGTTATGACATCCCGTAGCTGCAATCAGTTTTCCATGCTAGTCCCAGGCCATCTGGCCTTGTCATGCGCAAGTTGTCGTAGACAATGAAGTTGTTTCGCTGTACGTAGTGGTCCTAGTCCCGCCTGCTTGACGTCACCACGTAGTGTGCCCAGCAGATTTGTGCAGTGCCGTCCTAGTCGCGGTTGTTAGGCTTGCGAGCCAGTAACGGCAAAGTCTAGTGCTCTCTGTGCGGGAGTGTCAGGGTCCATTCGTAGGACATGGTCTAACATAGACCATCTTTGTTCAGCGACCTTTGCGGAGAGGGGTTTTTCGTTGTACAGCTTGTATAGTGCCTCGTTGCTGATAAGTTATATATATATTACTTGTTAAAAAAATAATGGCCGATTTCAGAAACATATTTATTCATGAAAAATCTTTTAACCTTTCCAATACTCTGTAAATGACGTGAAAATGTTGTAGTGTTGACAGCAAGTGTCGGAGATTAAAAACGAAGGATCGAAATATCGTCAAAAAGTCAAACAACGCGCGAGCTGCCATTTTTCGGTCCATAGTATCTTATCAGTTGTGTATTCCTTTTATTAGATCTCTACTATACAGGGTCGGGCAGCTAAATTGGTACTTTTTTTTATTTTTACAAAATTCATAATTTAAAGGATTAAATATGGATATATATCATTTTAACATTTATTTATTTAATTATTACAGTCTATTGAACAAAATTATTCAATATGAGCACCCTTTGCATCAATTATTCTGGAGATTCTTTGACGAAACCGTGAACAGCTCCTCTTTATTTTACTGGGATCGAGATTGTGAAATGCTCGTTGAATGGCTGTCTTCAATAAGTTTATATTTGGGTGTGGATTCACATTAGTCTGTCCCTCGACGACGCCGAATAGATAATAGTCGCAAACATTTAGATCTGGAGAGCTGCTGGGCCAAATATCCTTCGGAACAAACAAGGGAAGATTCTCCTTCATGAAATCTTGAACTTTCTTTGCTCCATGCGCTGGTGCCGAGTCTTGGATGAGCATGACTTTCGTAGGATCGTAGTTTCTACGGATCCAAGGCAATAACACATTATTAAGAATGTTCAAATACTCCGCTGTGTTGATTTTAAGACCCGCTTCGATGAAATGAGGAGGCATTACCTTTCCATCACTTGCCACGGCTGCAAAAACCATCACAGAAGCAGGATTTTTGCTCTGCATCACAGGAGGAACTCCCGAAGGGTCACAGGCAATAACTCAAGTGTTCTGGCGATTTGGAACCTCATCCACGGTGAACTTTTTCTCATCAACAAAAATGCGCACATGTCCTCCTTTGTGTTTAAGATGGTTGATAAGCTTGGGGCATCTTTCAACTCTGATAGCTTTTGAACGGGCAGTGAGGAGATTACGGCGTCTCCTAACGTAGGACTTCATCCCAAGATCTTCGTTGATTGCTCTGCTGATAGTTCTGCGACTCACATTGCGCTTTTTTGCCAGTTTCGACATCGACTGACTTGGGTCTGCCTTAATCGACCTTTTTAGTCTCACCAGGAAAGTTTTTGTGCGCTTTCGATCACTACGAGTACTGTGCCGACTTCTCTCAACCTTACACTCGGTATCGAAATTAGCCACAACCCGATAGACAGTCGTTTTTGCATAGCCAGTGCTCTTAACAATGTCCGAAGGAGAACTCCCGGCGCGTCTCATTTCGCATATAGTTATTCTTCGTGCTAATTCCGCCATATTAAAACAAATTTGAGTAAATATAATTATGCTATCTTGCAATAAAGTGTTTAAGGATCTTTACTAAAAAAAACAGTAATCATATGATCAAAAATAAAAAAGATATTAGCATTTTGAATTAGTTCCAATTTATCTGCCCGACCCTGTATATATTCCATGAAAAATGCCAGTATACTGAAATCATATGCCCTTAATAGGGTTAAGATGAAAATTCATATACACTAAATATACAAAAGCAAGGAAATTCCCAAATGTTTACACTTTTATTGTCATTAAGGGTACGACTACATATCAACCACACCATTTATTATCACATCACTACAGTATAAATATCTATGCATGAGTGGATGAAGTGTGTGAGGTGAGCTGAAGAAAAATTCCTACAAGTAAAATACATAGCCCTGTTGTGCTCGCATACCCTTAATGACAATAAAAGTGTAAAAATTTGGGAATTTCCTTGCTTTTGTACATTTAGTGTATATGAATTTTCATCTTAACCCTATTAAGGGCATATGATTTCAGTATACTGGCATTTATCATGGAATGTCACTACTTTTGTAAACGCTATGCCTCAATACAATGGTCATTTTAAAGGGTTTTTTGAATTTTATGGAAAACTAAGGCATATGGTAAACTGAAATTAAAATGCCATCAACTAGACCCTGGAACCTCTATCTCTGCCAAAAATCAGCTGAATCCATCAAATAGTTGATGAGATACAGGGTGGCACATACGTACGTACACATAGATAACATTTCATGATTGAACTTTCTTGATCTCTGGTTTGCCTTGACTAATGATGCTGAAATTCTACACACTTATAGAACCTATCAAATAAAAATTTTGTGCAAAGATTTAACTAATTTGGTTTATTGGTTTTTGACTTATGATTGATCAAAGAAATGAGATTTCCAGCATAGGCCATTCGTGTAGTCTATTAAAGGATAGAGCGCTTGATTTCGTTTTTAAGATTTTTTTCTTCTTCAGTATTTTTTACAATCTTCTCTTTTATTTCTGTAGATTTGATGGTGTCTGCTTCCAGAACAAATATCTATAGCTATCATGTTCGCCAAATACCCCCATCTCTTGGTTTAGTAGTTTCAAGTCCTCTAATGTCTCCAGTGTTCTCATTTTCACATCTAGCATTCCGAATTCCAAATCGTCCATGTACATGAGGTGGTTTATTCTTTGTTCTGTGTCTGTTAACTTATATCCGGCATCATATTTCCTGAGTACGTAGTTGAGTGACATCATGGCTATGATAAACAGTAGTGGTGATAGCGAGTCTCCTTGAAAGATGCCGCTTTGTATTTTTTTTTATCTCAGTCAGGTGTTGTCCTCCAGTTGTCATTTCCGTGTTCTCATTGCTTTTTTTTATGAGATTATTATCCTGTCAGATATTTTGTACATTCTCAAGCATTCAATTATCCATGCTTGAGGTATTCTATTGTAGGCTTTCTTGTAGTCAATCCATGCCATGGCTATGTTTCCTTCAGAATCTCTTGATCTATGTGTAACAGGTTATATGTCCCTCTTTTTCTTTACCGGCGTTCTTTTTTGTTCACAATCGTTAAGGGAGTCGTAGGCTTGCTCTCTCATTTGTATCGTTAGTATTTTACACATAGTTAGTAAACGGGTTATTGGTCTGTAGTTACTTGGGATCATTCCCGTTTCCACGTCTTATTGTATAAACGTAGTTCTTCCTTCATTCATCCATTCTGATACATCTGTTTTGTGGATACATCTTCTCGGTTTTTGTGTTAGCCTTTCATGTATAATCGTGAGTTTTTAAACCCTAAACCATAACCCTAACCCTAAACCCAACCCTAACCCTAACCCTAACCCTAACCCTAACCCTAAACACATCCTCCTTGACCATATGCAAATATTTTGTGGTGTCAGCTTAGGCTGATATTATTTTTTTATTTTTCATTAAATAAATCTTTTTAATTTATTATTATTATTATTATTATTATTATTATTATTATTATTATTATTATTATTATTATTATTATTATTATTATTATTTTATTTTTTTATTTTTTATTACTGTTTTTTTTTTTTCGGCTGCTTGCATAGAGAACGACCTCTAGCGATCGAACAAGCAGACAATTGCATAAGAAGAGGTTGTCGGTGAAGCTATGCGCTCTCCAGAGTGTTACTGTTTTGAACTAAGAACAATTCCTCTGTCATTTTGTAATTTTTTCTTTAGCGATTGTGATTAATTTACGAATACGACTTTAATCATTCTCTTCGATCTTCAATAGAATTGAAGACATTGATTGCCTTGATTGCAGATTCGGATATTCACCGTTTGCGAATTCTCATCGACTTTTTCTCATCTACCTCTTGAATAATTCTACCTCTTTATCGTTTCCTCTCTCCTCCTTCTCTTTCTATTCTTTTCTTTTTACGTCTTCATCACTCATCTCTTTCTCTTTCCTTTTCTCTCTCTCTCTCTCTATATCTCTTTTTATCGCTTCCTCTCTCCCCCTTCTCTTCTTATCTCTTTCTTTTTACGTCTTCATCACTCATCCCTTTCTCTTTCCTTTTCTCTCTCTCTCTTCCTCTTTATTGATACCTCCATCATCTCTCTCTATCTTTACGTCTTCCTTCCCAATATCTTACCCCTCCTCCTCTTTCTCTCTCTCTCTCTCTTCATCTCTTCTTTCATCATCTCATTCTCTCTCTCCCTCTTTATCGATACCTCCATCATCTCTCTCTATCTTTACGTCTTCCTTCCCAATATCTTACCCCTCCTCCTATTTCTCTCTCTCTCTCTCTTCATCTCTTCTTTCATCATCTCATTCTCTCTCTCCCTCTTTATCGATACCTCCATCATCTCTCTCTATCTTTACGTCTTCCTCCCCAATATCTTACCCCTCCTCCTATTTCTCTCTCTCTCTTCATCTCTTCTTTCATCATATAATTCTCTCTCTTCATCTTTATTGCTTCCTGCCTAATCTCTTTTTCCTTCATTTACTTCTCCATTTCTTTTTTCTTTCTTTCTTTCTTTCTTACTCTCTCTCTCCCTCTTTATTGATACCTTCATCATCTCTCTTTATCTTTACGTCTTCCTCCCCAATATCTTACGCCTCCTCCTCTTTCTCTCTCTCTTCATCTCTTCTTTCATCATCTCATTCTCTCTCTTCATCTTTATTGCTCCCTGCCTAATCTCTTCATCTTTATTGCTTCCTGCCTAATCTCTTTTTCTTTCAT
>OY744554.1:34275970-34293470 GCA_963556195.1 Sepiola atlantica
TTTATTTTTTCTTTCTTTCTTACTTTTTTCTTTCTTACTCTTTTTCTTTCTTTTTTCTTTCTATTTTACTTTATTTCTTTCTTTCTTTTTTCTTTCTCTCTTTCTTTCTTTTTTCTTTCTATTTTACTTTATTTCTTTATTTCTTTTTTCTTTCTTACTTTCTTTTTTCTTTCTTACTTTCTTTTTTTCTTTCTTTCTTTTTTTGCTAGTCTTTCTTTCTTCTTTACCTCCATTTTTTTCTTCATCCTTTTTCTCCCTAATGTATAAAAGAAGCGTAGAAGAATTTCTTCGTTATTGACCGAAAAGGTGAAGTGGAATATCAGAACATATACTACACTTTGCTCCGAGCCAAAAGGTCAAAGAGTTTCTTGTTATTCTAATTTCTCTCTCTCTCTTTCTCTTTCTCTCTCTCTCTCCTCATTTGTATTTCTCTCCTATTTTCTTTCCTTTTCCTCTCTCTCCCTTTCTTTCTTTTCTTCTCCCCCCTCTCTCTCTCATCATCTATTTTTCTGTCACTCTCTCTTTTTTCATTTCTCTCTCTCTCTCTCTCTCTCTCTATCTCTCTCTCTCTCTCTCCCTCGTCATCTTCGTTTTCATCTTTCCTTCTCTCCCGTCATCTACTCTTCTTTATATCTCTCTTTCTTTCCTTCTTTCTGTTTCGTTATCTCTCTTTCTTTCTCTCCTTTTCTTACTTTCATTTACTGTCTCTCTCTCTCTATCTTTCTCTCTCTCTCTTTCTTTCTCTCTCTTTCTCTCTCTCTTACTCTCTCTCTCTTTCTCTCATCACTCACCTTCTTTCTTTTTTCTCCCTTTCTTTCTCTTTCTGTCTCTCTTTTTCCCACTCTCCTCTCATCATCTATCTTTCAATCTCTCTTTCTTTTGTGTGTGTGTCTCTCTCTCTCGTCATCTTTGTTTTCTCTTCCCCTCTCTCCCGTCATCTTTCCTTCTCTCTCGCTCTCTCTTTCTCTTCCTTTCTTTCCTTCTTTCTGTTTCGTTGGGGGATGACGGGAGAGAGGGAAAGAGAAAAACAAAAATGACGAGAGAGAGACACAAAACTTTCTTTCTCCCCTTCTCTCTTTCATCATCTCTCTTTTTATCTCTCTTTTTATCTCTCTTTCTTACTTTCCTTTACTCTCTCTCTCATCACTCACTTTCTTTCTATTTTTTCTCCCTTTCTCTCTCTTTCTGTTTCTCTTTTTCACACTCTCTTTCTCATCATCATCTATATTTCTGTCTCTCTTTCTCTTGTCTCTCTCTCTCTCTCGTTATCTTTGTTTTCCTCTTTCCCTCTCTCCCGTCATCTCTCCTTCTCTCTCTCTCCCTCTCTGTCTCTCTTTCTTTCTCCCTTTCTTGCTTTCGCCATCTCTCTTTTTATCTCTCTTTCTTACTTTCCTTTACTCTCTCTTTCTCTCTCTCTCTCTCTCTCTCATCACCCTTGTCCGTCTCACTTTTTTCTTTTCTTCTCTCTTTCTCTCTCTCTTACTGTTTCTCCTTTTCACACTCTCTTTCTCATCATCTATCTTTCTATGTATCTTTCTTTTGTCTCTTTCTTTCTTTCTCCTTCGTTTTGTTACACTTTTCCGCCATTGTCCAAAGCCGAACCCCGCACTGCCTTACACCACCTTGAGACGCTCTTTGTGTTCGATAAATCGTCGTGTCATTTTTTTTGCCAATTGATTGACATTTCTTTTCACTATTCATAAATTCTTCAAATAACTATTTTTTTTTTTTACAATTCTTACTTTTTTACTGATTCGTTTTAGTTGTTATCAACTTTTTTGTCTTTTGCTGTTGTTTTTAGTAAGTTTTTTTTTCTTTTCAACGACATTTGTCTATTGATTTACTCCTCTCCAGGAGTTAGGCACAAGGCCAGTTTTTATCTTACTCCCACAAGTAAGATGTGACCCAAGGTCGGGTCGGGAAAGTGGGATTTAAAAATTGCCTGGGCAGCCCCGTTGGCATTCTCCGGTAGGGGCGCCTCAGGCAGTAAGCAATAAACTTACTCCTCCCCAAAGAGAGGAGGCAAAGCCTGGGAAGGTGGACCTCCCAGAACTGCACAGGACAGACCCATTGACCGGCTAAAATCAAGACCCGAAGGCTAAGACAACACCAGTATGGGGTGCAGTATCCATCGGAACAGATACTACACTTTGATCTTAGCCAAAAGGCCAAGAAAATCTCTGTGTAGAAGAGCTGTGATACAGCGAAACAGACTGTCTGTTTATCTCTCTCTCTCTCTCTCTATATATATATATATATATATATATATATATATATATATGTATATATATATATGTATATATATATGTATATATATATATATGTATATATATATATGTATATATATATATGTATATATATATACATATATATATATATATGTATATATATATATGTATATATATATATGTATATATATATGTATATATATATATATATATGTATATGTATATATATATATGTATATATATATATATATGTATATATATATGTATATATATATATATGTATATATATATATATATGTATATATATATATGTATATATATATATATGTATATATATATATATATGTATATATATATGTATATATATATATATGTATATATATATATGTATATATATATATATGTATATATATATATGTATATATATATATATATATATATATATATACATATACATATATATATATACATACATATATATATATACATATATATATATATATATATATATATATATATATATATATATATATATATATATATAGAGAGAGAGAGAGAGAGAGATACACAGACAGTCTGTTTCGCTGTATCACAGCTCTTCTACATATATATACTAAGCCCTTTTAAAAAATTAAAGTTGAGCACCCTCGGGGACGTTAAAAATAGACTGTCAAAAAGCTCTAATGCAAAGTTCCGAATACGTTCGTTGAACACTCTCGACTAGTCTTCTATCTGTGCCAGCTTCTAGGTACATATAGATCTTAATTCCCCTTAATTACGTGACAGTTTCCGTTGACCGAGTGGATATGGCGACTGCTTTCAGATCCTACGCTGACTCTGTGAACCGCGTTCGCGCCTCCCGACCGTCTGCAATTGTTACTTTCCTGCACTGATGAGACCAATAAACTTGAAACGCTAGCGTCTGTAGGTATTAATAATTTAATATTTGTTTATAAATATTATATATATATATATATATATATATATATATGTATGTGTGTGTGTATATATATAAAATATGAAACTAAAAGTATACTTTTAGAGGATATGGTTTAAGCTCAATATACGAGATAGAGCAATTATAAAGATAGATGAAGGAAGATAGATAAAGATGTGCGGATGACAATGAAATAGTTCAACTTCGATTGTTAAATGCAAGGTGTACTCAATAAAAACATGTTTATTTTTCTTTCCTTAAGCCAGACTTTTCAAAGATTAAAATCTTATCATCAGTGGAATTACATAGATGGATAAGTTCTTAGTGGAAAAGCCAAAATCCTAAGTTTGAAAAAAATATAAATTAATGGAGAGTAAGAGTATGCATGTAAAAATATTCCTGGCTGCCTGCGTTTAATATACACATTTCAAACTCAACTCCTGAAAAACTACTTTCATTCTCGGTCCACGGAAGTATTTTAAAATGGCCCTAATTCTCAAAATTACATCCGAATACGTGCGTTCCATCTACGATTGTACTAAACATCTTTTCTATTGGATTTACTTCATTTTGAACATTTTCAACGCTGCCTTCACGAAAACCCTTTTTTCCACTTTTAAATCTCAATTTACCGGACACCTTATCAACAGACATTCACCAACTGGACAGACTCCATATTTTTTTACACACATATTAACTTAAATTCTAGAGACCAACATTTTTAATCAATTTTTATTTTTCATTTTTTTTTCAAATTCAAAACTTTAAAAAGATGACTGCCTGAATAGATAGTAACATCTTTGTTTCTCATTCGAGAGGACATTTATCAAATGAAAGGTGTTTGTTTTTGTGTGTTTTTTGTTTGCTGCTTAATAACTTATAATAACTTATAATATGGTTTTCTGAAAGCGAATTTTGTATTTCTGAAGAGATTAAGCGCACTGGCATCCATCTACTAGAATTTGCACGCATTCCGATTTGAAATAGAAGAAGAAGAAGAAGAAGAAGAAGAAATGACCCGTACTGGACGTCCGGACAATGCGACACGTGCACGTTATCTCTCCTTATCAGAAATACACACGTATTTGACAGAACTCGTTCCACTTATGCCTCCTCGACGTAAATAACACCGACTTACCCGACAAGCAGCAAAATCCCACCACTTCACTGTAGAGGTCCCTAGATGCTGGAAAGCTTTCTTCTCTAATAGTTTCTTCTCTCGAACTGCTAGACTTTGGAATTCCCTCCCTGTTTCCTGTTTCCCTGACTGAACTAACATGCAGAAATTTAAATGTAATGCGAACAGACATCTCGCTGCTCAACTCCCTACTTAGGGTGTCCCTGTAGGAATGGTCCCTAATAGTAACCCCTTATATCCAAGTGGCAATGCGACTTGTTTGGGGCAAATGAGAGTAACCAGACAGAAGAAGAAGAAGAAGAAGAAGAAGAAGAAGAAGAAGAAGAAGACAGGAGGAAGAGGGGGAAAAGGAGGAAAAGAAGGAAGAAGATGAGGAAAAAGACGACGAGAAACAAGAACAAGAACAAAAACAAGAAATAAATATTGAAGATGATGACAAAGAAAAAAAGAAGGAAACATTTAAAAAAATATAATAATGAAGAAAGAAGAGGAAGAAAAAGAAGTACGAGAAAAAATTGCAATCAAAGGAAGAAGAAGAAGAAAAGGAAGAAAGCAGAAGAAAAGGAGAAGAAGAAGAAGAAGAAGAAGAAGAAGAAAAAGAACATAGCAGAAGAAAAAGAGAAGAAAAAGAAGAAGAAGAAGAAGAAGAAGAAAAAAGCAGAAGAAGAAAAGAAGAAGAAAAAGAAGAAGAAGAAAAAGGCAGAAGAAAATGAGAAGAAAAAGAAGAAGATAGCAGAAGAAAAAGAGAAGAAGAAAAAGAAGAAGAAGAAGAAGAAAGCAGAAGAAGAAAAGAAGAAGAAGAAAAAGAAGAAGAAAAAGCAGAAGAAAAGGAGAAGAAAAAGAAGAAGAAGAAGAAGAAGAAGAAGAAGAAAGCAGAAGAAGAAGAAGAAGAAGAAAAAGAAGAAGGAGAAGAAAAAGAAAAAGAAGGAGAAGAAGAAGAAAAAAGCAGAAGAAGAAGAAGAAGAAGAAGAAGAAAGCAGAAAAAAAGAAGAAGAAAAAGAAGAAATTGAAGAAATGGAGGAAGAAGAAGAAAAGAAGAAGAAAGCAGAAGAAAAGGAGAAGAAATCAGAAGAAGAAGAAGAAATAGAAGAAGAAGAAGAAGAAGAAATTGAAGAAATGGAGGAAGAAGAAGAAGGAAAGCAGGAGGGGTAGATGCTCCAATCAAATCGAAAACGAACCGTTCCACTATTTTCTAAACAATTTAAAGCGAAGACCCAAATTATTAATCTAATAAAGTCTCCGCTTGTTTTTGTTTTTAGCTTTGCAGAACATGATTGAGTTTTGCAATGAGAAAGGAAAAATAACAATAACATCAATGTTTGGTGCATTTTAAGACAGTAAGCCAGCATTTTCAGACAGTCTGATCTGGTAGTACCAGGTCTCCTTTGGGGAAGAGGTAGTGTAATACATGTTGTTATCATATCATCCTCCCAGGCATTACCTCCTTTTTTGGTTGACACAGTGCAGTTTATGTTCGTTCGTGATGATACTATGCTTCCAGGTATTTCCGCCTCCTTTGAGGGTGTAGTGTAGTATATTTATTTATCCCATCTGCAGGAGGTTAGACACAAGGTCAAGTGGGCTCTAAAAATTCAGCGCACCAAGTGAAATGCACTATGATCTACGAAAAATGCATGAGCAGCCCGTCGATATTCCCCGATAGGGGCGCCCCATGCGATTAGGGTTGACCTCCTAAGACTGACAAAAATATATAGCTCAGTCCTACAGCAACAATGCAACAATCAAACTGACTGTCGGGGACGTATCCTGTTAGGTTGACCGAGTATAGAACGAAAACTACACTCTGATCCTGGCCTGAAGACCAGCCAGTACTGGAGAATTGAGTTAGTGTTCCTATTTACTTGCCTCCCCACGCGGACAGTTAGACACAAGGTGGTTTTTAATGTGGGAAAAATCCAGCTACCGAAAAATGGGAACTCTGGATTGCCTCCGTCTAGAAGGATTTTTTTAAACATAGTTCACCCCAGACAAGGCAGGCCGCCACTGTAGACGTAAGGGGCTACTGAGAAAAAAGAAAAGGGAGAAGGTTGGGGGGTCAACCTAAATTGGGATCTGCGCAGCGAGATGCCTGTTTACATTAGTTTTAAATTTCTGCATGTCAGTACCGTCGGGGAAACAGGGAGCAGGGAGGGAGTTCCAGAGGCCAGCAGCACGAGGAAACAAGCTATTTAAGTAGAAAGCTCTCCGGCATCTGGGGACCTGTACAGTGAATGGGTGGGATTTAGTCGATTGTCGAGTTGGTCTAGTGAATTTACGTCGAGGGGGCACCAGAGCAGCCAATTCATCGGAGCAAAATCCATTGATGTATTTGTAAAACAAGTACAAGGATACTACATTGCGGCGATGGGACAGGGACTGGAGCTTGGTTGACAGTTAGGGACCTATTAGGTTGGCGACTCTTTTTTGGGACCTTGTCAAGGAGGGAGAGACTAGTAGATGATGCACCAGCCCAGATGTGGCAACAATACTCCATGCATGGGCGGATGGTGGCTTTGTAGATTTTTTTCTTTATTGACTGAAGACAAAAAAGATGAAGTGTCGTATCAAAACAGATACTACACTCTGCTCCTAGCCAGAAGGACAAGTTGCTTCTATTTATCTTCCTCCCACAAGGTAAGATGTGACACAAGGTCGGGAATGTGAGAAATAATCAGCGCTCGAGAATTTGAGCACTCTGGCTGTTTAAAAATTGCCTGGGCAGTCCCGTCGGCATTCCCCGGTAGGGGTGCCTCAGACAGTAAGCAATAAACTTACTCCTCCTCAAAGAGGGGAGGCAAAGCCTGGGAGGGTGCACCTCCTAGAACTGCACAGGACCAGACAACCCCCAATAGACCGGCGTAAATCCAGACTCGAAGGCCCGGACGATACCGGTTTATTAGGACAAGTTGCAGTTCACATCACTATTTGTATAAAGTCAGGTATATTGTTCGTTTTCCTCCGACCCTCCCTCCCTATTCATTCGTTTACCTGATTGGTCATTCCAATTTGAAAGCGACGACGAAATCGATTCGTGTTTGTGCGCACGTGTGCTGCCCGGCACAAATCGATATGACAGCCTGATGTCTTTTCTGCTGGTGCGTATGACGTTTGCATACGGTTCCGCGTGACGTTGACTGACGTACTTGGACGCTGGAAAAACGACGTCTGGCGTTACCACGACGACGTCACCTCTGTCATCATCGGTCGATTGACGACGGATCGTACAGGTTATTATGTGCAGAGAAACACAGAGAGAGAGAGAGAGAGAGAGAGAGAGAGAGGGGAGGAGAGAGAGAATGTGAGGCGACATATATTCTGAAAAAAAAAATCCAGATAAACATAGACAAATACATCCGAAGATAAAACCACGAACGTATTCCCATTTACTTGTCGTGCCTAAGAGTGCAGAGTTAGACACAAGGTCGGTTTTTAAAGTTGGGAGAAATCCAGCTCCACTCTAAATACGGGGCACTCTGGATTGAAACAAAAATATAAAAATTCCTTCAGTCTTGACATACGAATTGTGATTAAATACAACCTAATAATCACAGACCTTTACCACAAATCCAATAATACCTTCAATTTAGGAGCCATCACTCTAAAAACTGGCCCACATCTATACCCTACTCACTAGCGCACAGAATCCGCAATATAGTCACCGACAAACACGAATGTTGCTGACAAACGACCATTACAAACTAATACACAATGGTTTAGCACTAACTATCGGAAACAAACATAGATTTTAACATCAGTCTCAACATATAACACAAGAGATCCTAAATATTTCACAGAAATAACAAGACAGCTAATATACAGAGTTATATATCCGTTTTTATGTGTGTAGGTTAGGGTTAGGTTTAGGGTACGGGGTAAGAGTTTAGGGTTAGGGTTAGGCGTTAGGGTTAGGATTAGGGTTAGGGTTAGAGTTAGTGGTTAGGGTTAGGGTAAGGGTTAGAGGTTAGGGTTAGCGGTAGGGGTTAGGGTTAGGGTTAGAGTTAAGGTCAGGGTTAGGGTTAGGGTGTAACGTTAGAGTAAGGGGGTAGGATTACGATTAGGGTTAGGGTTAGAGGTTAGGGGTTAGGATTAGGGTTAGGGTTAGGGTTAGGGGTTAGGTTAGGATTAGGGTTAGGGTTAGAGTTACAGTTAAGGTTAGGTTTAGGGTTAGGGTTAAGGGTTAGGGGGTAGGATTAAGGTTAGGGTTAAGGTTAGGGGGTAGTGTTAGGGGTTAGGGTGTAGGGTTGGAGGTTAGAGTTAGGTTTAGGTTTAGGGTTAGGAATATAAGTTTTCGTTTATTTTCATGAACGCAGAATCTAAAATGAAGACACTTTTTCGTCATCTTTTTTCTCTCCTCGCTTCCAAAGTGAAATCAAACTCAATGATTAACTGGCGAGGCCTAAAAAAAAAAGAGCCAAATAAAAAAAACGTTTTCGCTTTTTTCAGCATCAGTCCATTTAACATAATTGGGGGGCGGGCTATCTTCTGCACAATTCAGCTCTTACTTCATATTCTTGCGTTGGGGATGCCAGGAAGAGACGTCCTGTGTCACACATGCACAGCTGGTGCACTTTGGCTGGATTAGGGCCACGACCCCTGTCGATGAAATAGATACCTTTAGCATCGGTAGAGCCAACATTATTCCAACCTAAAGACATGCTTACTGAGATGTAACCTATTTATTTATTTATTTATATTCATTGAGCGAAAACGGAAATCCAAGTAGTATGGGGTTCAGATGTATTGGTAAATCCAAAAGAATCCGTTTTCTCAATATGTCCAATTTTATCTGATCTTCCCTCCATAGACTACATACTTGGGTGGAATCATCGTCGCTGGATCTTTACACGGATTCTTTTGGATTTACCAATACATCTGAACCCCATACTACTTGGATTTCCGTGTTCGTGACACTCCTATACACTGAAAAATACCCGTTTGAACTTTACAACTTTTTCAAATTTCGAATATTGACTGTTTTCATCTGTCAACTTATCTATTATTAACCATCCTCTGATGATAAGATTTTAACTTTTGAAAAGCCTGGCTTAAGGAATGAAAGAGAAGAAAAATAAATATTGTTATTCACTAAACGTCCTTGTTTTGAACAACCGAAAATTTTGATTTGCTTCCCTTTGCAGGTCTAATTATTTTCATTGACTTATCATATATTTTTGCTCTATCCAGTATATTGAGCTTTCCTTACCTCACAATAGGTTCAACTCTCTAAAAGTATACCTTTTAGTTATAAATTTTCATATATATATATATATATATATATATATATATATATATATATATATATATATATATAATGTTGTGTTCTTGTTAGTTGAACATTTTATTTTCGTATCAGATTCTCTTTTGTTGGGCGTCGCCATAAATATGTTTGCCTCAAACGGAAGGAAGTCTTGACGCCTGAATGAGAAAAAAATTCAAACTTCGATAAAATATTTTCATCGATAAAAAAAATGAATTCGATGAAGATATCTGATAACATCGACGTAAAAAGATAGGAAGATGGATGTAAATATACCTGTATTAGCTGTATCTACCCGACATTGCCCGGGAATATTAACACATATATCGATTCGATTAGTCTCCATAGCTAGCTCAATAACTTTCTAATTTCATGGCCGACTAATAATACTATTGTCGTATATTCATTAATTATTAGTAAGATTAGTAGTTTTGTGGTTAGAAATTTAGCTAACGTGTTTAAGAAAATAACGTTACAGAAGGTCTCGAGTGATACGTAGCAAAATAAACGAGTTTGGTCTAACCTCTTTGGCTTTTGGTTTACTGACGAGCGGACGTATTTTCTTGCATATTTATTTATTATAAGTAAGATAAGTAGTTTTAATGCTTACTTATAACCCCGTTTGCTTTCCGTGGGTGTTAGGAGAAAAACAGAGTACACTATTAATAAGTGTGGGATCGAGGGGGCTAGATGATTAGGGGGGTCAGTGTTAGGGTAAAATAGATCTACAATGACTAAAAAGATATCTGCACAGAATCCTAAGAGCGATTCAGTTACGCTGAGATGGTCACGTGGAGCGTTCATCCTTCTAGATGAACCGTTGCAGACGCATGGATGTCTGAAATTGGATGAAACTTAGAAGACCATACAGTGTGTATTTTTGGAGACAGTTTACCCGATGAACTGCGAAGATTGCCGAGTGAACTCGAAAAATATCAAAGAACGTCTGACGTTTTGACAAAAAATAGAGATGTGTGTATCAGCGGTGACCTCCCAATCCAAACAGCGGATATGTTTACTTACAACGGATCTGGCTACAGACAAATACAAAATATATAAATCGATGGCAAAGAATGAAACAAATTTAACTAACTAAAAATAGATATAATTAAATTAGCTAGGAGTACAGTACTTAAATATGATCGTAAACAATGGACGAGGAAACATGACTGATTTTGATATAACAATGGGTTCCGCGGACTTTCCTGGGTTACTGCTTTAGTTTGACTCTACATCTGTAAGGAAATAAAGAACGACATACCTAAGATAATTGTGGGACTATATAGAGACGATATACTGTTTCTAGTTAATAGTAATAATATAATTCTGGAAAACACTAAAAAGCATTTAATAAGGTTCTTCAATAAACTAGAACTTAAAATAACAATAGACATATTTATCATGTCAATTCTAGTGTAAAATGTTATGTAAGGTGACATTAGACACTAATTTATTTAATTAATAATTCGATACGCACATACAAGAACAGTAACCCTAGCCCTACCCTTACCCCTAATCCGAGATGTGGTTTAAATTTAGGTCCCCTTTAAAACAAGTAAGTACACGTTTTCATTGTTTTTAGTTGCCGAAAATCGTTAATTTCGTTGGGTTTACAAAAAAAAGAATAACGACAATGTGGAGTCATGGTTGAAATTTCGCTTCACTTTAAACACAAAGAAGAACATGTTTTCTTGGTTTTGATCGTATCGTTAATTTTGTGACGTTTTGTTTTTAAATAATAACAAGATCATCAACAACAACAAAAACGTGTATATATAAATAATGTATATATATATATATATATATATATATATATATATATATATATATATATATACATAAAAAATAATGTATATACAGGGTGTCCCAAAATAATGTATACACCCTTTGAATTGTTATAACTCGTTCAATTTACTGATTTTTATTTGCAAGATTGATAAACAAGATTGAGTAAGAATATTCATTTAAAAATACTGACAGTAAAATTAACAAAAACATAGAAAATTAACTTTTTAACAAAGATAAAGGCTACTTAGCGTAATTTCAGAATGTTCATAAAATGAACCCTCATCCTAACCCCAACCCGTTCTGCTCAATACACTTTCCATATAGTGAAAACGTAAAGAATTGTACCTACAAACGTCCTGCGACATTTACTCCGGTATTTGAGCACATTCTACTACAATTACTACTCCCATTTGTTTGCAATTGCTTCAGGTTTCTTGCTTTAAACATTGTAGCCTTTACCTTTATTAAAAGTTAATTTTCTATGTTTTTGTTAATTTTACTTTCAGTATCTTTAAATGTTTATTCTTACTCTTCTACTCTTTTATCAATTTTGTTTGCAAATCAAACTCGGTAAATTGAACGCGTTATAACGATTCAAACGATGTATACATTATTTTGGGACACCCTGTATATGTTGGCAAAAATAATGTATACATATATATATATATATATATATATATATATATATGTACTTAAAAATAATGTATATATATATTAACTTATAATAATGTATATATATGTAGGCAAACATTATGTGTATATATATATGTACTTAAAAATAATGTATATATATATGTACTTAAAAATAAGGTATATATATATATCTACGCAAAAATAGTGTATATATATATATATATATATATATATATATATATATATATATATATATATATATATATATATATATCAGTACTTAATGTATCCACATTAACTATTATAAGGAGATATAATTTTTATGTATCAGCATTTAGCCTGAAGATTCACCCCGGGGATGAAACGCGGGAGCCTCTGTGTAGCTTAATTGCCATATATATTTTCATTGCTTACTATATATATATAAATATATATATATATATATATATATATATATATATATATATATATATATATATATATATGTACGCAACAATAATGTATATATATGTACGCAAAGATTGTGTATATATATATGTACATTGTATATAATGTATATATATATGTACGCAAAAATAATCTATATATATGTGTACGCAAAAATAATGTATGTATATATATGTACGCAAAAATAATGTATGTATATATATATGCACGCAAAATAATGTACATATATATATGTACGTAAAAATAATTTATATATATATGTGTAGAAAAAAATTATATATAAAAATGTACGCAAAAAATAATGTATATATATATGACGCAAAAAAATAACGTATACATATATATCTAGTTAAAAAATTATATATATACATGTACGAAAAAAATAATATATATATATACATATATGTACGTAAAAAATAATATATATGTGTACGCAAAAAATAATATGTATATGTGCACGCAATAAATAATGTATATATATATAGGTACGCAAAAAAGTTATGTATATGTGTACGCAAAAAATAATGTATATATATATATATATATATCTATATATATATATATATATATATATATATATACACATGGAAAAAAATAATGCATATATATCTTTACACAAAAAAAATATGTATACATATATATGTACACAAAAATAGTATATATATATATATATATATATGTGTGTACACAAAAATAGTATATATATGCATATGTACATAAAAAATAATGTACATATATTGTTTTGTATATATATATATATATTCAGAGAGAGAGAGAGAGAGAGAGAGAGAGAGAGAGAGAGAGAGAGAGAGAGAGATTAAAATATCGCCTTTAATGATCACCTATCTTTTAAATATCTCACGTGTGGATCAAGCGCTATACCTCAGTACACCGCTCTAACTAGCGGTCCAAACCACACGAGAAGATGGTTTTTGATACGCACAACTCCATGGCGAAATCACCGACTGGAATCCCTATTCGAGAACTAGAGCGCAACTCACATCTTAATCGATCTGCAATTCCACCGAAGACCTCTCCGCTGAAAGTCTTCTTTTCTAAATGATAGTGATTTAAAACCTGGCTAGCGAACTGTGCCTGTAAAATATTCTTGCTCCGAAAACAGTCAAAAGTATGCCAAATTCAAATTGAAGGCAGTCAGAACAACGGTTGTCTCCCCTTAGAGGTCGTATGACAGAGGCCGATAAAACCTAACTGAAAATGCCAGCGTGCCGAACGATTTGCAAGCAACGGGCAGAAGCTTACGGGAGCTACGGATCTGGCCTCTTGGCTAAGATCAAAGTGTAGTATCTGTTCCGATGGATACTGCACCCCATAGACTGGTATTGTCTTGGCCTTCAGGGCTTGATTTACGCCGGTCTATGGGTCGCCTCCCCTCTTTGGGGAGGAGTAAGTTTATTGCTTACTGCCTGAGGCGCCCCTACCGGGGAATGCCGACGGGGTTGCCCAGGCAATTTTTAAACCCCACTTTCCCGACCCGACCTTGGGTCACATCTTACTTGTGGGAGTAAGATAAAAACTGGCCTTGTGCCTAACTCCTGGAGAGGAGTAAATCAATACAGACATATACGATTTATTACCTTGGCTATCTCGTGCGTCGCAAGACGCCGTAGTTCCTGAGTCTTACTAAGTACGATACATTCTTGTATACATGTTAATTTCGGGGATGGCACAGTGGCTTAGTTGGTCTCGACGCGGACTGAGAACCAGGTTCAAATCCAAGTCATTCCACTGAAAACGCTTCCATCAAACCCACATGACACTTGTGTCTAATCTCTTGAAGGGGGGATAAATAGAAATCACATTAACACTTGTCCACGGGTGGCCTCGGCCTTGATAAAGTGGTGGTCTCTGTTTTTAAAGAAAGAAAAATGGTAAATTATTATATTTTCCACAATGTAAATAAAATAAAATAAGTTTGTTTTTCTTTTTCTCTACTAATTTCGACTTACATCACTCACTTACTCCCCCAACACGTCGGACGATCAACCTAATGCCACTTCGACTCCAGCAACACTTTTAACATTGGTCATCTGACACGACCTAAGTTTCTTCCTGTTGTATTAAATCAATGGCAAAGAATGAAACTAATTTAACTAACTTAAAATAAACTAGCTAGGACTAGAATACTTAAATATGATCGTAAACAATGGACGAGGAAACTAATTTTGATATTACAATGGGTTCCGCGGACTTTACTATGTTACTGCTATAGTTGGACTCTACATCTGTAAGGAAATAAAGAACAACATACCTAAGATATATAGAGACGATACACTGTTTCTAATTAATTGTAAAATACAATTCTAGAAAACACTAAAAAAGCATTTAATAAGGTTCTTCGATGAAGTAGAACTTAAAATAACAATAGACATATTTTATATTAAGGGCAGTTGTCTGTGTGTGTATCTGTGTGTATATTCCGGTGAAACTAAAAATGTAAAACTAACACGTACAAAGTTGGTATTTTCTTGATCGGCGTTGCCATCGCCGAATAATATATAAACATTTTATAAATTCATTCTTTGACTCTAAACTGGCACAGATTTCTTCAGGGTGTTTCTTTAAAGCCACTAACTGAAGCAACTCTGATGCTTTCTCTTACGCCGACTCGAGTTATCTGTGTGTATGTATGTTCGGAGAAAAGAATGGGCGTGGCGGAAGAAAAAACGGTTGGGTGAGGGAACGGGGAAACAGAGGAGAGAGAAAAAGAAAGAGGTAGAGGAGATATGTAACACCTTTTCCCCGGGCAACGCCGGGTAGCCTTGCTAGTTTATAATAAAGTAGTTAACTTCCTAGATAGGAAGCTTAATTTGAACGAAAAAATGTTTAAACACTACAACAAACCCAACCACACACTATATTATATAGATTGTCAATCTACTCATACACAATCGGTGATTAAAAGGGGCGACATTCCCTAGTATCACATACATTCTAACTAGTATTAATATATATATATATATATATATATATATATATATATATATATATATATATATATATATATATATATACATTTTGGCAGATTCTCTGCACAGACGGAGTTTTTCCTCTGGTGTTTATTATTTTTGACAAAGGGAAGTTTCTTTTCCCGAAATATTTAATAAATGATTTTTATAATCATCCGGAATCAAACAAACAGTTAACACCACACTTGCTTTTATGTAAGATTTTAAGAAAAAATAAATAGTAAGTCACATTTCGTATTCGATTTATTATTTTTGTTCCTTCCAGCTTACATCTTACCCGGGAATTTGCATACTACTACTATTCCCAACAATGCTTCAAGCAAACTACCATTCTCTCTCCCTCCCTCTCTCTCTCTCTCTCTCTCTCTCTCTCTCTCTATATATATATATATATATATATATATATATATATATATATATATATATATATATAAAGTATAAATGTATACTCAATAAAGATATACTCAATAAAGAATAAAAGGGAAATACCAGTAGAGTGCTCAATTAAATTAAATTAAGAGCGTAATATTTTTATTTTTAAATACAGATTTTAATCAGACATGGACCAGTGGTTTCTGACAAGAAACGGGTTGAATTCCCGATTCCGTCGTCTTCAGCATAGTCTGAAATAGTAAATGATGGAATTTCTTCAAAAAAACAGTTGGATGTGTTTTTTGAAGAAATTCCATCATTTACTATTTCAGACTATGCTGAAGACGACGGAATCGGGAATTCAACCCGTTTCTTGTCAGAAACCACTGGTCCATGTCTGATTAAAATCTGTATTTAAAAACAAATATATATATATATATATATATATATATATATATATATATATATATATATATATATATATGGTGATTCACAAGTCACTTAGCTATATATTTTTGAAATTCTCAAGTTAAAAAATACGGTAATACAAAACAGAAAGTTAATTCAACAAATTCATTTATGGGAGTTTAAAATTACACCGTTTTGTTTCAAACAAGGTTTGGATTTCTTCTTCTTTTGAATCATTACGTTTCGGAGCACCTAGTTTTTTAGCATCTTGGACGCTTCCAGCTTCCTTGAATTTTTTTAAAATTGCGCGCATGGTGTTGTGCGAAGGCGGCTTTCTGTTCACATCACGTTTCCATTGCCTTTCAACAAGTGTGGGAGATTCACCAAATTTGGCCATATGAATAACAATAAAAATTCGCTCTTCAATTGTAAATGACATACTTCCGAAAAAAAAGCACATATGATGATTTACACAAATTTAAATAAATAAAAATAAATATGTATACAAACAAATATATAAACGAATTAATTTAAAATAATAAATAGCAGTAATTAGAGGGTAAGATAACAATCATCAAAAGTTTATAGTATGTGTGTGCTTCATATGGTAATCATTTTAAATAGCTTAGTGAAGTGACTTATGAATCACCCTGTATATATATATATATATATATATATATATATATATATATATATATATATATATATATATATATATATATATATATATATATATATTTATTTATATATATATTTGTATCCTTTACTAAATTAATAATGACACGTTCATTAGTTTAGGAGCTTATTCTTTACATCGAAATATATAGATACATATATCGAACTTTTATATAAAGACAGATTTATTGATTTTGCGTATTTTTACGTGTTTATTTCCCATCTTCTGAGAAGAAAAAAAGGAAACTTCCTGTCCATTTATGTTATAAAGAAGACAAGAAAAATGTTTATTTTAAGGTGAAAAAAAATAAAAGACTTAAAAAACATTGAAAGAATGTATTTATTCGGTATTTGCAAAAGCTTGTCTTAAAATAATGGCGGCTTTTATTGTTTTTTTTTTAGCTCGAAAGAATTCTTTTAAGTCAAAGAATTTGATAATGAATTCCTTTTTTGTGTGAGAGATTTATATCTTAGTCGCTTTGTCGTATGCGATTTTTTTTTATCTTTCTCTGTTTTCCCTCTCTCTCTCTCTCTCGCTCTCTCTCCCTCTCTCTATTTCTCTATATCTCACTCACCCTTTCTCTCTCTTAGACAAACACACCCGTACTTTTAGGAACATATATTGTG
>OY744554.1:34295970-34305970 GCA_963556195.1 Sepiola atlantica
ACCCTAACCCAAACCCTAAACGATACGTAGCAACCCTAACCCTAACAATAACCCTAACCCCAAACGATATGTAGCAACCCTAACCCTTACCCTAACCCTAACCCTAAACGATATGTAGCAACCCTAACCCAAACCCTAACCACTAACTCTAAACGATACGTAGCCACCCTAACCCTAACCCTAACCCTAACCCTAACCCTAAACGATACGTAGCAACCTTAACCCTAACCTTAACCATAAACGATACGTAGCAACCCTAACCCCAAACGATACGTAGCAACCCTAACCCTAACCCTAAACGATACGTAGCAACCTTAACCCTAACCCTAACCCAAACCCTAAACGATAAGTAGCAACCCTAACCTTAGCCCTAACCTTAACCCTAAACGATACGTAGCAACCCTAACCCTAACCCTAAATCTAAACGATACGTAGCCACTCTAACCCTAACCCTTACCTTAAACGATACGTAACAACCTTAACCCTAACCCTAACCCTAAACGATACGTAGCAACCCTAACCCTAACCCTAACCCTAACCTAACCCTAAACGATACGTAACAACCCTAACCCTAACCCTAAACGATACGTAGCAACCCTAACCCTAACCCTAACCCTAACCTTAAACGATACGTAGCAACCCTAACCCTAACCCTAAACGATACGTAGCAACCCTAACCCTAACCCTAACCCTAAACGATACGTAGCAACCCTAACCCTAACCCTAACCTTAACCCCAAACGATACGTAGCAACCTTAACCTTAACCCTAACCCTAACCCTAAACGATACGTTGCAACCCTAACCCTAACCATAACCCTAACCCCAAACGATACGTAGCAACCCTAACCCTTACCCTAACCCTAACCCTAAACGATATGTAGCAACCCTAACCTTAACCCTAAGCCTAAACGATACGTAGCAACCTTAACCTTAACCCTAACCCTAACCCTAAACGATACGTAGCAACCCTAACCCGAAACGATACGTAGCAACCCTAACCCGAAACGATACGTAGCAACCCTAACCCTAACCCTAAACAATACGTAGCAACCCTAACCCTTACCCTAACCTTAACCCTAAACAATACGTAGCAACCCTAACCCTAACCCTAACTCTAAACGATACGTAGCAACCCTAACCTTAACCCTAACCCCAACCTTTACCCTAAACGATACGTAGCAACCTTAACCCTAACCCTAACCCTAACCCTAACCCTAAACGATACGTAGAAACCCTAACCCTAACCCTAACCTAACCCTAAACGATACGTAACAACCCTAACCCTAACCCTAAACGATACGTAGCAACCCTAACCCTAACCCTAACCTAACCCTAAACGATACGTAGCAACCCTAACCCTAACCCTAAACGATACGTAGCAACCTTAACCCATAACCTAACCCTAAACGATACGTAGCCACCTTAACCCTTACCCTAACCGCAAACGATACGTAGCAACCTTAACCCTACCTTACCCTAACCCTAAACGATACGTAGCAACCCTAACCCTTACCCTAACTCTAAACAATACGTAGCCACCCTAACCCTAACCCTAACCTTAAACGATACGTAGCAACCCTAAGCCTAACCCTAACCTTAACCCCAAACGATACGTAGCAACCTTAACCCTAACCCTAACCCTAACCCTAAACGATACGTAGCAACCCTAACCCTAACCATAACCCTAACCCCAAACGATACGTAGCAACCCTAACCCTTACCCTAACCCTAACCCTAAACGATATGTAGCAACCCTAACCCTAACGCTAACCCTAACCCTAACCCTAACTCTAAACGATACGTAGCAACCCTAACCCTAACCCTAACCCTAAACGATACGTAGCAACCTTAACCCTAACCCTAACCCTAAACGATACGTAGCAACCCTTACCCCAAACGATACGTAGCAACCCTAACCCTAACCCTAAACGATACGTAGCAACCCTAACCCTAACCCTAACCTAACCCTAAACGATACGTAACAACCCTAACTCTAACCCTAAACGATACGTAGCAACCCTACCCCTAACCCTTACCCTAACTCTAAACGATACGTAGCCACCCTAACCCTAACCCTAACCCTAACCCTAACCCTAAACGATAGGTAGCAACCCTAACCCTTACCCTAACCCTAAACGATACGTAGCAACCCTAACCCTAACCCTAACTCTAAACAATACGTAGCCACCCTAACCCTAACCCTAACCTTAAACGATACGTAGCAACCCTAACCCTAACCCTAACCTTAACCCCAAACGATACGTAGCAACCTTAACCCTAATCCTTACCCTAACCCTAAACGATACGTAGCAACCCTAACCCTAACCATAACCCTAACCCCAAACGATACGTAGCAACCCTAACCCTTACCCTAACCCTAACCCTAAACGATATGTAGCAACCCTAACTCTAACCCTAACCCTAACCCTAACTCTAAACGATACGTAGCAACCCTAACCCTAACCCTAACCCTGAACGATACGTAGCAACCTTAACCCTAACCCTAACCCTAAACGATACGTAGCAACCCTTACCCCAAACAATACGTAGCAACCCTAACCCTAAATGATACGTAGCAACCCTAACCCTAACCCTAACCTAACCGTAAACGATACGTAACAACCCTAACCCTAACCCTAAACGATACATAGCAACCCTAACCCTAACCCTAACCTAACCCTAAACGATACGTAGCAACCCTAACCCTTACCCTAAACGATACGTAGCAACCCTAACCCTAACCCTAAACCTAACCCTAAACGATACGTAGCCACCCTAACCCTTACCCTAACCCTAAACGATACGTAGCAACCCTAACCCTTACCCTAACTCTAAACGATACGTAGCCACCCTAACCCTAACCCTAACCCTAACCCTAACCCTAAACAATACGTAGCAACCTTAACCCTAACCCTAACCCTAAACGATACGTAGCAACCCTAACCCTAACCTAACCCTAAACGATACGTAGCAACCCTAACCCTTACCCTAACCCTAAACGATACGTAGCAACCCTAACCCTAACCCTAACCCTAACCTTAACCCTAACCCTAACCCTAACCTTAATCCTAACCCCAACCCTAACCCTAACCCTAACCCTAACCCTAACCCTAACCCTAACCCTAACCCTAAACGATAGGTAGCAACCCTAACCCTTACCCTAACCCTAAACGATACGTAGCAACCCTAACCCTAACCCTAACTCTAAACAATACGTAGCCACCCTAACCCTAACCCTAACCTTAAACGATACGTAGCAACCCTAACCCTAACCCTAACCTTAACCCCAAACGATACGTAGCAACCTTAACCCTAATCCTTACCCTAACCCTAAACGATACGTAGCAACCCTAACCCTAACCATAACCCTAACCCCAAACGATACGTAGCAACCCTAACCCTTACCCTAACCCTAACCCTAAACGATATGTAGCAACCCTAACTCTAACCCTAACCCTAACCCTAACTCTAAACGATACGTAGCAACCCTAACCCTAACCCTAACCCTGAACGATACGTAGCAACCTTAACCCTAACCCTAACCCTAAACGATACGTAGCAACCCTTACCCCAAACAATACGTAGCAACCCTAACCCTAAATGATACGTAGCAACCCTAACCCTAACCCTAACCTAACCGTAAACGATACGTAACAACCCTAACCCTAACCCTAAACGATACATAGCAACCCTAACCCTTACCCTAACCTAACCCTAAACGATACGTAGCAACCCTAACCCTTACCCTAAACGATACGTAGCAACCCTAACCCTAACCCTAAACCTAACCCTAAACGATACGTAGCCACCCTAACCCTTACCCTAACCCTAAACGATACGTAGCAACCCTAACCCTTACCCTAACTCTAAACGATACGTAGCCACCCTAACCCTAACCCTAACCCTAACCCTAACCCTAAACGATACGTAGCAACCTTAACCCTAACCCTAACCCTAAACGATACGTAGCAACCCTAACCCTAACCTAACCCTAAACGATACGTAGCAACCCTAACCCTTACCCTTACCCTAAACGATACGTAGCAACCCTAACCCTAACCCTAACCCTAACCTTAACCCTAACCCTAACCCTAACCTTAATCCTAACCCCAACCCTAACCCTAACCCTAACCCTAACCCTAACCCTAACCCTAACCCTAAACGATAGGTAGCAACCCTAACCCTTACCCTAACCCTAAACGATACGTAGCAACCCTAACCCTAACCCTAACTCTAAACAATACGTAGCCACCCTAACCCTAACCCTAACCTTAAACGATACGTAGCAACCCTAACCCTAACCCTAACCTTAACCCCAAACGATACGTAGCAACCTTAACCCTAATCCTTACCCTAACCCTAAACGATACGTAGCAACCCTAACCCTAACCATAACCCTAACCCCAAACGATACGTAGCAACCCTAACCCTTACCCTAACCCTAACCCTAAACGATATGTAGCAACCCTAACTCTAACCCTAACCCTAACCCTAACTCTAAACGATACGTAGCAACCCTAACCCTAACCCTAACCCTGAACGATACGTAGCAACCTTAACCCTAACCCTTACCCTAAACGATACGTAGCAACCCTTACCCCAAACAATACGTAGCAACCCTAACCCTAAATGATACGTAGCAACCCTAACCCTAACCCTAACCTAACCGTAAACGATACGTAACAACCCTAACCCTAACCCTAAACGATACATAGCAACCCTAACCCTAACCCTAACCTAACCCTAAACGAAAAAATGTCCCTCCGTTCTTCAACGTCATCTCGTTTAATCCGCCAGGAATTAAAGACAACATCACAAAATCTCTAAATAACCTAAAAATAAATTAAAGACATCACAGAATCTCTAAATAACAGAAAAATAAATTAAACACATCACAAAATCTCTAAATAACAGAAAAATAAATTAAAGACATCACAAAATCTCTAAATAACAGAAAAATAAATTAAAGACATCACAAAATCTCTAAATAACAGAAAAATAAATTAAAGACATCACAAAATCTCTAAATAACAGAAAAATAAATTAAAGACATCACAAAATCTCTAAATAACAGAAAAATAAATTAAAGACATCACAAAATCTCTAAATAACAGAAAAATAAATTAAAGACATCACAAAATCTCTAAATAACAGAAAAATAAATTAAAGACATCACAAAATCTCTAAATAACAGAAAAATAAATTAAACACATCACAAAATCTCTAAATAACAGAAAAATAAATTAAAGACATCACAAAATCTCTAAATAACAGAAAAATAAATTAAAGACATCACAAAATCTCTAAATAACAGAAAAATAAATTAAAGACATCACAAAATCTCTAAATAACAGAAAAATAAATTAAACACATCACAAAATCTCTAAATAACAGAAAAATAAATTAAAGACATCACAAAATCTCTAAATAACAGAAAAATAAATTAAACACATCACAAAATCTCTAAATAACAGAAAAATAAATTAAACACATCACAAAATCTCTAAATAACAGAAAAATAAATTAAACACATCACAAAATCTCTAAATAACAGAAAAATAAATTAAACACATCACAAAATCTCTAAATAACAGAAAAATAAATTAAACACATAAAAAAATCTCTAAATAACAGAAAAATAAATTAAACACATCACAAAATCTCTAAATAACAGAAAAATAAATTAAAGACATCACAAAATCTCTAAATAACAGAAAAATAAATTAAAGACATCACAAAATCTCTAAATAACAGAAAAATAAATTAAACACATCACAAAATCTCGAAATAACAGAAAAATAAATTAAAGACATCACAAAATCTCTAAATAACAGAAAAATAAATTAAAGACATCACAAAATCTCTAAATAACAGAAAAATAAATTAAAGACATCACAAAATCTCTAAATAACAGAAAAACAAATTAAAGACATCACAAAATCTCGAAATAACAGAAAAATAAATTAAAGACATAACAAAATCTCTAAATAACAGAAAAATAAATTAAAGACATCACAAAATCTCTAAATAACAGAAAAATAAATTACAGACATCACAAAATCTCTAAATAACAGAAAAATAAATTAAAGACATCACAAAATCTCGAAATAACAGAAAAATAAATTAAAGACATCACAAAATCTCTAAATAACAGAAAAATAAATTAAACACATCACAAAATCTCTAAATAACAGAAAAATAAATTAAAGGCATCACAAAATCTTTAAATAACAGAAAAATAAATTAAAGACATCACAAAATCTCTAAATAACAGAAAAATAAATTAAAGACATCACAAAATCTCTAAATAACAGAAAAATAAATTAAACACATCACAAAATCTCTAAATAACAGAAAAATAAATTAAAGACATCACAAAATCTCGAAATAACAGAAAAATAAATTAAAGACATCACAAAATCTCTAAATAACAGAAAAATAAATTAAACACATCACAAAATCTCTAAATAACAGAAAAATAAATTAAAGACATCACAAAATCTTTAAATAACAGAAAAATAAATTAAAGACATCACAAAATCTTTAAATAACAGAAAAATAAATTAAAGACATTACAAAATCTCTAAATAACAGAAAAATAAATTAAAGACATCACAAAATCTCTAAATAACAGAAAAATAAATTAAACACATCACAAAATCTCTAAATAACAGAAAAATAAATTAAACACATCACAAAATCTCTAAATAACAGAAAAATAAATTAAAGGCATCACAAAATCTTTAAATAACAGAAAAATAAATTAAAGACATCACAAAATCTCTAAATAACAGAAAAATAAATTAAAGACATCACAAAATCTCTAAATAACAGAAAAATAAATTAAACACATCACAAAATCTCTAAATAACAGAAAAATAAATTAAAGACATCACAAAATCTCGAAATAACAGAAAAATAAATTAAAGACATCACAAAATCTCTAAATAACAGAAAAATAAATTAAACACATCACAAAATCTCTAAATAACAGAAAAATAAATTAAAGACATCAGAAAATCTTTAAATAACAGAAAAATAAATTAAAGACATCACAAAATCTTTAAATAACAGAAAAATAAATTAAAGACATTACAAAATCTCTAAATAACAGAAAAATAAATTAAAGACATCACAAAATCTCTAAATAACAGAAAAATAAATTAAAGACATCACAAAATCTCTAAATAACAGAAAAATAAATTAAAGACGCCATTAAACTCGTTGATTCCTTTCCGTCTACATCAAAGCGATCTTCCAGTGACCTCAGCGTTTTCTTCATTAAGCTTTACAGAGAATCGCGCTCCAATTTCAGTTTGACAATTTAAAGAAACAAAGAATCTTGTATTATACGAGATGATTACCCGTTATTACGTGACGTCATCAAATGTGCACGGTTATTCACATCTCTTTTTAAGTGGATAACGCCACAAAACGGAGACAAACAGATAGACGAACAGACAAACCATTTAGTTTCGGTCGCTTTCTTGGCCTTTTGGCCAAGATCAAAGTGTAGTATCTGTTCTGATGGATACTACACCCGATACTGGTATTGTCTTGGCCTTCGGGGCTTGATTTACGCCGGTCAATGGGTCGGTCCTGTGCAGTTCTGGGAGGTTAACCCCCTCCCAGGCTTAGCCTCCCCTCTTTGGGGAGGAGTAAGTTTATTGCTTACTGTCTGAGGCGCCCTGCCCAGGAAAATTTTTTAAGAAACTCCGTACTCTTCCTCTAGAGTGCAAATTCTCACTTTCCGACCTTGTGTCACATTCTAATTTGTGGGACGTAGATAAATAGGAGTTTTGACAATAAAAGATAGAAAGAATGTCATATTAGAAAAGTACCCGTTTCAGACCCAACAGATAATGGTACTGAACCTTATGTCTAGAATCCTTATTCCAATTTTGTTAGTTCGCCCTTATTTACCCCCCCCCTCGAGGGCAGAGTTATACAATGTCTGTTTTTACTGTGAAGAAAATCCATCTCCCCACAAAGGGGCATTCTGGATTGGTAGAAAAATAAAAATTGCCTCGATCTAGAAAGGACAGAGGACAGAAAAGGTGAAGTGTAACCAGGAGGTTAGGCACAAGGTCAGTTTTATCTTACTCCCACAAGGTAAGATGTGACCCAAGGTCGGGTCGGGAAAGTGGGGTTTGAAAAGCCAGCGCCCGAGAAGGTGAGCACTCTGGCCATTAAAAATTGCCTGGGCAGCCCCGTCGACATTCCCCGGTAGGGGTGCCTCAGGCAGTAAGCAATAAACTTACTCATCCTCAAAGAGGGGAGGCAAAGCCTGGGAGGGTGGACCTCCTAGAACTGCACAGGACACACTCATAGACCGGCGGAATAAAGCCTCTAAGGCCAAAACGATACCAGTCTATGGGGTGCAGTATCCATCGGAACAGATACTACACTTTGATCTTGGCCAAAAGGCCAAGAAAGCATCAGAACAGATACTGC
Organism: Sepiola atlantica; assembly: GCA_963556195.1. Classification (NCBI taxonomy): domain Eukaryota; kingdom Metazoa; phylum Mollusca; class Cephalopoda; order Sepiida; family Sepiolidae; genus Sepiola; species Sepiola atlantica. The sequence continues at coordinate 34,304,426 of OY744554.1, forward strand.
ACTGCGCTCCTAGCCAAAAGTACGTCAACTATTAATCATTATGGAATTATATTCGCATATACTTTATCGCCTAAACAGGGTGCAGGTTCAACAGGTCTCAGGCGGTTAATTATTTAGGGCAATCGCCTCACATAGGAACAATTACTTCGCTGAAGTGACGTTGGAAAGATAAACGAGGGAGAAAGAAAGAGTTAGTCTTCATGGGAGGATGGTTGTGAGGGAATCTAAGTGAGATATCTTAAAACCAGTTGAGAACGACGTTCTACGCTTCTGACAAGGGTCTTTTTCCGCGCCCTTTCGCCTTGCAACCTTTTTATTATTATTATTATGCGGCAAATACGAACTTGGCTGAATAAACTATATCTTTTTCCATTAAGAATGTGTTCTTTAATTAACTCTGTTTATGGTTGCAATGCCTAAATTTGAATCCAGATCGAGAATGTCTCCTGGCAGACATAATCATTACTAGATTCGGAAGATTCCGAAAAGGGTTAGGGTTAGGGTTAAGGGTTTAAGGTTTAGGGTTAGGATTAGGTGTTGGTTAGGGTTAGATTTAAGGTAAGAGTTAAGATTTAGGGGTAGGGTTAGGAGTTTGGGGTACAGGTTAGGTTTAGAGTTAGGGTTAGAGTTTAGGGTTAGTGTTAGGGTTAGAGTTAGGGCTAGAGTTCGAGGTAAAGGTTAGGGTTAGGGTTTAGAGTTAGAGTTTAGGGTTAGGATTAGGTTGATGATTAGGGTAAGGGCTAGGGTTCGAGGTATGGGTTAGGGTTAGGGTTTAGGGTTAGGATTAGGGTTTAGGGTTAGGGTATAAATCAGGTTGATGGTTAAGTTTAGGGTTAGGGTTTAGGATAGGGTTAGGGTAAGGGTTTAGGGTGTAGGGTTAGGGTTAGGGTAAGGGTTAGGGTTAGGATTTAAGGTAAAAGTTAAAGTTAAGGTTACGGTTAAGGTTAGGTTTAGGGTTAGGATTAAATGTATGGTTAGGGTTAGATTTAGGGTTAGGTTTTTGATTTAAAGATTTGAAGTTAGGTTTAGGGTTAGGGTGCAGGGTTTAGAGTTTAGCGTTAAGTTTAGGGTTAGATTTAGGGTTAGGGTTCAGTGTAAGGGTTAGGGTTAGGGTTCGGTGAGAGGGTTAGGGTTAGGGTTTAGGGTTTAGGGTTAGAGTTTAGGGTTAGGGTTAGGGTTAGGATTAGGTTGATGGTTAGGGTTAGAATCTAGGGTTTCAGTTAGGATTTAGGGTTAGGGTAAAAGTTAAGGTTAAGGTTCGGGTTGGGTTAGGTTTAGGGCTAGGGTTAGGTTTAGGTTGATGGTTAGGTTTAGGGTTAGAGTTAGGGTATAGGGTTAGTGTTTAGGGTAAGGGTTAAGGTTAAGATTAGGGTTAGGGTTAGGTTTAGGGTTAGGGTTTGGGTTAGGGTTAGGATTAGGGTTAGGGGTGGGGTTAAGGGTTTGGGTTAGAGTTAGAGTTTCAAAAAGTTGTATTTTTTTATTTATTTGAAGTATACCATGATTTTACTTGTAGCAGTTTCATGAAAGATCTATTTTTCTCTAGGT
>OY744554.1:34308470-34340970 GCA_963556195.1 Sepiola atlantica
ATCTACATGCTAATGGAATTATAAGTGTAAAGATGATCTTAATAGGACGAGTCATCAATTGTATACATTAATATATATATATATATATATATATATATATATATATATATATATATATATATATATACATATATGTATATATATACATTTATTTAGTTATTTATATATATATATTAATTTATTTAGTTATATATATATATATGTATTTAAATAATTAATATGTATTTATAAAAATATTATTGTTTATATATATATATATATATATATATATATATATATATATATATATATATATATATATATATATATATATATAATAAAAACATCTGTATATATACAATTGATGACTCGCCCGATTAAGGGCGAATTAAAAAAGGAAAAATGCGCTCATTTGCATCTTCTTAAATAACAAAAACAAAATGCTGGAAAAAACACTCACCGCAAAAGAACACCGGTCGCTATCGCCAAAAACAAAACAATAGCAAATAATCTACGTAACATGTGTACAGGCCATTCTAGTCTACAAATATAAACACCGAAGGTTCGTACTTGGTCTTTTGGCTAAGATCAAAGTGTAGTATCTGTTCCCCATAGACTGGTATTGTCTTGGCCTCCGGGGCTTGATTTACGCCGGTCTATGGGATTGTCCTGTGCAGTTCTAGGAGGTCCACCCTCCCAGGCTTAGCCTCCCCTCTTTGGGGATGAGTAAGTTTATTGCTTACTGTCTGAGGCGCCCCTACCGGGGAATGCCGACGGGGCTGCCCAGGCAATTTTTAAATGGCCAGAGTGCTCACCTCTCGAGCGCTGGCTTTTAACCCCACTTTCTCGACCCAAGCTGTGGTCACATCTTACTTGTGGGAGTAAGATAAAACTGGCCTTGTGCCTAACTCCTGGGGAGGAGTAAATACCTGTCTGGTGTGGCATGCTGATGACGGCTTATAGCCAGAAACGCGCGTCCATGTCGAACTTTTGTGCAAAAAATTAATTTGTAAATCAATTATAAAAATCTGTATACAACAAATTGGTTTATAAATTAATTAATTAATTAATAAATTAAAACAAATCTATATATACAATTACTTTATTGTTTTTGTTCCTAACAACTTGCATCTTACCCGGAATTTGCATTGCCCACAGCCTTTCAAAAACTTACTACTATATATATATATATATATATATATATATATATATATACTAATTTTTAAGTGAATAATATTACTATATATATATATATATATATACTAATTTTTAAGTGAATAATATTTATATATATATATATATATATATATATATATATATATATATATATATATATATATATATATATATATATAGTAATCCAGGTAAAGTAAACATCTACAGGATAAAAATCCAAAGAATTTCAACCGAGCTTATAAAGAGTGGTCAATATCAAATAGGGCTTTTACATATATGATGATTTTTATTTATACAGACATGTACATAATCTGCGACACTTGCATGTCGATTGATAACATCGACATGCCCTTGTCGCAGATTTTGTTCATGCCTGTATGAATAACAATAATCATATATATATATATATATATATATATATATATATATATATATATATATATATATATATGGTATTTTTATGTAATTATTTTTATTGGTGATTGCAGCGTTCGTTGTTTTTTGCTTACTACTACTTCGATTTTTTCACTTCCTAAGTGATTAAGATGCAGAAAATTGTATTATTAGTCGCCCGTAACCGTATTTTTCTTTAATAATATATATATATATATATTAATTTTATACGTACATAAAAGTAATCCATGGACACGTGTTCTGGCTCACAGCCGTCATCAGCATAGCTAACTTAGACAAGGATCGAACCTTCGATACTGATCTCTATAATCCAGCGTTTTACCATCGGACGAAGACGCCCTGTCTAAAAATATATACGATTTCTATTACCTAAATATTTAATGTATTTTGATGTAATTATTTTTATTGCAGCGTTCGCTGTTCTTCTTCTCACTAATACTACAATTGAAGAAAGCTTCAGGTAGGAAAATTATATAGCGGAAAGGAATAAATACTTGGTAAGTGTTTCTAGTAAGACACTCTGTGCCCTTCATAAACGGGACAAAAAGATAGATCGCTAAATCAAATGAACCAAGAAACGTATGATTATGTATCACGTACTGTACTCGATGGATTAGACTGAATGTCTGTATGTAAGAAGGAAAGAAGAGCGAAGGAGACTAAGTATTCTATGACGGATGCGATTAATAGACTATAAAAGAACCGAAGACCAAATACAGAGAGGCTGATTACTTCCGCTGAAAGCAGTGTCACGGACACGAGAACAACGAAATGGGAAAAAGTAATAATAGATATTGGGAAGAGAATCAATGGTCAATTTATAAGACTGACAGCACACGAAAACACATGGTCATGGCTACGAAAAGGACACTTGAACAGAGAAACGGAATTGCTACTGATAGCTGCAGTAAACAATGCTATCAGAACGAACCATCATCATCATCATCATCATCATCATCATCATCATCATCATCATCATCATCATCATCATCATCATCATCAGAGAACTTGTTCATTCATGGAGAATGAACTCTCCCTGGTTTCCTTCCACCTTGTCTTGTCCCTAGCTCGGCGTGACCTCGTAGGACCAATGTTGGCTATCCAGGTCGTCTCTTCGTCAGGTTTTTGACCTTCCTTTAGATCTATTCCATGGTCTCGCGGTCAATTCTGCCGTCCTAGATGTCCACCTTTTATATGTAGATCTCGAAAGGTGACCTGCCCATCTATGTTAAGCCGTTCATATGATGATGCTGATTAACGAACTATAGAAAGTCAATAAAAGACAAAATCCAGAATAAAAATTAATGTAGACTCTGTGGATAAAGAGACGAAACGGTAAATCACATAATAATTGACTGCAGACAACTAGTCCTAAAAGAATACAAAACAAACACAACTACGAGGAGAACGTTCCGGAAACAATGAAAAGAGTGCACTTTAGACTTGCAGACATTATTGGAAATTAATATAATAAAATCCACTGTAACATGTAAGTCAAATTGGACAAACTTTCTTTTACGGAAATCGCTCCTAACAAAGCATGAACCAACTTGATGTAAGGAGCTAACCAGAACGAAATATGATTATCGTAAATAGACAGGAGATGGTCTCGCGGTCAATTCTGCCGTCCTAGATGTCCACCTTTTATATGTAGATCTCGAAAGGTGACCTGCCCATCTATGTTAAGCCGTTCATATGATGATGCTGATTAACGAACTATAGAAAGTCAATAAAAGACAAAATCCAGAAAAATAGTTAATGTAGACTCTGTGGATAAAGAGACGAAACGGTAAATCACATAATAATTGACTAGTCCAAAAATAATACAAAACAAACACAACTGTAACATGTAAGTTAAAATTGGGTAAACTTTTTTTTTACGGAAATCGCTCCAGACAAGGCATGAAGCCACTTGATGTAAGGAGCTAACCAGAACGAAATATGATTATCGTAAATAGACAGGAGATGCTTATTGACCTTAGTCTTGAAAAGACCAAGGCCATAGGTAGGAGGAAAACAGTCAGCAGGAAGAGAGTTCCATAAGTCTGCAGTTCTTTGAAATAAGCTACTGGAATAAGAATCTGTAATGCCATGAGGTATCAAAACAGCGAATTGATGGAGACCACTGGACCAACGAGTCAAATGAGCTGGAATAAAGGAAGCAGGGAATAGATGACATTATTTTGAAGAACACATTACATAATAGCATTTATAGAAAAGACTGAGACTAGCAACATCACGTCTGTGAAAGAGAGATAGTGCAGAAAAGAAGAAAGGGTGTTGCCAATCAAACTACAGATATGTTTCTGTACCTTATCAAGAACCCTCAAATGCGACAGAGATTCACCAACTCAAATATGACAACAGTACTCCATACATGGTCTGATTGTAGATTTGTAGAGATAGAGAATAGTCTCAGATGCGAGAAAGTGATTAAAGCGATAGAGAGAACCGACTTTACGAGAAGCAGAAAGAGCAATGGATCTAATGTATGAACTCCAAGAAAGATTTGGTGAGAGAGAAAAACCAAGAAGTTTCAGAGTCTCAGGAAGAAAAGGGCACACCTCGTCGGTGTTCGGGTTCTTTCGGGGGTCGACCCCGCCCGCGCCCGTTCCGCGCTCGACGACGCCCTTTTCTGCAGCCGCCCGCCACCTCGGGTCGGCGACGTGCATCGGCAACCCACCCGACCCGTCTTGAAACACGGACCGAGGAGTCCTGGCCGTTCGCGAGTCGTAGGGCCCCCTCTGACTAACCCCGAAGGCGTAGCGAAAGCGAGAGAGCGTGTCGGAGGGCGCCGACCGGGAGAGGTGTCGTGGCGAAATCGTCGGGGGTGGGGGGAGGTAGATATAGAGATAGAGAATAGCCTCAGGTGTGAGAAAGTGTTTCGAGCGATAGAGAGAACTGACTTTACGAGAAGCAGAAAGAGCAATGGATCTAATGTATGAACTCCAAGAAAGATTTGATGAGAGAGAAAGACCAAGAAGTTTCAGAGTCGATTTCTCCTCAAGAGCAGAGCCATCCATGATGAATCTCAGGAAGAAAAGGGACACGCCTACAATTGAAAAACACGAGATGAGTCTTAACTGGGTTAAACGAAACAAGCTATTTCGTACCCCAATCTACAACTGACGCCAGGTCAACTATTAGATCAGCTGCATATTTCAATTGAAGCGAGGGAGAAGTAACACTAGTATAGAGAGTTGTATCATCGGCATAGATGTTCATTTTCTGGATATAAAAAAAAACTAATCCAAGCAAGGAGACCAAACATGATAATATTTAACAAGAAATAAAAAAAACTGATTAATTTTATATGTCGAACGAAATCCTTTAATTAATCCACGAAGGTAGCTTGTTCTCGTCCCGTCAGCCATGATATCTATCATAAGTATCGCTTAGTATCGCCCGTACTGAGGCTTGAACCATCAGTCTTCCGGGGGTTGAAAGTGAACTCTTCAGTATGGGCGATATTTAGAACATAATTGAGAATTACTTAAAACATGGCTGACAGAACAAGAACAAATACGCCGAAGATTAGATAAAGGTTTTCTGTTCGAGATTTTGTACAGATTCCCGAGTTAGACATAAAGATTCCCGAGTCTGACAAGATGAACCTAAAGAAGGTCGGAGGAAACGCTGTTTTATCCATATTCAAAACGAAATGGAAAACGTTCACAACAATATTATTATTATTATTATTATTATTATTATTATTATTATTATTATTATTATTATTATTATTATTATTATTATTGTTATTATTATTAATATTAATATTATTTCATTTTTTCATTTTTTCATTTGCGTGTTTTGTATTTCTAAGTCGTTTAAATTTGATACATAGTCATTAAACACCAAATAAGAAAGATTCCTTGAATTTTAATTTCTTAAGATCCCTTAAGCCTTAAATTTTAGACATTTTCTAGAATCAAAATCATGAAATGAATTTTGATCAAAATGTGAATAAGGTTTCTAGGCATAAGGTATAGTAGCATTATATCTTGATTTGAATCTATATAAAGTGACATAAAAGTGGTGCAAAACTTATGTTCGGAGAATTAATTTCACCCGCCATAGGACGGATATTGTTCTAGTATTACAAATATGATAAGAAGAATCATCTCGCCAAATTTTGACAGATGTTCGGCCAATAAAATTAATTTGATTCAGACAAAGTTCAAGACCTCAATTAAAACTCTTTTGATAATTAATTGGTGGAGGAAAAACGTCAAACGCTGGAGAGGAACCTGATCAGGCTTTCAATTTGCATCATTTACTCGAGTTGAGTGAATCTCCGCTCCGGGGGCGACACCAAATACGCATTCGAACCGGTGGATCGCGTTTCAAATCAAGATAATCGCGAAATCTAATAGTGTTTCAACGTAAAATTGTTTTTAAATTGTTTTTAAATTGTTTTTAAATTGAACCTTCGCCATCAATGAGAAAGGGGATGATTCGTGGAGGGAAAACAGGTTATACAATTACATCTCTCTCTTGCTCTCTCCCTCCCCCTCTCTCTCTCTCTCTCTCTCTCTCTCTCTCTCTCTATATATATATATATATATATATATATTAGTAGAGAATGATAGTTTGCTTGAAGCATTGCTGAGTATAGTAGTAGTAAGTTTTTGTATGTATACATATATATGTATATATATATATGTATATGTGCATGTATGTATATGTATGTTTTATATATATATATATATATATATATATATATATATATACTATTATTGTTATACAGATTTCCACCTAAATTACTTTACTTTATATTAAAATTCTTAAAATACGAAAGAAAGATAAAAAAATAAAAATATGAAGATAAAACACACTGAAATAAAAGTAAATAATCAAATATGAACTTAATAAAAAAAAATTATAAATTAAAAAAAAATTATAAAAAATATATATATATTATTAAAACTAACAGTTTATCGAGCACCATACACTTAACCAACATTACACAACTATTTTTGAACACCAAATCACATATGTAACATAACCTTAAAATAAAATTTAATTTACATTCCCTGCGAGACTGGGTTCGTTTTTGCTGCGGTCTACATCTGGCAGCCATTTTGTTTTGTAATATTCTCTGCACAATCGGAGAAATTTTTCTTCTGGTTTAATTATTTTTGACAAAGGGAAGTCTCTTTTCCCGAAATATTAAATAATGATTTTTAATCACCCGGACATCACACAAACAGCTAAAAACACTCTTGCTGTTATGTAAGATTTTAGGAAAAAATAAATAGTAAGTCATATTTCGTATGCGATCGATTTATTGTTTTTGTTCCTTACAACTTGCATCTTACCCGAAATTTGCATTGCCCACAGCCTTTCAAAAACTTACTACTATATATATATATATATATATATATATATATATATATATATATATATATATATATATATATATATATAGTCTTGGAAGTTTCTCAACCATTAAAACAATATTAAAAAAAACCAAAAAAACCTTACGTCCCAAGTCGTTCAATGGAAAATCACTCATGTAAGTCAATTTAACTTTTTCAGTTATTATATTAGTTTGCTTCTAACATTATTTAAGGGATCATCAGTTGTTTTTATATATATATATATATATATATATATATATATATATATATATATAGTATAAATATATATATATATGTATATATATAGTATAAATATATATATAGTATAAATAAAAGTTTATAATTAAGAACTTGTTATTGAGCACTTTTTATAAACACTTGAATTTCAACGGATTTACATCTACAGATACTAATAGAATATGTGTAATATATATATATATATATATATATATATATATATATGGGAAATAAAAACGGAAAAATCAAGAGATATTTTTTATATATTCATCAATGTTTCGTCTTTATTGTAAGACTTCCTCAGGAGGATACTTTGAAGAAAAATGTCATGCATGGGTCGGAGGTGAAAACCTCGTTAAGGCGGGGCATGTAATAAGTATTTGTGAACTTTTGGAAAATCTGTTTAAATGTGGCTGGTGGTCTTATCACGGAGTTCTCAAATCCTTCAAATTACGTTATTTGCCTGATTAATTTTATACAAAATTATTCTCACACTGACAAATTTATGTTTTATTTACTCCTCCCCAGGAGTTAGGCACAAGGCCAGTTTTATCTTACTCCCGCAAGTAAGATGTGACCCAAGATCGGGTCGAGAAAGTGGGGTTTGAAAAGCCCGCGCTCGCGAGGTGAGCACTCTGGCCATTTAAAATTTGCCTGGGCAACCCCGTCGGGATTCCCGGCAGGGGCGCCTCAGACAGTAAGCAATAAACCCACTCCTCCCCAAAGAGGGGAGGTAAAGCCTGGGAGGGTGGACCTCCTCCTATGATATAATCAAGTCTTTTTTACCTGTGTTCCCCTTATTGGGACGATTAGTATATGTACGGATGCATTATATCGCAGTCATTTACTCACTCCTTCTATTCCCGAAAAAATTTTCGTGGAAATAGTGAAATTCGCCACTATGTCGCTTGCATTCAGTTTTAACGATATTATGTACAGACACATTGATGGGGTATCAATGGGTTCTCATTTGGAGTCGGCATTGCCCAAGATTATTGGTGGTTTTCATGAAGAAGGTCTGCTATCTGGTTCTGAAAGACCAGACGTTGACGACACATTTTGTTTGTTCGGAAGCGGACGTTTTTTTTTCACGTCCCTCAACAATATCCATCCACTTCTAAAGTTTACTTCAGATAAGGAAGCAAATTCTTCACTTCTATTTCTGGATGTGTTAGTTAGTAAAGCTTCCTCCGGTTTTTTAACAACAGTATACCGGAAACCAACTTTCACTGGTCTCTACACGCGTTGGGACTCATTTTGTCCCACAAACCAAAAGTTTAATTCAATTAAGACCCTAACTCATAGGGGCTTAATGATTTGTTCTCATCCCAAACTGGATGATAAAATCAAATTCATTACTAAGACTCTCTGTAACAATGGCTATCCATTAGACATTTTTGCCTTTTGGCTAAGATCAAAGTGTAGTATCTGTTCCGATGGATACTGCACCCCATAAACTGGTATTGTCTTGTCCTTCAGTGCTGCACTTACGCCGGTCAATGGGTCTGTCCTGTGTAGTTCTAGGAGGTCCACCCTCCCAGGCTTTGCCTCCCCTCTTTGGGGAGGAGTAAGTTTATTGCTTACTGTCTGAGGCGCCCCTACCGGGGAATGCCGACGGGGCTGCCCAGGCAAATTTTAATGGCCAGATTTCTCACCTCTCGGGCGATGCTTTTCAAACCCCACTTTCCCGACCCGACCTTGGGTTACATCTTACTTGTGGGAGTAGGATAAAAACTGGCCTTGTGCCTAACTCCTGGAGAGGAGTAAATCAATATCCATTAGACATTGTTGAATCCACTATCAACAATAACATTTCTAGTTTTTATAAAGATAAAAAGGCTTCTGTTGATAGATGTCCTATTTTCCTTCGCCTACTTTGGCTAGTTAACATAAGTGATAGATTCGCCAAACAAATCTATTTGCTTGTACTACAACAATGTTACTTTGCCGCTAAAACACTAGTTGTTTTTTCAACCAGACCAATCTTGTCGCCGATTCGAAAAGATGTTCTTCCCCCCAACCACAATAATTCTATTATTTATTTAAATGTAGTTGCAGTTCGCACTACGTTGGGCGGACATCGCAAAGATTAGAAATCCGGGTCAAACAACACGTGCCCAACAAAAATTCGTCATGCAAATTACTTACCAATTGATGTTTTTGCATGATACTTATGGTTCTTCCATCGCCGAACATCTCATAAATAACCAGTCCTGTGACTCAAACTTTAGTGTTGACTTATTCTCCATTCTCAGTAAGTAACACTCTCCCGTCATCTGACGATTCTAGAAACCATTTACATTAAGTCTTTGCGACCTTCTCTTTGTAAGCAAAGAGAAAATCTTATTGGATTTAATGTAGTTTCTATTTGATTAATTTTTTTGTCCCCATTTCCCTCATTATAATACTCATAGCATTTTTTTCTCTTAATCTTAACCTCGGTCTGGCTCTGTTGAGCGAAGTTCGAACCCGGTCAGCTTGCCCTTTCATTTTCTTATCTTTTAATTTCATCATGTTTTAAAATAAATATGATCTTCATATGGCAATAATATATATATATATATATATATATATATATATATACATATATATATATATATATATATATATATATATATATATGTGTGTGTGTGTGTGTGGGGGGGTGTCTGTGTGTGTGTGTGTTTATATTTTTTCTTCAGACAATCATCCTGAGGATGTCTTGAAGACGAAACGTTGATGAATTTATAAATAATATATTTTTTGTTTTCCTTTATCAATTTCCACACACACACGTATATATATATATATATATATATATATATATATATATATATATATATATATATATATATATATATATATATATATATATAATAATGATAATAATTGGAACGATACAGAGAAGATTAGCATGGGCCCTGCGCAAGGATGACACGCAAATTCGTGAAGCGTTCCATATTTTTAAAATACAACCGCGAGAGAGATGCGCAAGCATAGGCTGACACCACGAAAATTATGGACAGAGGGTCGAGGAAGGAAAGCGCAAACCAGACCTCCACTGGAAGAGCGCGGACAGCTCTGGGACCGTGGGGAGGCTTGTTGCCACCCGGGCCCCAGAGAAGACCAATGGCCTTATCACCGTGAAATCGGTGGTAGGTGGCTGTTGCGATACCGCAAGGTCATCAGCGGTGATGAACGAAAAGAGGTGGAGCATACTGGAAGTCTGAGGAGACTTGTTGTCACTCAGACTCCAGGGAATACCACAAGTTGTTGGCAGTGGGTGATCACTGACGATGACCAGTGTGATAACTCCTAGTGAGTAAATAATAATCCAGGTAAAACATCCACAGGGTAGTAATCTAACGAATTTCAACCGGGTCTATAAAAAGTGCTCAATATCAAATAGAGCTTTTATATATGATTATTTTATTTACACAGACATGTACAAAATCTGCGACACTGGCATGTCGATGTTATCGATCAACAGTTATTATAAACTGAGATCTCATCAGGCAGAGGTAGAATCCGATCTTAACCTTAGATCATATTTCTTTCCAAATATGATCTACGGTTAAGATCGGATTCTAACTGTCCTGATGAGATCTCAGTTTATAATAACTGTTGATCGATAACATCGACATGCCAGTGTCGCAGATTTTGTACATGTCTAATAATAATCATACATATAATTACATACAGCTCTTCAGGGATGCGCTAGACTAGCATGTATCCCAAGCCAAGTATCGAACCTACAAACATCTAGTTGATAATCGGCAGATCTAACCACGAGAGGATGTTTATAAATTATATTTACAATCTTTTTTATATAAACATTGATCGCTTCTTGTACAGTGCTCCACTGGATTATTTGAAAAAAGCTTTGCATTACGCTAGATAGTAGCAACCAGAGGGAATATATATATATATATATATATATATATATATATATATATATATATATATATATATATATATATATATATATTCATCCACGAACTGTGTGTACGAAGGGGGGGGGGGTAATAGACGTGCCATGTGTCAGGCGTCAATGTAGGCGAGAAGAATCGAGGCATGACTTAGCGTCACTTTGTGGCGACATGTCCATAAATATGACAGGGCGTCGAGACAAGAACTCCGAATGGCACTCAGATGACTGACATGCCTTTGTTGGAACGAGCTTGATCTTAATGTCGAAGAAGAAGAAGAAGAAGAAGAAGAAGAAGAAGAAGAAGAAGAAGAAGAAGAAGAAGAAGAAGAAGAAGAAGAAGAAGAAGAAATTTCAAGAGAGAAATAAAAAGAAAGAGGATAAAAAGAAGAAGAAGAAGAAATTTTAAGAGAGAAATAAAAAGAAAGAGGATAAAAAGAAGAGGAAAAAGAAGAAGTTTCAAAAGAGAAATAAAAAGAAAGAGGATAAAAAGAAGAAGAGGAAGAAGAAGAAGTTTCAAGAGAGAAACAAAAAGAAAGAGGATAAAAAGAAGAGGAAAAAGAAGAAGAAGTTTCAAGAGAGAAATAAAAAGAAAGAGGATAAAAAGAAGAAGAGGAAGAAGAAGAAGTTTCAAAAGAGAAATAAAAAGAAAGAGGATAAAAAGAAGAGGAAAAAGAAGAAGTTTCAAAAGAGAAATAAAAAGAAAGAGGATAAAAAGAAGAAGAGGAAGAAGAAGAAGTTTCAAAAGAGAAATAAAAAGAAAGAGGATAAAAAGAAGAGGAAAAAGAAGAAGAAGTTTCAAGAGAGAAATAAAAAGAAAGAGGATAAAAAGAAGAGGAAAAAGAAGAAGTTTCAAAAGAGAAATAAAAAGAAAGAGGATAAAAAGAAGAAGAGGAAGAAGAAGAAGTTTCAAAAGAGAAATAAAAAGAAGAAGAGGAAGAAGAAGAAGAAGTTTCAAAAGAGAAATAAAAAGAAAGAGGATAAAAAGAAGAAGAAGAAGAAGAAGTTTCAAGAGAGAAATAAAAAGAAGAAGAGGAAGAAGAAGAAGAAGTTTCAAAAGAGAAATAAAAAGAAGAAGAGGAAGAAGAAGAAGAAGTTTCAAAAGAGAAATAAAAAGAAAGAGGATAAAAAGAAGAAGAAGAAGAAGAAGAAGTTTCAAAAGAGAAATAAAAAGAAGAAGAGGAAGAAGAAGAAGAAGTTTCAAAAGAGAAATAAAAAGAAAGAGGATAAAAAGAAGAAGAGGAAGAAGAAGAAGTTTCAAAAGAGAAATAAAAAGAAAGAGGATAAAAAGAAGAGGAAAAAGAAGAAGTTTCAAAAGAGAAATAAAAAGAAAGAGGATAAAAAGAAGAAGAGGAAGAAGAAGAAGTTTCAAGAGAGAAACAAAAAGAAAGAGGATAAAAAGAAGAAGAGGAAAGAGGAGGAGAAAAAGAAGTTTCAAGAGAGAAACAAAAAGAAAGAGGATAAAAAGAAGAAGAGGAAAGAGGAGGAGAAAAAGAAGTTTCAAGAGAGAAACAAAAAGAAAGAGGATAAAAAGAAGAAGAGGAAAGAGGAGGAGAAAAAGAAGTTTCAAGAGAGAAACAAAAAGAAAGAGGATAAAAAGAAGAAGAGGAAAGAGGAGGAGAAAAAGAAGTTTCAAGAGAGAAACAAAAAGAAAGAGGATAAAAAGAAGAAGAGGAAAGAGGAGGAGAAAAAGAAGTTTCTAAGACAATAAGAAGACGGAGAACAACAAACACAAAACAAATACAAGGACGTGGAGAAGAAGAAAAAAAAAGAAAAACATGACAAGAAAAAAGAACAACAAAGACATGGCGAAAGGAAAAAGAAGAAAAATAAGCCGCGCATGCGTGGTCCCTCTCTGTATGTGACTCGATGTGGCGAGTGTAAAATGCAATAAATTCGGGCAATTTGGGCATTTTTGCCCCCCAATGTACCCCCTGGGGGCGCGAACCAGAATGTTTCTGAGGTCAAGGACGCTCATTTTATATCCAGAACAATTGACTCTACATTTTGGCCAAGTTTCAGAGAAATTGAATGGATGGATCAAACGTTATGGGAGAAAAGGGTGATTTTTTGCCATTTTGGGGGCTTTTGATCCTCTGGAGGCGCGAACCAGATTTTTTCCAAGGTCAGCGATACTTATTTTCTATTAGGAACAATTGCCTCCATATTTTGGTAAAGTTTCAGAGAAATTGAATGAATGGATGAAAAGTTATGAGGCAAAAAATGTCATTTTTTGCTATTTGGGGGCCTTTTGACCCCCTGGGGGGGCTAACCAGATTTCTTTTAAAAAATCGGAGAATATCACTTTCTAACCTGACCAAAGTTACAACTTCATGCAAAATTTCAGAGAAATTCAATGGATGGTTGCGGAGAAAAATCCGGACGGACGGACGGACGGACGGACGGACGGAAATGCTTCAAAACATAAGTCCCCCGATTTTATAAATCGGGGGACTAAAAAGGAGAAAAAAAAAGAAAACTACGGAGAAGAAATTGAGAAAGTATATTTGAGCAATCTGGCTGTTTAAAAATTGCCTGGACAGTCCCGTCGGCATTCCACGGTAGGGACGCTTCAGGCGATTAGCAATAAACTAACCCCTTTTCAAAGGGTGAGAAGGCAAAGTCTGGGAGGGTGCACCCCTTAGAACTGCACGGGACGGACAACCGATAGACCGACGTAAATCCAGACCGAAGGCCCGGACAATACCGGTTTATTAGGCGGGGTAAAAACACCTGGTTGAACTTCTTTGAAAAGCCATGGTTTAAGGAAGGAATAATAAAACAAAATGAGTTTTCATATATTGTTTTGAACAAGTGATGATTTATTAGATATTGTATTCTATCACATTCTTATTATAATATATATATATATATATATATATATATATATATATATATATATATATATATATATATTTATACATACATTATATTATATTAGTTTCTATAGATGTTAATCCGTTGAAAATCCAGTGTTTATAAAAAGTGCTCAATAACAAATATATTTGTTCTTTAGTATAATTTTTCATACAAATATTATTGATTCCATATGTGCATACATGTTTCAGCTGTACTCTTCATAAAGAGTCAGCTTGTACAGACCAAAACGTTTTGGTCTGAACAAGTTGACTCTCTAGTAAGAGTACAGCTGAAACATGTATGCACATATGTAATCAATAATGTGTGTATGAATAAAAAAGTTATACTATATATATGTGTATGTGTGTAATACTAAATTATATTTTAATAGTGTACCTCCGTAAGACGTCGTTTCAAGCTTACGTCTCTCATCAGCGCAGAGAAATAGCTATTAACACTGAAAGCGGCGAGAGTAAACATAAAGACATTCGATAGGACTCAACGACAGAGCCGGAGTCTTGCATAAGGGCTTCAGGTGAATACCTCTTTTTAACCTCTCCAGTTTTAAAGGAGCATCTAATGATATTAAATTATATTTAATTTTTTTACCTACGTACGAGCTCTCATCAGCGCAGGGAAACAATCCTAGACAATCACAGGACGCGAACCCGGTTCACAGAGACACCTTGAACCTGTAAGCGGAGAAATTAATTTATATTTAACACTAAAAGCTGTGAATGTATATATATATATATATATATATATATATATATATATATATATATATATATATATATGATAATTTTTTATTTAGACAGACATGTACAAAATCTGCGACACTGGCATGTCGATGTTATCGATCAACAGTTACTATAAACTGAGATCTCATCAGGCAGATTTAGAATCCGATCTTAACCTCAGATCATATTAGGAGAGAACCTGGATTATTACCATTATTATTATTATTATTATTATTATTATTATTATTATTATTATTATTATTATTATTATTATTATTATTATATTATATATATATATATATATATATATATATATATATATATATATATATATATATATATATATATATATATATAAGAGGTTTATGTAGTTTGCTTGAAGCATTGGTTATTAGTATATAGAAATGTGATACTTAGAAGGCAATACAAGGCAGAGGTGTGACGGATAGACACAAGTTGGAGCAAATAAGACATAATGGTGGAACAAATTAAATAGTTTCCCTCTTAAAACAATGTATACATACACATATATATATATTTATTTTTATTTTTATTTTTTTACAAACACACATATATCTTTCTATCTACACAATGTTAAAATGTTATCAAGATGGTCTGGTGGAAACTCTGTATGATATAATATTTCGGGAACTCTCTTCTTCAGAACCGTGCTCAAATCAAGTTCAAGCGTGCATATGAAGGTGCGTAGGATGCAGTCTCGCAGAAAATATCTTTGTTAAACTTTTTTATGAATTTTTGTTTTTGTTTTTACTTTTTAGAATTTTTCCTTTTTTTTTCGTTAAATTTTAAATTCTAATCTTAATTTAAACCAAGTCTATTCGTTTAAATTAATATGTCGATTAATGCTGACATTAAACATTGCATTATCTGTTCGTTTTAAATTATTGTGTATATTAATATTTAGTTTATTTATTTAATTTTATTTTTAAAATATGTATATTTTATTAATTATCCGTCACACCTCTGCATTGTATTGCCTTCTAAGTATCACATGTATATATATATATATATATATATATATATATATATATATATATAAGTGCAGATTAGTCGTCCGAGGCTATAGCAATGCGATGTGGTTGCCGTAAGATGGAAAAGTGAAAAGAAATAAACGCAGGGAGAAAGTGAAACTCAAAACGATTTATTAATAATTTCACGAAAACTGATTAAATACCAAATAGTAAATATTGTTCGGTAAGTAACAGTTCGGCAGAGGGTTATCTTAAATTTTCGAAAGAACAACTTTCATTATCAGAAGACAACAATAAAAGACCGAATAGGTCGAAGAAAAACGGGAAAAACCGGTGTCAGATCATCGAAATACGGCAGAAAACAATTGGAAGTAGGAACGCAGAAAATGTCAAAATTCCATTAAGCAATCATATAACTAAAGTTAAAATATTATAAACATTTGTTTAATAATATACTATTTTTTATAATTTTATTATGTTTTATTTTATATGACTCATTAATTAACTTTTTTTTTCTCCTTTATTCTCTTTATTCAATTCAAATTTAAATTTACGTGTGGGCTGTTATTGTCAAAGGGGGATAACTTATTTAAAAATATATTTAGAAATGAGATTTGAAATTTGAGAAGGAATTTGAATTGTGAAATGGATCAAAGCCAAGGAGGGCACCGTTGTAACAGGGGAAGGGGGAATAAGAAGAGATTATGGGGAAGGGGGGGGACTATGGAAAAATATATAAATAAATAAATAAGACAAAAAATAAACAAATAAACAAATAAACACACAAAAATCAAGATAAACAAATAAAAATAAGAATAAAATAAAAATAAAATGTACTATTTATTCATACATTCACTCTTTCTTTCTTCTTTCTTTCTTTTTCATTTTTTATAGTTAATTTAAGAGGAACATATTCCTAGAAGTAAATTTGTATAAATTTATTCTATCTATTGACTCATAGATTCATCTATTTTACATTTATTATTATTATTTTTTTATTTTTTTATTTTATTATTTTCATTTTTTTTTTCATTTTTTTTAAATTTTCTTCTTCCTCAATTCTCCCTTGTTATTATGATCTATTAATATATTTAATTTATTCTTTTAATACAATAATTTATTTTTTCATTTTTTTCCTTTATTTTCTTTATTTATCTATTTTTTTCTATTCTTTCCTTATTCATCCT
The DNA here is from genome assembly GCA_963556195.1 of Sepiola atlantica. NCBI lineage: Eukaryota > Metazoa > Mollusca > Cephalopoda > Sepiida > Sepiolidae > Sepiola > Sepiola atlantica. The sequence goes on from OY744554.1 coordinate 34,325,322, forward strand.
AATTTCAATCTTTTATTTCCTTTATTTTAATTTTCTTATTTTCTACTATTTACCAGCAATGCTTCAAGCAAACTACAATCTCCTTTTATATATATATATATATATATATATATATATATATATATATATATATATATATATATATATATATATATATATATATATATATATTACAGTGAAAACAAATGTAATTAGATGAAAGTAAAGTTTTTAAAAAACGATGAATGACTCCGATAAAAAAAATATGTTTATTTTTCTTTCCTTAAGCCAAGGCTTTCAAAGATTAAAATCATATCATCAGAGGAATTACATAGATAGATAAGTTGGCAGTGTATAAGCCAACATTCAAAATTTGAAAAAATATTAAGTAATGGAGAGTGAAAAAGTTCGTGTAAAAAAGATATGGGGGTTTGTCCAGTTGGTAAATGTCCGTTGATGAGGTGTCCAGTGAAAGGAGTTTTACAGATGGAAAAGAAGGGTTTTCGTGAAGGCAGCATAGAAAAAAGTTCAGGAATGAAGTAAATCCAATAGAAAGATGTTTAGTTCAGTCGTAGGTGGAGCGCACTTATTCGGAAGTAATATTGAGAATTCGGGCCATTTTAAAAATACTTCCGTGAACCTTTATAATTGCTCTATCTCGTATATTGAGCTTAACCTTTTCACTATAGGTTCTATCTACTAAAAGTTTACTTTTGGTTTATATTTTATCCTACATATATATTGGCCGAGCGGTTAACGACGTTGGATTTGAGTTGAAAAAAATACTTGTAATCCAGGGTTTCGAATCGTACGACCGGTAGTGAAAAGTCATATCTCTATGCTGATGAGTCCTGATTGAAAAGGGACGAAACGTATACGTACATAGACAATAACAAATATTTTATATTTGTAGCTCCTCGTAAAATAAGTAGAGCACTCTAAATGGTAGTACAAACACAGCATGACGTCACTTGCTTTATATGCATAATTCCTTCTTTAATAGAAGTGGAATGCGTAGGTATCAAGCCGCTTTTAAATGTGTTAAAATTATCATTGTTTATCGGCTATTCAAATATTGGCCGCGCGGTTAACGACGTTGGATTTGAGTTGGAAAATACTTGTAATCCAGGGTTTTGAATCGTCCGACCGGTAGTGAAAAGTCATATCTCTATGCTGATGAGTCCTGATTGAAAAGGGACGAAACGGATACGTACATAGATAATAAACAATAACAAATATTTTATATTTGTCGCTCCTCGTAAAATAAGTAGAGCACTATAAATGGTAGTACAAACACAGCGTGACATCACTTGCTTTATATGCATAATTCCTTCTTTAATAGAAGTGGAATGCGTAGGTATCAAGCCGCTTTTTAATGTGTTAAAATTATCATTGTTTATCGGCTATTCGACGTTGGATTTTAGTAGAAAAATACTTGTAATCCAGAGTTTCGAATCGTACGACCGGTAGTGAATAGTCATATCTCTATGCTGATGAGTCCTGATTGAAAAGGGACGAAACGTATACGTACATAGATAATAAACAATAACAAATATTTTATTTATTTTATATATATATATATATATATATATATATATATATATATATATATGTGGGATTAATAGTTATGTAATGGTTAGAGGATATATTTTGTCAGTGAAAGAGTTTATCTAGAGATGTCTAATGTTCTAATTGTCATTATCATGTGCATTCGTGTTGTGCTTACGTATTTAGTTAATTCTGTTGACTTTAACAAATAAGCTTCATAAAAGGGACGTAGGTTTCCGCTTTTAATCCTGAGCAACTAGCCATCCTTTTGTTGATTTATAAATATTCGTACTTCGATATACCTACATTAGTATATATATATATATATATATATATATATATATATATATATATATATATATATATATATATATATATATATATATATATATATATCTATATATATCTATGAATAAAATAGACCTTTCTTTTGTTTCCTGGTAATATTATACATTGCTTGACATTTGAAGATGGCCGACACTCCGACGCGAAGAGACAAGTTGAACCCAAATTAAATTATATCTTCCCAGCGGGGCAAGAATTGCTTCCCCATCAAAATATACAATTTCGTTTCAACAATGATTAGCTCTTGTGCGTTTTCGTGTTGGTTTTTGATTTATATATTTATTTTTTATCTGAAGCGTGACAGTCAGATGGACGCAACTAATAATTCGAGAAGTGAACGAATGAAAAGAAATGGTTAAAAAACGGAGAAAGATAATCATTTTTCCATTCGCTTTGTTCTTTCTTTCCCTATACATTTGTAAGACGTCCAACTATGATTAAATAGGGTGTCCGTTGGTCTGTCATGCTTAAGTTTGAAATAGAAGTTTCTTTTTATCTGTAACGTGTAAGTTTAAAATTGAAATGACATTTTATTCTTCTCTGTTACACTTAATTTTTTAAATTAAAAAAGTATTTTCTTTTGTCTGTCACGCGTAAGTTATAAATTGAATTAACATTTTCTTTTGTCTGTCACGTTTAATTTTGAATTTAAAAAAGCATTTTCTTTTGTCTGTCACGTGTATATTTGAAATCGAAATGACATTTTCTTCTTTCTGTTACGTTTAATTCTGAAATTAAAATATCATTTTCTTTTGTCTGTCACGAGTAATTTTGAAATCTAAATGACATTTTCTTTTTTCTGTTACTTTTAATTCTGAAATTAAAATAGCATTTTCTTTTGTCTGTCACGCGTAATTTTGAAATCGAAATGACATTTTCTTCTTTCTGTTACGTTTAATTCTGAAATTAAAATAGCATTTTCTTTTGTCTGTCACGCGTAATTTTGAAATCGAAATGACATTTTCTTCTTTCTGTTACGTTTAATTCTGAAATTAAAATAGCATTTTCTTTTGTCTGTCACGCGTAATTTTGAAATCGAAATGACATTTTCTTCTTTCTGTTACGTTTAATTCTGAAATTAAAATAGCATTTCTTTTGTCTGTCACGCGTAATTTTGAAATCGAAATGACATTTTCTTCTTTCTGTTACGTTTAATTCTGAAATTAAAATAGCATTTTCTTTTGTCTGTCACGCGTAATTTTGAAATCGAAATGACATTTTCTTCTTTCTGTTACGTTTAATTCTGAAATTAAAATAGCATTTTCTTTTGTCTGTCACGCGTAATTTTGAAATCGAAATGACATTTTCTTCTTTCTGTTACGTTTAATTCTGAAATTAAAATAGCATTTCTTTTGTCTGTCACGCGTAATTTTGAAATCGAAATGACATTTTCTTTTTTCTGTTACTTTTAATTCTGAAATTAAAATAGCATTTTCTTTTGTCTGTCACGCGTAATTTTGAAATCGAAATGACATTTTCTTCTTTCTGTTACGTTTAATTCTGAAATTGAAATAGCATTTTCTTTTGTCTGTCACGCGTAATTTTGAAATCGAAATGACATTTTCTTCTTTCTGTTACGTTTAATTCTGAAATTAAAATAGCATTTTCTTTTGTCTGTCACGCGTAATTTTGAAATCGAAATGACATTTTCTTCTTTCTGTTACGTTTAATTCTGAAATTAAAATAGCATTTCCTTTGTCTGTCACGCGTAATTTTGAAATCGAAATGACATTTTCTTCTTTCTGTTACGTTTAATTCTGAAATTAAAATAGCATTTTCTTTTGTCTGTCACGCGTAATTTTGAAATCGAAATGACATTTTCTTCTTTCTGTTACGTTTAATTCTGAAATTAAAATAGCATTTTCTTTTGTCTGTCACGCGTAATTTTGAAATCGAAATGACATTTTCTTCTTTCTGTTACGTTTAATTCTGAAATTAAAATAGCATTTCTTTTGTCTGTCACGCGTAATTTTGAAATCGAAATGATATTTTCTTTTTTCTGTTACTTTTAATTCTGAAATTAAAATAGCATTTTCTTTTGTCTGTCACGCGTAATTTTGAAATCGAAATGACATTTTCTTTTTTCTGTTACTTTTAATACTGAAATTAAAATAGCATTTTCTTTTGTCTGTCACGCGTAATTTTGAAATCGAAATGACATTTTCTTTTTTCTGTTACTTTTAATTCTGAAATTAAAATAGCATTTTCTTTTGTCTGTCACGCGTAATTTTGAAATCGAAATGACATTTTCTTCTTTCTGTTACGTTTAATTCTGAAATTAAAATAGCATTTCTTTTGTCTGTCAAGCGTAATTTTGAAATCGAAATGACATTTTCTTTTTTCTGTTACTTTTAATTCTGAAATTAAAATAGCATTTCTTTTGTCTGTCACGCGTAATTTTGAAATCGAAATGACTTTTTTTTTTCTGTTACTTTTAATTCTGAAATTAAAATAGCATTTTCTTTTGTCTGTCACGCGTAATTTTGAAATCGAAATGACATTTTCTTCTTTCTGTTACGTTTAATTCTGAAATTAAAATAGCATTTTCTTTTGTCTGTCACGCGTAATTTTGAAATCGAAATGACATTTTCTTCTTTCTGTTACGTTTAATTCTGAAATTAAAATAGCATTTTCTTTTGTCTGTCACGCGTAATTTTGAAATCAAAATGACATTTTCTTTTTACTGTTACGTTTAATTCTGAAATTAAAATAGCATTTTCTTTTGTCTGTCACGCGTAATTTTGAAATCAAAATGACATTTACTTTTGTCTGTTACGTTTAATTTTGATTTTAAAATAGTATTTTCTTTTGTCTGTCACGCGTAAATTAAAAAATTGAATTGACATTTTCTTGTGTCTGTTACGTTTAATTTTAGAAATCGAAATATAATTTTCTTTTGTCTGTGACGCGCAATTTTTAAAGCGAAATTATATTTTCTTTTGTTTGCTACGCTTAATTTAGAAATTAAAATTGCATTTTCTTTCGTCTGTCACGCATAACTCTGAAATCGAAATTACATTTTCTTTTGTCTTTTATGCTTAATTTTTTAAATTGAAATAGCATTTTCTTTTGTCTGTCACGCGTAATTTTGAAATCGAAATGACATTTTCTTCTTTCTGTTACGTTTAATTCTGAAATTAAAATAGCATTTTCTTTTGTCTGTCACGCGTAATTTTGAAATCGAAATGACATTTTCTTCTTTCTGTTACGTTTAATTCTGAAATTAAAATAGCATTTTCTTTTGTCTGTCACGCGTAATTTTGAAATCGAAATGACATTTTCTTCTTTCTGTTACGTTTAATTCTGAAATTAAAATAGCATTTCTTTTGTCTGTCACGCGTAATTTTGAAATCGAAATGATATTTTCTTTTTTCTGTTACTTTTAATTCTGAAATTAAAATAGCATTTTCTTTTGTCTGTCACGCGTAATTTTGAAATCGAAATGATATTTTCTTTTTTCTGTTACTTTTAATTCTGAAATTAAAATAGCATTTTCTTTTGTCTGTCACGCGTAATTTTGAAATCGAAATGACATTTTCTTTTTTCTGTTACTTTTAATTCTGAAATTAAAATAGCATTTTCTTTTGTCTGTCACGCGTAATTTTGAAATCGAAATGACATTTTCTTCTTTCTGTTACGTTTAATTCTGAAATTAAAATAGCATTTCTTTTGTCTGTCAAGCGTAATTTTGAAATCGAAATGACATTTTCTTTTTTCTGTTACTTTTAATTCTGAAATTAAAATAGCATTTCTTTTGTCTGTCACGCGTAATTTTGAAATCGAAATGACTTTTTTTTTTCTGTTACTTTTAATTCTGAAATTAAAATAGCATTTTCTTTTGTCTGTCACGCGTAATTTTGAAATCGAAATGACATTTTCTTTTTTCTGTTACTTTTAATTCTGAAATTAAAATAGCATTTTCTTTTGTCTGTCACGCGTAATTTTGAAATCGAAATGACATTTTCTTTTTTCTGTTACTTTTAATTCTGAAATTAAAGTAGCATTTTCTTTTGTCTGTCACGCGTAATTTTGAAATCGAAATGACATTTTCTTTTTTCTGTTACTTTTAATTCTGAAATTAAAATAGCATTTTCTTTTGTCTGTCACGCGTAATTTTGAAATCGAAATGACATTTTCTTCTTTCTGTTACGTTTAATTCTGAAATTAAAATAGCATTTTCTTTTGTCTGTCACGCGTAATTTTTAAAGCGAAATGACATTTTCTTCTTTCTGTTACGTTTAATTCTGAAATTAAAATAGCATTTTCTTTTGTCTGTCACGCGTAATTTTGAAATCGAAATGACATTTTCTTCTTTCTGTTACGTTTAATTCTGAAATTAAAATAGCATTTTCTTTTGTCTGTCACGCGTAATTTTGAAATCGAAATGACATTTTCTTCTTTCTGTTACGTTTAATTCTGAAATTAAAATAGCATTTTCTTTTGTCTGTCACGCGTAATTTTGAAATCAAAATGACATTTTCTTTTTACTGTTACGTTTAATTCTGAAATTAAAATAGCATTTTCTTTTGTCTGTCACGCGTAATTTTGAAATCAAAATGACATTTACTTTTGTCTGTTACGTTTAATTTTGATTTTAAAATAGTATTTTCTTTTGTCTGTCACGCGTAAATTAAAAAATTGAATTGACATTTTCTTTTGTCTGTTACGTTTAATTTTAGAAATCGAAATATAATTTTCTTTTGTCTGTGACGCGCAATTTTTAAAGCGAAATTATATTTTCTTTTGTTTGCTACGCTTAATTTAGAAATTAAAATTGCATTTTCTTTCGTCTGTCACGCATAACTCTGAAATCGAAATTACATTTTCTTTTGTCTTTTATGCTTAATTTTTTAAATTGAAATAGCATTTTCTTTTGTCTGTCACGCGTAATTTTGAAATTGAATTGACATTCTCTTTTGTCTGTCACGTTTAATTTTGAAATTAAAATAGCATTTTCTTTTGTCTCTCACGCGTAATTTTGAAATCGAAATGACATTTTCTTTTTTCTGTTACTTTTAATTCTGAAATTAAAATAGCATTTTCTTTTGTCTCTCACGCGTAAGTTATGAATTGAAATGACATTTTCTTTTCTCTGTTTGTTTAATTTGAAATAGCATTTTTCTAGTTCTGTCACACTTAAATTTGAAATAGGAGTTTTCATCTGTCACACTTAAATTTAAGCATTTTTTCTTCGTCTGTCAAACTGTAATTCGAAATAGAATTTTTTTATGTGTCATACTTCATTTTACAATAGCATTTTTTGGTCTGTCACACTATAATTTTAAAAAGCATTGTCTTTATCTGTCACAGTTAAATATGTAATAGCATTTTTCTTAGTCTGTCCAACTTAATAGGTCCCTCACTATCCACTAAGCTCTAGCCCCTGTCCCATCGCCGCAATGTTGCATCCTTGTGCCTGTTTTACAAGTACTTCAATGGATTGTGCCCTGATGAACTTGTTGCTCTGGTACCCCCAAGACGTAGATTCACTAGACCAGCCCGACAATCTGCCAAATCCCATCCATTCATTGTGGAGGTCCCCAGATGCCGAAGAGCTTTCTACTCCAAAAGCTGGAACTCCCTCCCTGCTCCCTGCTCCCTGCTTTCCTCACGTTACGGACATGCAGAAATTTAAAACTAATGTAAACAGATATATCGCTGTGCAGCTCCCAAATTAGGTTGACCTTCCCAAAACCTTCATCCTTTTTTTCTCAGTAGCCCCTTACGTCTACAGTTGCGGCCTGCCTTGTTTGGGGTGAACTATGTTGAAAAAAAAAATCGAATTTCAAATTGCATTTTACTCCATATGTCATACTTCAATTTGGAATTAAAAAGTTTTTCTGACTGTCACACTTAAAGTTGAAATAGCTTTTACTTGGTCTGTCACACTTTGACGACGACGACGACGACGACGACGACGACGATGATGATGATGATGATGATGATGATGATGATGATGATGATGATGATGTCAGGCGTTAATTTGAAATAGTAATGTTTTCGATCTGTCACTATTTTATTGTGAATAGTATTTTTCTTGGTTACAACAGCATTTTTCTTCATTTGTCACGCTTAAACTTCAAATGGCTATTTTCTTAGTCTGTAACATTTAAATTTGAAATAGCATTTTTCTTGGTTTTTAACACTTAAATTTAGATGTTCTTGGCCTGTCACACTTAAATTTGTAATAACCTTATTTGATCTGTCACACTTAAATTTGTAAATAGCATTTTTCTTGGGCTGTCACACTTAAATTTGAAATAATATTTTTCTTGGGCTGTAACGCTTAAATTTCAAATAACATTTTCTTAGTCTGTAACACTTAAATTCGGATAGCATTTTTCTTTATTTTTTTATACATGAATTTCAAATAACATTTTTCTTAGTCTGTAACACTTAAATTCGGATAGCGTTTTCTTTATTTTTTATACATAAATTTCAAATAACATTTTTCTTAGTCTGTAACACTTTTATTTTGATAGCATTTTCTTTATCCATTATACTTACATTTGAAATAACATTTTTGTTAGTCTGTAACACTTAAATTCGGATAGCATTTTTCTTTATCCGTTATACTTAAATTTTAAATAGCACTTTCTTAGTCCGTCACACTCTGATGAAGATTGTTTTTCTTTGTTAGTCACGATTAAGTTTAACATGATATTTTTTGTCTGTCACGCTTCAAATTAAACTGACATTTTACCGGTTATAGTAATTGCAACTGGCCTAATGAAAAAGAACATTAAAAAATATTTAGACACAACCCTTAGAAGAGCTAGCTGTTGCTAAATACACATATCAGTCCTAAAAAGGGGCAGCGTCTATCCTAAAAAGAGCCCTCGGATATAAATTTAAATTATAAGAAAATCAAGTGTTAACCCCAGGAAAGCCCCCCCCTTGATGATTTCTAACAAACTTCAAACACAATTTTTAAATAGTATATTTTTGTTATATAATGGGACGCATGTGTGGATGGACGTACAGAGAGATCGCTTAACTTGCGCGATTTGTAACGGAGTCATCTCGTGCAATTATGGTGCGATGTTTTCCTACGGTTCGCGGTGACAGTTGATGAGACATCGGGGTCGAGAGTTGGGTCATACCTGTGTGTTGATCACGAGATTTCGTGACGTCACAGTTTTCCCGGTGAGAAAACTGGAGTGAGATTGCAGTTCTTGACGGGAAGCCGACGAGTCAAGTCGGATTTAGCCATGTAGCGATTAAATAAGAGGGGAATTCAGATCCCCAAAATGAGAGCCCTACGATGTCCCCCTCTTCCTTCCCTTGCAAGTGATTAAGTAATTAGAATTAACTAGCATAAGCTTCTCCCTCTCTGTTTCAACAAAAATGAAAATAAATGGCTCTGAACTACAGGAGAAGACTTGTTATATTTTGTTATGTGTAGATTGATTTCAGTTACAGAAAGAAACCGCCGGTACGAAATTGTGACAACGACAAAGCGTCTGCAGAGAGTGGTGGCGGCGACGGAAGAGACAGCAGGAAGACAGGGAAATGTAATTCCCGAATTGGGTTTACTGCTGTGTCGGCCGAAAGGGAGAGATTGGGGCCGGGACCGACTAGCAAGACCACTCGACGTCGCCCGGATCGAGAAACGACATATCGTCCCGTTAGCAAGCGATGCCGTTCGCTGGATCAACAAAGGAGCTGTTCTACAACGCCAGGTTCCGACATACAATGTATTATAAGCCAAATATTCAACATTTTATTTTTTTAGTTATAAATTGCTCTGTTTTTGCATATCGTGCAATTTGAATAGACTTATCTAAAAAATAAAAACATGTATGTGTTTTTTTTTTATTGTGCGGTTGTATTATTTATTTTTATGTTTTTTTGTTGTCTTTTTTATTTGTTTATGTCACTCGTCAGCGAGGACGGCAGTGAACCTGACATTCACGCAAGGAAATTACTTTCATTTCTTTGACTTGCCCGAAACGCCACCTAGCGGCGCTTTTGTCTTCATTTTCTTTTTCACATCACCGAAAGGGCAAATAACATTGCATATCATTTACATTCAGTTACATTCTCTTATAGTTCATCTTATTTATATCTTTCTATAAGATATATATATATATATACATACATACATATATATATATATATATATATATATATATATATATATATATATATATATGTATATATATATGTCTCTATATATGTATATGTATATATATACGTTAATTATTTGTTATTGTTAATTATTTGTTATATAAATATATATATATATATGGCTGTGAGCCAGAAAAACGTGTCCATGGATTACTTTTATGTACGTATAAAATAAATAAAAATACATATATTAACGAAAAATACGTCCTATGAAGTTAAGGGCGACTAATAATGCAATTTTCTGCATCTTAATCACCCAGGAAAGTGAGACAATCGAAATAATAGTAAGCAAAATAACAACGAACGCTACAATCACCAATATAAATAATTACATAAAAAATACATTAAATATTTAGGTGATAAAAAATAGTACATATTTCTAGACAGAGCGTCTTGGTCCAGTGGTAGAACGCTGGACTATAGACATCAATATCGAAGGTTGAATCTCTGTCTAAGTTAGCCATGCTGATGACGGCTCTGAGTCATTACTTTTATGTACGTATAAAATAAATAAATAAATATATATATAGATATACATATATATAGGCAGCATCTTCTCTTGCAGGCAAGTATTGTTGAATATAAGAGACAACTCATGTTTACATATTCTTTGGTAGATTCTTTCAATAGTCCGAATCAGGATCTTAGTTTCGTACTTAGTACATAATTCCCGCCAAAAAACCTTCTATAAATACTAACATGGTCTATACCTGATTAACCTCATTCCCCCGAAGATGGGCTCAGATGGGTCCGAAAGTACTTGGGAGACAAATCCAAATTATGGCAAATTCATCAGACAATTCCCCTCCGAAACTAAGATCCTAATTCGGACGATGGAAAGGATCTACCAAAGGATATCTAGACATGAGTTGTCTCTTATATTAGACAATATATATATATATATATATATATATATATATATATATATATATATATATATATATATGTATATATATGTAAATATATATATATATATACGTTAATTATTTGTTATTGTTAATTATTTGTTATTGTTAATTATTTGTTATTGTTAATTATTTTTTATTGTTAATTATTTGTTATTATATGATCTTGAGGTGTAGCAGAGCCAACATTGATACAATAATATTGATTGGCTCACCTCTAGAGAAACGAGTCGTAAATATACATCTCACAGGAATGTTATGATTTTTGAAAATGTGAAAGAAATAGAGCATAAAAACCATGATTATTGGAATATCAAATTAAACTGTTTTATGTATATATATATATATATATATATATATATATATATATATATATATATATATATATATATATATATATATATATATATATAAATATAAAGAAGGTTCGTCGATGTCTGTAGGTAATAAATAATTAATATTAATTTATCAATATTATTGTATAGCCCCCTCTACTAAGGCTGGGCACTCTGAGTGAATTTAATAACAAGCAGTACTACTAGCTTCACTGAGAGAGAGAGAGAGAGAGAGAGAGAGCAATTTTTACATATATAAGTTTTTAATATATATATAAAGTTTAAAAAAATATATATAAGTTGGCTTAAATATATATGAGCTTTTGATATATATGTATATATATATATATATATATAAGATTTTGAGTTTATATCAGTTTTTTGAATATATTTTTTTTCAATATATATGAGTTTATATATATATATATAAATATGTTTATATATATATATATATATAGAGAGAGAGAGAGAGAGAGATAGAGAGAGAGAGAGAGGGAGAGAGAGAGAGGGGGGATCCGAATAAAAAAGTGAGATAAAAGAAGAGATAGGGAGTGAAGCAATTGATGGAAAGAGAGAGAGAGAGAGAGAAGAGGAGGATAGACATACAAAGAGAGAAGAGGCGATTGCTAGAAAGAGATAGAGGGAAAGAGAGAATTATAGAGTAAGAAAATCAAAGAGAGAGTGAAAGAGAGAGAGAGAGATAAAAGTTGAGATAGAGAGTGAATCCATCAATATATATATATATATATATATATATATATATATATATATATATATATAGAGAGAGAGAGAGAGAGAGAGAGAGAGAGAATAGAGCAAGAGAGGAAAGTGAGAGACAGCTAGAATACTGTAACGAGAGATATACGAGAAGGACGCAAGAGATAGAAAGATAGATTGAAGAAGATTTAGATAGATAGATAGATTGGTCGATAGATAGATAAATAGATAGATAGATATGCATATATATATATATGTATATATATATATATATATATATATATATATATATAGATAGATAGATAGATAGATAGATAGATAGATAGATAGATAGATAGATAGATAGATTACAGACTCAGAAATGTATACAGATATACATAGACTTAGATAGATAGATAGATTGATACGGATAGATAAATAGATAGATAGATAGATAGATTGATAGATATGCATATATATATATATATATATATATAGATATATATATATATATATATATATATATATATATATATATATATATATATATAGATAGATAGATAGATAGATAGATTACAGACTCAGAAATGTATACAGATATACATAGACTTAGATAGATAGATAGATAGATAGATAGATAGATACGGAGAGATAGATAGATACGGAGAGATAGATAGATAGATAGATAGATAGATAGATAGATAGATAGATAGATAGATAGATAGATAGATAGATAGATAGATAAATTGACAGATAAATTGAGTGATAGATTGATTGATAGATAGATAGATAGATAGATAGATAGATAGATAGATAGATAGATAGATAGATAGATAGATAGATAGATAGATTTAAAAAAAGAAATAAAGAAAGAAAGAGAGAGATAGAGAAAGAGAGAGAGAGAGAGGTGCACGGTGGGGTTGGAGGATGAGGACGGCTGTTTCGACAAACAGGTTCCCGTAATTACAAAACTGTAGGTCGTCCATGTTTAGTGCACGTCCATTTTGAATGTTCTGGGTCGACAAAGTACAGAAAGAACAAAAACAAAAATTATTTAATCATCGCATTTGAAAATTGAATGTAAAGAAGAAAATACACAAGAATGATATTTTTTTTCTTAGTTTTCTCCGTATTTTAATTAAATAATCACAAAAGAAACGATGGGAAAGGGAAGAATTCTATTATATTTTAAAACACAAAAATATATTATTTCAAGTACATCAAAGTAACATTCACATTGTATGAAGTTGATATAATTGCATTATTATTAAAATGATTACTTCAAATAACATATAAAGTAGATAGAAAGTAATATATATATATGAAGTAATATATATATATATATATATATATATATATGAAGTAATATATATATATATATATATATATATATATATATATATATATAATCCAGGTAAAACATCCACAGGGTAGTATTGATTTACTCATCTCCAGGAGTTAGGCACAAGGCCAGTTTTTATCTTAATCCCACAAGTAAGAAGTGACCCATGGTCGGGTCGGGAAAGTGGGGTTTAAAAATTGCCTACCAGCCCCATCGGCATTCCACGGTAGGGGTGCCTCAAAAAGTAAGCAATAAACTTACTCCTCCCCAAAGAGGGAAGGCGAAGCCTGGGAGGGTGGACCTCCTAGAACTGCACAGGACAGACCCATAGACCGGCGTAAATCAAGCCCCGAAGGCCAAGAAGATACCAGTCTATGGGGTGCAGTATCCATCAGAACAGATACTACACTTTGATCTTAGCCAAAAGGCCAAGAACAAACATATATATAATAATAATCCAGGTAAAACATCCACAGGGTAGTAATCCAAAGAATTTAAACCGGGTTTATAAAAAGTGCTCAATATCAAATAGAGCTTTTATATATGATTATTTTTATTTACACATCTGCGACACCGGCATGTCGATGTTATCGATCAACAGTTATTATAAATTGAGATCTCATCAGGCAGGTTTAGACTCCGATCTTAACATCAGATCATATTTTGAAAGAATGGAATGGGGAGAAAAAGAAGAAGAAAAGAATTTTTAAATTTCAAAATTTGGGAAGTCACGTGGTTGAGACCGTTAAGAATCAAAATGTTAAAATCAGAATCAAAACTCAAATATAAAATATGGAATAAAATAGAGAATAAAATAAAATAAAATAAAATAAAATGAAATAAAATAAAATAAAGTGGAAAGAGATATAATAAAAAGGGTAGAATAAAAAATATAGATAGATATGTAAATAGAGAGATAGAGAGATAGATAGATAGAAAAAAATGAAATCATCAGTTTATAATAACTGTTGATCGATAACATCGACATGCCAGTGTCGCAGATTTTGTACATGTCTGTGTAAATAAAAATAATCATATATATATATATATATATATATATATATATATATATATATATATATATATATATATATACATATATATGGGTATGTGTGTGTGTGAGATGTTAGTGGGATAGAACTTCAGCAGAGTGCTCAATTATCAAGAAAATTCAAAAATAAGAGCACATCATCGGTACCGTCGGTTTCAGATCATGATAATAGGCTTTCTTTGCCGGACTCTCTTCAGCTTCTGTTTGGATAAACACGGGCTGAAAAGAGTGCGGTAAATGAGGCCTATTATAAGTCCTCTTTGTTACGATTTGAAACCGACAGTATCGATGCTTTTCTTATCTTCGGAAATACATATATATATATATATATATATATATAATATTTCATGTACACATATAATATTATAAGGAGATACTGGTATAATATATTATGTATAGATTTTAGTATTTACTTCAACAGTGCTTAATACGTGATTTAGAGTGACGATTCCTTATATATATAGTGTGTTATAGTGAAATTAATTCCAGAAGAAAATCCGGGTATGAGAGCTCAATGTAATAAAAAGAGCAAGAATAAAATAAAATAAAGTAACACAGAATCACAGAATCACCGGTGCGATAGTTTATTTCGACCCTCCGGCCTTTTTTGGGTGCTTGAAAAGGCAGGAGGATCGAAATAAATTATCGCTCGGGTGATTATATGATTCCGTATTACTTTATGTGCGTATAAAATTAATATATATATATATATATATATATATATATATATATAGCTATATATATATATATATATATATATATAGTGTGTGTGTGCAGAGTTGAGTGATTTCGATGCGAATCCAAGTAAGAGAGCTCAATGTACTTTTTAACAGAGCAGAGATAAATTTTAAAAGAAAAAAAAAACTAATCATCATTCAGTTCTTAAATGTGGCTGGTTACGCATCTGAGGAGACATACCTAGGTCGAAATAATTTATAATGCTGACAGCCTTGATGTCTGTTTTGTTGTTTTCCTTTAAAATTTATATAAAGACTTTGGTACTTGTTGCTGTATTTTTTTTCTTTTTCTTCAATGTCCCGTCCTGATGAAACCTACTAATTAAGGTGAAACGTAGATGGATAATATTTAATTATTATTTTGGTTTCCCTTATTTCATTTTCCATTACGTCGGAACATTTTTCCATTCTTTATATATATATATATATATATATATATATATATATATATATATATATATATATATACATAAAGTTAATCCAACAAAAGATATAAGAGGCAACTAGTATCTTTAATTAGTGAACATCCGGATAAAACTGAAGCTCAATATACTGGATAGAGCATTAATAGCATACTATAA
>OY744554.1:34348470-34358470 GCA_963556195.1 Sepiola atlantica
TGAGAGTGTCAATGATATGTATGTGCTTAGTAAAATCCGAAAGTAGTGAACTAATTGATCACTGGCTGCTTGAAGCCGACCAACCTGAACAAACTGCATCTCCACACTGGGATTGCTCCTTTCAGATGTGAGACGGGAAGTTGCCAGCCGAGTAGAGATCACAAAGGTTATCAGTGATGAACGTCATCTCCTTTCTGGGCGTGAACCGACGGTCGAACGACTGAAGTCAAGGAGAAGCTTCCCCAGCCATGTCGAACCCCTAACAACATCTCAGGAAGAGACCAGACTACAGCTGTTGACCAGACAGCTAGAAGATGGCCCTCTTCATAACGACATGGGAATTCCTGCTTCTGAGGAACTCCCTCCCAGTTCAAAGGCATCCTGGCTCCTGTGGAAAACACTAAACACCCTGAGAACGCGAATGGGACGATCAAAAGTTGCTACGAGTATTGATTTACTCCTCTCCAGGAGTTAGGCACAAGGCCAGTTTTTATCTTACTCCCACAAGTAAGATGCGACCCAAGGTCGGGTCGGGAAAGTGGGGTTTAAAAATTGCCTGGGCAGCCCCGTCGGCATTCCCCGCTAGGGGCGCATCAGGCAGTAAGCAATAAACTTACTCCTCCTCAAAGAGGGGAGGCGAAGCCTGGGAGGGTGGACCTCCTAGAACTGCACAGAACAGACCCATAGACCGGCGTAAATCAAGCCCCGAAGGCCAAGACAATACCAGTGTATGGGGTGCAGTATCCATCGGAACAGATACTACACTTTGATCTTAGCCAAAAGGCCAAGGAGAGAAGATGGGGCTACAAAACTGACCCAACCATCTGTGAATGTGGAGAGGAGGACCATACGATGCAACATTGTCTGATCTGCCCCCTACTACCCAATTTGTGTAGCTTGAAAGATCTTGCAGACTACAACACTATTGTAAAGGACTACATAAAAATGTGGGAAACTGTCATGTGACCACATGTTTCAAAGACACGCAAAGAGGAAGGAGATTGAACTAATCATAATGAATTATGGAATATATATTCTGGGCAACAGGGTGAGTAATGTTGGCACCATACCATAGGGGAAGAAAGAATAATAAACATGAAAATTTAAAATTAATGCTATACTTATTGGGTATATCAGTCATCGGACGGATATTCTTATTTATATATATATATATATATATATATATATATATATATATATATATATATATACATATTACAAAGAAGTTATATATATATATATATATATATATATATATATATATATATTACAAAGAAGTTATATATATATATATATATATATATATATATATATTACAAAGAAGTTATATATTTATATATATATATATATATATATATATATATATATATATATATATATATATATATATATATATATATTAGTAGTATGTTTGTAAAGGCTGTGGCCAATGCAAAGTGCCGGGTAGGTTGTAAGCTGGAATGAACAAAAATAATAAAGCGAAATGGCACGTACTATTTATTACCCTATACGAGTTAAGGACGTGGAGATACTTTGCCTGAATTTTGTATTCTAATAAAATTTGATTGGCACCTTATTTTATTATTTCATTTTATATTATGCTAGTAATGCTCTATTCAGTTTTAATCCGGATGTTTCATCAATTAAAAGATATTAGTTGACTCATATCTTTTGTTGGATTAACTTCATATATATATATATATATATATATATATATATATATATATATATATATATATATATGAGGGAGAAATAAGGAGAGAGAGAGAAGGAGAGAGAGAGAGAGAATGAGGGCGATAAAGTTGAAACAAGTAAATAATACATAAATGTTCAAAGTTTATGTTTGTTTGTTTCAATGATTCTGAAGTTTGACATTGCCGTTCTCCTGTACACTTCCAGGCTTATGCTTATACCATTTCTAATTGTGGTCCAATTCCAGTGTAGTACCTGGGCGACGTTGTTATGATTCCATTTTTATACAAGTGTAGTGCTAGCATTGGGCATTCAGATACAATATGCGCTAAGGTTTCTTCCCTTTCATTACACAATCAACATATTGGTGATTCTGCAGCTTTGTCAATGTAATCTTTGATGAACCTAGTGCGGGTAGCTTGTTCCTGGGCTGCCATTAAGGTGCTCTCAGTAGACTTTTAGAGATCACCCCTGACCAATCAATTCCAGCTGTCATTATCTATAAATTAGTATTCTTAAAGAATACACCGTGTAATTTCTTTCCAAATAATTTTAACCCTCTCTCTTGTAACCTTTGATTCGTTTTCACCCCAGTTCTTAGTATTTCCTTTCTTTTCACTTCACGAAGAAGAATCTCATTACTTTCAGAAATATATTTATATAGACAACTTTCTTCTATATTCACAACATCTTCAACACTAAGTAGACCTCGACCACCTTCCTTTCGATCTGTTTTCCTGGGTTTTATCTATTTTAGCTTTAATGTAGTTTGTCCTAATTGCATTGTTCTGTGCAGCCATCAGTAAAGATTCCGTTTCTCTGTTTAAGTGTCCTTTTCTTAGCCATGCCCAGCTATTTTCGTTGGTTTCTTCTCTTGTCAGTCTTCTGAAGCGTCCATGTAGTTGTTTTTCTTCCCACTTTTCTTTTATTGTCGTTTTGTTTCTGGTTTCGGTGCTTCCCGAGTTGTTCGTTGGAACGGTGTCTCTTGCTGCAGTGATAAGGATTTATATGTGTTAAGTTATGTATTTCTCCAGTTCTTTTTTTTAGTCTTCCACACAATCTTCTATACTTACCAGTCCTCTTCCCCCTTCGTTTATTTTCATGTAGAGTCTGTCCGTATCGTCTTTTGGATGTAGCGCGTTGTGTATGGTCATTAATTTTCTAGTCCTCTGTCAAGGTGCCTGAGTTCTTCTTTGGTCCAGCCTATGAATGGTCCAGAGTATCTTATTAGTGCTACTGCCCAGGTGTTTATTCCTGTTACTAGATTCTTGCTATATAATTTCGTTTCTAGGAGTTTTCTTGTGCTTCGTAAATATTCCTTTCCAATCTTCTCTTTCATTTCTGTAGATTTGATGCTTCCAGAACTCCAAAATATTTGTAACTATCCTGTTCGCCTAGCGCCCTCATTTCCTCTTGGTTGGGGAGTTCCATGCCCTCTGTTGTCTCCAGTTTTCCTTTTTTATTTTTAGTAGTGCACAATCATCATCATCATCATCATCATCATCATCATCATCATCATCATCATCATCATCATCATCATTTTTATTATTATTAGTTTTATTATTATTATTATTATTATTATTATTATTATTATTATTATTATTATTATTATTATTATTATTATAATTATTATTATTACAAAAGACGGTGAAGAGATCACCTGAAATTTACTCAAACAACGAACAATTATTCATCTAGGCAATAAAACAAATGCAGGTGCATCTGCCAAAGTAACCTGAACGAAGATGTAAGATGGTTTACGTGTATTGTGTACACTTTCTACAAAACGTGTTTATATTTCTAAAAGGAAATGAATAACCTCTCTCTATATATAAAGTTCTAGGGTTTCGGAAATAGACACGATTAAGTTTAAGGCTCTCAAAATTCATACGCGAATAGTTCAGATAGGGTTAGGGTTAAGGATAGGGTAAGGGCTACGGTTAGGGTTAGGGTTAGGGTTAGGATTAGGGTTAGAGTTAGGGTTAGGGTTAGGGTTAGGGTTAGAGTTAGGATTAGGGTTAGAGTTAGGGTTAGGATTAGGGTTAGGATTAGGGTTAGGTTTAGGGTTAGGATTAGGGTTAGGATTAGAGTTATGGTTAAGGTTAGGTTTAGGGTTAGTATTAGAGTTAGGATTAGGGTTAGGGTTAGGATTAGGGTTAGGATTGGAGTTAGGGTTAGGATTAGGGTTAGAGTTATGGTTAGGGTTAGAGTTATGGTTAGGGTTAGGGTTAGGATTAGGGTTAGGATTATAGTTATGGTTAAGGTTAGGTTTAGGGTTAGGGTTAGGGTTAGGATTAGGGTTAGGATTAGGGTTAGGATTAGGGTTAGAGTTAGAGTTATGGTTAGGGTTAGGATTAGGGTTAGGATTAGAGTTATGGTTAAGGTTAGATTTAGGGTTAGGGTTAGGGTTAGGATTAGGGTTAGGATTAGAGTTAGGGTTAGGGTTAGAGTTATGGTTAGGGTTAGGATTAGGGTTAGGATTAGAGTTATGGTTAAGGTTAGATTTAGGGTTAGGGTTAGGGTTAAGGTTAGGGTTAGGGTTAGGGTTAGGCTTAGGGTTAGGGTTCGAGTTAAAGTTAGGGTTAGAGTTAGGGTTAGAGTTAGAGTTAGGGTTAAAGTAAGGGTTAGTGTTAGGGTTAAGGTTAGAGTCAGAGTTAGGGTTAGGGTTACGGTTAGGGTTTAATGCTGAACGAAGATGTTAGATGATTAATGAGTGTTATAACTTATGTACAAAACGTGTTTATATTTCTAGAAGAAAATGAATATATTTATATATAAAGTTCCTGCATGTTTGTCTGCTTGTTCTAATGTCCACATAGAGTTTTGGAGATGGAGAAGATGAGGTTTACGGCACCCAAATTACATACTAAATTTCTAAGTGACAGTTTTGGGGGGATAGAAAATTAAATGCATTTCTGTTTACCCAGACTATTCCAATATCCAGAAATTTAAATGTAACGTGAACAAACATCTTGCTGCCCAGCTCCCCATAAAGGTTGCCCCTATAAATCTGGCCCCTAATACAGTAGACCCCTACGTCTTGTTAATGTCAAATAAAATAAAAATTAATTGTTTGTTTTTTGCTTGTTTGGTTACTCCAACCCGATACGAGAACAGTTCAGATGGACATGTGGCATAGCAGGTAATAACGTTGGCTAACAATGAGTTCTTAGTGACAATCTTATAGAGGTTGAAAGTTCAATGCTGAACTAAGATTGGAGATGATTTATGAGTATTGATTTACTCCTCTCCAGGAGTTAGGCACAAGACCAGTTTTTATCTTACTCCCACAAGTAAGATGTGACCCAAGGTCGGGTCGGGAAAGTGGGGTTTTAAAATTGCCTGGGCAGCCCCGTCGGCATTCCCCGGTAGGGGCGCCTCAGACAGTAAGCAATAAACTTACTCCTCCTCAAAGAGGGGAGGCGAAGCCTGGGAGGGTGGACCTCCTAGAACTGCACAGGACAGACCCATAGACCGGCGTAAATCAAGCCCCGAAGGCCAAGACAATACCAATCTATGGGGTGCAGTATCCATCCGAACAGATACTACACTTTGATCTTAGCCAAACATTAGAATAACTGATGAACTGTTTTTTACAAAACCTGTTCATATCTATAGAAAAAAAAATCGACTCTATATATAAAGTTTCTGTATGTTTATTCGGTTGTTCTACGAACTCAACCTAGAGTTTTTGAGACAAACAAGATTAACTAGATTTAAGGCTTCCAGAATACATACTAGAATTGTCCCACCAACTCTTGTGAAGTCGTCCCCTTAAATAATCAGAGTCTGCCTGGATCCAACCATAGTCTGCAATCCTAAAGTTTGTTCGTTTTTTTGAGTGTCATCTTCTCGGCCTACTGAATATAGTTTTATATTCCAATTCTTCAAATCTTTTATTGGGTCTACCTCTTAGACAGGGTTAAAAAAAGCCTCTAATCAAATATGTCCCACACTGTCTACCAAGCTCCAGCCCCTGTATCATCGCCGCATCCCTGTGCTTGTTTTACTAGTATTTCAATGGAATGTGCTCTGACGAACTTGCTGTGGTTGCGCAAATGAGGAACTGTAAAATGCATAAAATCTTCGTCAGTAAACTGTAGCCTAATATTGTATATTCATGTATGCTCTGTTGTTATATGTTAGCCATTATCGAGCTTTTACCTTGAAAAGGTTGGTCTATGACAAAATTACAAATTATATGCATAAACATATATTTTTGCACATTCTCTCTCTGTCTCTGTCTCTGTCTCTGTCTCTGTTTGTCTGCTTCTCTGTCTCTGTCTCTCTCTCTCCCTCTCTCTCTCTCTCTCTATATATATATATATATATATATATATATATTAAGGCATGTTTTATTAAAGACGACAGAAATCTTCTGTTTAGTGATTCCTTTTTTTATTTTTTCCATTCGTCGAATGATCTTTTTGACGTGTAGATGGAATGAATTGATGAAGGATCCATGTGTTTGACTAACGTTTTCGATTCTCTCCGGAATCATCTTCAGGTCTTTTATGGCAAAAAATGAATAAAAAGCGAGTGAAAGAATGGAATTTCTTTAAAAAATACGCCGGCAAACCGTTAGCGTAAAATACGGACGTCTACATTTTAAAATGTGACAAATTGAAACAGTTCTTCGTTTATTTATTAATTTTATTTATTATTCTTATTATTTTTAATTTAAAATAATGGCTGATTTAATTTTGTCTCGTCTAATTATTATGGAGAAGGAAAATGGGGGAGATAGGCAGTAAGTAATTTTAATAAGATGTCCCTATTTTTTTAATTGAATTAGGCAACACCGGTTGATATCACTGAACTAGACTAAGCATTTTAAAAAAAAAAACTCGACTTGATAAAAAACAATTAAACTCAATATTAACTCATAATCTTAAACAAGCTGCCAACGAACTACGTAATCACCCTAACATCATTATAAAAAAAGCTGACAAAACAAATATATTCGTAATATTAAATAAATCTGACTATCATGCTAAAATCCAAACAATTCTCGATGAACACACTAAATTTAAGAAAATTAACAAAAATCCAACCAATGCATTAAAAACACAAGTTAACAAACTTATCACTGCAAACAATGCCCAAATAGGTAATTATCAACTCCCTAAAATAATCGGAGATTATAAACCCGGATATCTATACGGAACTGTTAAAATACACAAACAAAATTCCCCACTCCGCCCAATCATATCCCAAATCACTACCCCCATATACTCCCTAACAAAGACCCTAAATGAACTTATCAGCCCATATATTCCTAGCAAATACAGCGTTAAGTCCACACAACAACTGTTACAAATCTTACACAGCAAAAAACCTGAGAATAAAACCATTGCCTCTCTAGACGTAGAAAGTCTATTTACTAACGTACCTGTAAAAGAAACAATAGATATAATCATAAATAATATATATAATAACCCATCTCTCCCTCCACTTAAAATAAATAAAACAATTCTTAAAAAGCTACTAACAATTTGCACCACTGAAGTACCTTTTTACGACCATATGGGAAACATATATACGCAAATTGACGGGGTATCTATGGGTTCGGTTCTCGGCCCGACTTTTAGTGAATTTTACATGTCCAATCTTGAAAACCTAACATTCAACACAATTGAAAAACCTCCTATTTACGTTAGATATGTTGACGATATACTAATTCTAGCCAATAACACTAAACAAATTAATAAACTTAAAGACCTATTTCAAAAAAACTCTGTCCTTAAATTCACTATAGAATTAAACACTAATAATAAAATCCCATTCCTAGATGTACTAATTGACACTTCTAACAATACCTTTAACACCTCTACCTATAAAAAACCAACCAGCAAAAACTCCAGCCTATTAAATTTTAAGAGTGAATGCCCCCACCGTTATAAAATAGCTATCATAAAAAAATTTACTAAACCGAGCAAAATTGATTTCCTCCTCTAAAAAAACATTATTCATCGAACTAAAAAATATAAAACAAGTATTAATTAACAATGAATTTCCCAACTACCTCGTCGACGAACTAATTAAATCAATGATAAAAAACCTTACAAACACTAATATAAATAATAATAATACACAACATAACTCCAATTACATCAACATATATTACCGCAACCAAATGCAGCCAAACTTCAAACTAGAAGAAAAAGTTATAAAGAATATTACACATCGATATATATCTCCAACAGATAAAGAAAACAAAATCAAATTAATTATTTATTATAAAAGATTCACAACGCAAAACCTTGTAGTAAAAAACAACCCCTCTCCGACCCCAAAAACACTAGAAAGAACCAATGTAGTTTATAAATTTAAA
Source organism: Sepiola atlantica (assembly GCA_963556195.1). Taxonomy (NCBI): domain Eukaryota; kingdom Metazoa; phylum Mollusca; class Cephalopoda; order Sepiida; family Sepiolidae; genus Sepiola; species Sepiola atlantica. The sequence continues at coordinate 34,356,497 of OY744554.1, forward strand.
TGCCCTTTAGGAGGATGTACCTCCCAAAATAATAATTGCTACATTGGTTTTACAACAACCACTCTATCCCGCCGCCTCACTATGCACCTCGCAAACACTAGTTCAATATACAAACACCTACAAACGCACAACTGCCCTACATCTGAGTTGAGACAGATATTAGTAATGAACACAAAAATAATACATTCCGAAACTAATTTTAAAAAATTAAAAATACTTGAAGCCGTATACATAAAAACGCAGCAACCTAAAATCAATAACATTTCATACGAGACAAGTAAAACTATTTTAAAATGCTTAGTCTAGTTCAGTGATATCAACCGGTGTTGCCTAATTCAATTAAAAAAATAGGGACATCTTATTAAAATTACTTACTGCCTATCTCCCCCATTTTCCTTCTCCATAATTATTAGACGAGACAAAATTAAATCAGCCATTATTTTAAATTAAAAATAATAAGAATAATAAATAAAATTAATAAATAAACGAAGAACTGTTTCAATTTGTCACATTTTAAAATGTAGACGTCCGTATTTTACGCTAACGGTTTGCCGGCGTATTTTTTAAAGAAATTCCATTCTTTCACTCGCTTTTTATTCATTTTTTGCCATAAAAGACCTGAAGAGGATTCCGGAGAGAATCGAAAACGTTAGTCAAACACATGGATCCTTCATCAATTCATTCCATCTACACGTCAAAAAGATCATTCGACGAATGGAAAAAATAAAAAAAGGAATCACTAAACAGAAGATTTCTGTCGTCTTTAATAAAACATGCCTTAATGAAAAAATGCTGCCTAAATACACACAATATATATATATATATATATATATATATATATATATATATATATATATATATATATATATATATATATATAAGGAGAGTAGAAAGTGGAACTTGGGTTTACTTTCAGCAGCCTCGCAACTCTCGCTTCACTTATCTTGTCCTTTAGTTCTCACATTCCATGAACAATGTTTCTGACAAAGGGGGAAGAATTTCTGTTTTATGGGTCCTAACCTATTCGTAACAATTATCGTTGGTTAGTTTTTGACAATGTAGTAGTATTTTTTTTAACTCCTCACATCAACTGGCTACATGTCTTGTCGGAGGGATTTCCATAATATATATATATATACATACATATATATATATATATATATATATATATATATATATATATATATATATATATATATTTATATATTTATATATATATAGGATGGGCTCTGTAGTGAGTAGTATTAACACAGCCGTTATCGTGGCTTCAATGCATGTTTCTTTCAGTAGTGGAGCACTTCGACGACGGCTGCCTTTAAATAGGATTAATCTGTCGCTGATTTACCAGGTTGTTGATAACGGCCGTGTGGGCTAAGACGTCGGAATTTGAGTTTGAAACTTGACTTGTGTTCCGGCGACCGGTATGAATAATCTTCGCTACACTAACGATTCTCGTAGGAATGAAACGTATACGGATGTAGATAAAAAACAAATATATATATATATATATATATATATATATATATATATATATTGGAAATGAAAAAGAAATAACCAAGAGATATTTCTTTTCATATATTCATCAACGTTTCGTCTTTATTTGTAAGACTTCTTCAGGATGATAATTTTAAGAAAAAGGTCATGCAAGTACATAAAAATATTGGGTTGACATGATGGGTTGATGCGAACGGAAGGATGAGGGTAATCCGACGTAATGGGAAATGAAAAGGAAAAACCATTTTTTCACTCACAGCCATCCACATTCATTTAACTCTCTGCCACCGACATCTCTCAGCCCGGACCTTGGTCCTGCGCTCCCAGCAGTGGCTATTATTTCTCATCAACCCATCATGTAAACCCAATATACTTGCATGACATTTTTCTTAAACTTATCATCCTGAAGAAGTCTTAGAAATAAAGACGAAACGTTGATGAATACATAATAAAACATCTTTTGGTTTTTCCTTTTTCATT
>OY744554.1:34363470-34413470 GCA_963556195.1 Sepiola atlantica
TAATATAATTGCTCTATCCAGTATATTGAGCTTCAGTTTTTATCCGGATGTTTCACTAATTATAAGATATTAGTTGACGCTTATATCTTTTGTTGGATTGCTTCATATATATATATATATATATATATATATATATATATATATATGAAGAATGGTAAATACAATATGCAGAATTTTAGCGTTACGTAATGGCGCATTCATGTGCGCATTTGGCAGGTGCGTTTCAGAAATGTGAAATCGATTCTGCCATCGTAATCTATTCTCAAATGCTGAATAAGTAAAACATTTCAAATTACATAATAACTTTCGTATTCAAGAAACTTATGATTGCCCATCAACATCAAGGACCAAAAGCCAGTAAAACAACTTCCATCACAAAACTGGCCAAATATTTTTGGCAAGGTTGTCTCACCCATTAGACAGAAACACCAAACCAGCATGGCACGGGAATATTCCAAAAACAACAGTCATAAATGCACGTAGACCAACAGTAACAGGATAGGGCCAAGAAAAGAAACAAAGGGACAATAAAGAGAAAGAGAGTTGAGCCAGAAGAAATAAAGTCTGCTAGCAAAACAATAAGCTATGACGTCACTTCCGGAAGGATGAGTCAGCAATTTATTTTTCCAAAATGGTCACCCATTTAGTAATGGGCATGATATGCCTAGCTTAACTTCAATTTACAACAAAACACCTTGTCTTAACAGCGTAATGAAATTAAAGAATGATAATGTTAAAAAATCCTCTCACGATGACGTCACTTCCGGAAGGATGAGTCAGCAATTTATTTTTCCAAAATGGTCACCCATTTAGTAATGGGCATGATATGCCTAGCTTAACTTCAATTTACAACAAAACCTCTTGTCTTAACAGCATAATGAAATTAAAGAGTAATTATGTGAAAGAAATCCTTTCACGATGACGTCACTTCCGGAAGGATGAGTCAGCAATTTATTTTTCTAAAATGGTCACCCATTTAGTAATGGGCATGATATGCCTAGCTTAACTTCAATTTACAACAAAACCTCTTGTCTTAACAGCATAATGAAATTAAAGAGTAATTATGTGAAAGAAATCCTTTCACTATGACGTCACTTCCGGAAGGATTAGTCAGCAATTTATTTTTCTAAAATGGTCACCCATTTAGTAATGGGCATGATACGCCTAGCTTAACTTCAATTTACAACAAAACCTCTTGTCTTAACAGCATAATGAAATTAAAGAGTAATTATGTGAAAGAAATCCTTTCACTATGACGTCACTTCCGGAAGGATGAGTCAGCAATTTATTTTTCTAAAATGGTCACCCATTTAGTAATGGGCATGATATGCCTAGCTTAACTTCAATTTACAACAAAACCTCTTGTCTTAACAGCGTAATGAAATTAAAGAGTAATTATGTGAAAGAAATCCTTTCACTATGACGTCACTTCCGGAAGGATTAGTCAGCAATTTATTTTTCTAAAATGGTCACCCATTTAGTAATGGGCATGATATGCCTAGCTTAACTTCAATTTACAACAAAACCTCTTGTCTTAACAGCATAATGAAATTAAAGAGTAATTATGTGAAAGAAATCCTTTCACTATGACGTCACTTCCGGAAGGATGAGTCAGCAATTTATTTTTCTAAAATGGTCACCCATTTAGTAATGGGCATGATATGCCTAGCTTAACTTCAATTTACAACAAAACCTCTTGTCTTAACAGCGTAATGAAATTAAAGAGTAATTATGTGAAAGAAATCCTTTCACTATGACGTCACTTCCGGAAGGATTAGTCAGCAATTTATTTTTCTAAAATGGTCACCCATTTAGTAATGGACATGATATGCCTAGCTTAACTTCAATTTACAACAAAACCTCTTGTCTTAACAGCATAATGAAATTAAAGAGTAATTATGTGAAAGAAATCCTTTCACTATGACGTCACTTCCGGAAGGATGAGTCAGCAATTTATTTTTCTAAAATGGTCACCCATTTAGTAATGGGCATGATATGCCTAGCTTAACTTCAATTTACAACAAAACCTCTTGTCTTAACAGCATAATGAAATTAAAGAGTAATTATGTGAAAGAAATCCTTTCACTATGACGTCACTTCCGGAAGGATGAGTCAGCAATTTATTTTTCTAAAATGGTCACCCATTTAGTAATGGGCATGATATGCCTAGCTTAACTTCAATTTACAACAAAACATCTTGTCTTAACAGCGTAATGAAATTAAAGAGTAATAATGTGAAAGAAATCCTTTCACTATGACGTCACTTCCGGAAGGATTAGTCAGCAATTTATTTTTCCAAAATGGTCACCCATTTAGTAATGGGCATGATACGCCTAGCTTAACCTCAATTTACAACAAAACACCTTGTCTTAACAGCGTAATAAAATTAAAGAGTATTAATGTGTAAAAATCCTTTCACGATGACGTCACTTCCGGAAGGATGAGTTAGTAATTTTAACAGAATTTGCCATTCAAAGTATGATTAGAAAAACACGCTCGTTTCTGAATAAAATTTCTTTAATTAATTGTATGAATAATTTTTATTAATATCACTTTATCCAAAAGTATTGTAAATACGTATGGAAATTTAAGAATAGCAGTTTTAAGTGTATATTTGTAAATATGAATTAATTAGAAGTTAAAAAGAAATGAATTATGTGAATTGCAAAGCGAGCGAGTTTTTATAACAGTATATAAAGAAGTTGAAACAGAATCAAGGGAGGCGCGAGAGCGCTCTATCCCTTAATAGACTTCAAAAACGGCCTATACTAGAAATCTCATTTCTTTGATCAATCATAACTCAAAAACCAATAAACCAAATTAGTTCAAACTTTGCACAAAATTTTTATTTGATCAGTTCTATAAGTGTGTAGAATTTCAGCATCATTAGTCAAGGCAACCCAGAGATCCAGAAAGGTCAATCATGAAATCATGTAATCTGTGTGTACGTACGTACGTATGTGCCACCCTGTATCTCATCAACTATTTGAGGGATTCAGCTGATTTTTGGTAAAGATAGAGGTTCTAGGGTCTAGTTGATGTCATTTTAATTTCAGTTTACCATATACCTTAGTTTTCCAGAAAATTACAAAAAACCTTTAAAATGACCAATGTATTGAGGCATAGCCTTTACAAAAGTAGTGACATTCCATGATAAATTCCAGTATATTGAAATCATATGCCCTTAATAGGGTTAAGATGAACATTCATATACACTAAATGTACAAAAGCAAGGACATTCCCAAATTTGTACACTTTTATTGTCATTAAGGGTATGCGAGCACAACAGGGCTATGTATTTTACTGGTAGGAATTTTTCTTCAGCGCACCTCACACACTTCATCCACTCATGCATAGAGATTTATACTGTAGTGATGTGATAATGAAATGGTTTGGTTGGCATTTATCATGGAATTATATTATATGTCTTACAAATGAGACAGGCATCAATAAACAAGAGCAAGTAGAACAACCTCCATAAAAAAAAATGGCCGAACATTTTGGACAAGACTGACATACAAATGAGACAGACATTAATAAACAAGCCTGTAACGGAAATAGCCCAAAAGAGCCGTTCAAATTTCCACCACCTTCTATTGCAGACATCTGGAAGAGTGGGCGAACCAATAACGCGTCAAATATGTTCTATAGACTGGCAGAAAAGAGGATCGCTTCACTATAAGCAGGAGAGGATAGCAATAGCTGCTCAAGAAGTCTTCCGCCCCCGATCCCACATGCACTATCAGCCAAGCTCAGCTGTGACATATTTTGACCCAGACAATCTCCCTAGCTTAAAATAGATATGGAAATCTAATAAATTCGAGCCGTCAACCCAGGGCTAGGACCACTACGTACAGCGAAACAACTCATTGCCTACAACAACTTGTGCATGACATGGCCAGATGGCCTGAGACTAGCATGGAGGACTGATTGCAGCTACGGGATGTCATTTGACTACCGTAGCCGCAGAACACAGTTTTTAATAAAATAAAATAAAAATAAAAAATCTAATAAATTCGAGCCGTCAACCCAGGGCTAGGACCACTACGTACAGCGAAACAACTTCATTGCCTACGACAAATTGTGCATGACATGGCCAGATGGCCTGGGACTAGCATGGAGGACTGATTGCAGCTACGGGATGTCATTTGACTACCGTAGCCGCAGAACACAGTTTTTAATAAAATAAAATAAAAATAAAAAATCTAATAAATTCGAGCCGTCAACCTATTCACTTTCTTGTGTCCCTTGAAAGGCACAGACTGCTGCTGATAACGGACTAGCCTAAATCGCGGTTTGCATGTTTTGCTTGTTCTAATCCACAGCCTTGCAGAAATTTGGACAATTTTTGACAAATCAAAATAATTATATGTATGATTTTTCTGCATTGTATCTTCATCCTGAGGAATTCTTCAATAAAAGACGAAACGTTGATGAATACATAAATAACAAAAAATAAATAAATAAAAAAATTAAAAAACAATGAAATAAAATAAATAAATAAATAACGGTAAAAATGGTAATAGGAATAAATAATAATAGATAAATAAATAATAGCAAAAAATAAGAATTAATAAAATAAATAAACAATAAAACCAAACACACAAACAATAGAATAAAATGAACTCAATCGCACACTTTTTTTTTCTTTCATTCGCCCATAACGATATATATATAAAACATTAACTCAAGTCTTCTTATTTAAAAAAACACACAAAAAAAAACTAATCCTGAAGACGACTTTGAAAGTCGAAAGCGCTCGAAAAAAATGGCCGAATTAAGAACAATCGGAGAAGTACTATACGGATTGCCGCCTGAAAGCAGAAGGATAGCTCGACGGGTTGAGAACCTCACGAAGAAGATATACAAACGAGAAAGTTTCGTGACCTTCAACAACGCTTGCTTATATATATATATATATATATATATATATATATATATATATATATATATATTAGTATTTCATGTATCCACATAAAAGATTATAAGAAGATATAATTTTTTATGTGTCAGTTTTCAGTATTTACTTCAACAGTGCTCGATACGTAAGTAGAGCTAGGTAGTAAGCAATGAAAATATATATGCATTTAAAGGCATTTAGCCTGACGATTTCCCCCCGGGGATGAAACACGGGAGCCTCTGTGTAGCTTGATTGCCATATATATTTTCATTGCTTACTATATATATATATATATATATATATATATATATATATAGGTTTAAATCAAAGGACATTCTGACTTAAACGGAGGCTATATAACCTAAAGTCGATGTTCATCAAGTATAAACACCTATGATTAGCAGTGTAGATATAGGTATCAGCTCGTTGGATGATAGTTCGATCAACCAGAGCTATAATAAAAACATTTAATGAATTAAAACATTACTATTGTTCCAAGAATTAGAACATCAAGTCCAGTATGGCGTACGATCGTTTCTGTTGTGATGTTGTTCCACAGTAAATAATAAATAAAGGAAGTCAAGTCGAGGGTTGGTTTAACAAGTGTATTAACAAAGTAAGGAAGTGACTAGCTCTTGGCTAGACAGTTACAAGACTGTGCTTTGTCTTCTGGTGTCTCGCACTATTTATAGTGACAACCGGTGTTGTTTCTCCTGTGTAAGAACGGCCGGTGTAACACCCCCTTTGAAAATATCCCCTCTGGGGATTAATAACGTTCTTTTTTACTCCAGCTTCCGCTTGAATGGCTGCTATCACCATATCCTCCAATGGTTCTGTCTGCTTAGGTATCAACCTTGATAATCCGTCTGCATGACCAAATTTCTTAGATGGTACATACTCCATTTGAAAATTGTAGTTCAGAAGAATGGTACCCCATCTTTGGAGTCTATTCGCAGTGTGTGTGGTAGTCCCTTTTTCGAGCCGAAAATCATTAATAAGGGTTTGTGGTCTGTTTGTAACAGAAATTGTCTACCGTGGAAAACAGGAAACGATGAAATTTCTTTACCGCGAATATAATGCTTAGCGCCTCTTTCTCAATTTGCAAAAATGCGACTTCCTTATTTAACAGTTCTTTGTTAGAAGCACAAATGACTTACGCGAATATATTTTTTTACTGTCCGTCTTTTGCTCTCGACAATTCTGTGGTAGACCGTTTTAATAAATAGTCAATCCGGATTTTGCTCAAATATAAGATGTTGTCCTAATAATAACGACAAACTTACACAATATCTGTAATAGTTGACGCGGATAACATTTATCTTAACGAGTCAGTGAAACTTGAAGAGAAAAATAAAGGTATCAGTGTATTCAATTATTTCAATAATTGAAAATGTCTTACGTGTTTTTTAGTTTTCGATTTTTGGTAGCAAGTTTTGAATTTGTGTTTTTTTTTTGTTTTTTTTTTCGCTTAACTACTCAGTAGTTAATTTGCTGTTAATCCTTGCGAATCCAAATATCTGACTAAGATGGGTTTTTTTCTGTGAAGATCTTGCGAATACTTTCGGTGATTTTTTTTTTTTGCAGTGAACTCGTTTCGATTCCTCGTCGCCAATCTGTTGTGAAGTTGTTCCACAGTAAATAATAAATAAAGGAAGTCAAGTCGAGGGTTGGTTTAACAAGTGTATTAACAAAGTAAGGAAATGACTAGCTCTTGGCTAGACAGTTACAAGACTGTGCTTTGTCTTCTGGTGTCTCGCACTATTTATAGTGACAACCGGTGTTGTTTCTCCTGTGTAAGAACGGCCGGTGTAACAGTTTCCAAAACAGTTTTTGAAATACTTTATTTTATTTTATTTTATAATTTGATAGAGTTAGTCCTAAACGTCTTCACCAGTGCCTATAGCAACACGTCTCAGAGAAACGTGCGATTCTTCCTGTCAACGGATGTTCCTCTAGAACTATGATTTCTGATTTTCTGTACGAGGTGTTGCTATAGGTTCCGATGAAGAGACGTTTTACACCAACTTTATAAAATTATAAAATACGTACGCCATAATGGACTTGATGTTGTGATTCTTGGAACCGTAAAAGTAATACTTTGATTCATTAAATGTTATATATATATATATATATATATATATATATATATATATATATATATATATATATATATATATATATATAGTCTAAAGAAGCTCTGAGTCATTAAAAAAATGTAAAATGCAGTTTAAATCCCCAGACAAACTAACTAAATCCAAGATATTGCAGACTTAACATTCGTTGGAAAATTAATAAATGAAAAAATATAAGTAAAAAAAAAAAAAAAAAAAAAAGGGGGGGGGGTAATTATCTAAGAGTGAAACAAAAACAGGAGACCTTAAGCGTCTAATATTAACACGGGGATCATCAGCTGTTTACCATGTAACTGTTTCGGAGATTTAAAAACAGGACAGTTATAATATTCATGGCTCTCCAATGGTACTGCTTATACGACCATTTCCCCAATAATCAAGTGTCGAAATAATTCAGCTTAAAATATCACTAATATATACATAAATAAATAATAATAATGATAAAATAATAATACTAATATATTACCCTTAAGACTACCGTATGATATAATAATTTGCATATCAAATAACATTAATTAAAACAATAAATAAAATATATATATATAAAAATACAAATAATAATAATACTATCTAAACACTAAATCCAAGAACCATTCTGCAATATGGTAGCTAGCAATAAAATTACATAGGAATTAAAGTTGCATTAAAAAATAAATAAAAAATAAAGCTTAAGTACCTTTGGTACCAGAAAAAAAAAAAATATATATATATATATATATATAGTCATCCACATACAGACTCTTCCGCTGTATCACAGCTCTTCAGTGCGGCTAAACTAGTTAGTACCTCAAGCCGCGATTGAAACTCAACCGTGTAGCTGACAGATGGCGCTCCTACCCCTACGCTATCATACGACACTGACTGAATGTAAGTAATATCTCAATGTAATCATTGTTAAGTGCCGGGAGCTCGACTTAGATTTACCTATATATATATTTAAATTCCCGAAACAGATTTTCATGGTAAACAACTGATGATCCCTTAAAATAGTGTTAGAAACAAACTAATATAATAACTGTAAAAAATAAATTGACTTACATGAGTGATTTTCCACTGAAAGACTTGGGACTATAAGATTTTTGTTTTTTTTTGTTGTTTTTTTTTAAATATAGTTTTAATGGTTGAGAAACTTCCATAACTATATATATATATATATATATATATATATATATATATATATATATATAATATATATATGAACAGTAACCAAACAAACCCTCCCCTTCTCCTCTTATTTGATTGAACTAACCCTATCACATACCTTCTTTATCTTTTATATTTATCCCTTCCCCCACCCATTCACTTGGCTTTGTTTCCAAATAGACCTGACACTTTTTCTTAGACTCGATTAGAGTCACTACTTAAATTCCCGACTGCCTGTGTTGAATATACACAGCTCATTCTCTACCTCTGAAAAACTAATTTCATTCTCGGTCCACGGAAGTATTAAAAAATGGCCCTTATTCTCAAAATTGTATCCGAATAAGTGTGTTCCATTTACGATTGAACTAAACATCTTTATATGGGATTTACTTCATTTTTTAACATTTTTTACGCTGCCTTCAGGAAACCCTTTTTTCCAATCTTTAAATCTCCTTTCACCGGACACCTTATCTAAGGACATTTACCAACTCGACAGACACCATATTTTTACACGCACACTCTCACTCTCCATTAGTTTATATTTTTTCAAATTTTGAATTTTGGCTTTTCCACTGCCAACTTATCTATCTATGTAATTCCTCTGATGATAAGATTTTAATCTTTGAAAAGCGTTGGCTTAAGGAAAGAAAAATAAACATGTTTTTACCGAGTACACTTTGCATCGAACAATCGAAGTTGAAATAGATTTGTCATTCGTACATATTTATCCCTCTTCTTTCATTTCTCTTTATATATATATATATATATATATATATATATATATATATATATATATATATATATATATAGGCTTTGTTAATGACTACGGAGCTCTCTCTCTCTCTCTCTCTTTTGCAATCTTTCCCATTAATCTCTCGACGCAGCAAGCGAGTTTTCGGTTCTCAGGTATTAATTGTTATAGTATGGCATCGAGCGTTGTATCATCGGCAAACCCTCAAGCGCTTTCGATCTCTCAATCGTCATCAGGAGGTGGTGTGTTATCGTCAGCCTTTTCATAGTCTTTATTTATTCGTCTATATACTTAATTATTTAGAGATGTATATATATATATATATATATATATATATATATATATATATGTGTGTGTGTGTGTGTATGTGCATCCTTATTATGTATTTATTATTCATTTATTTATTTATTTATGATTTTTTTAACGAAACCTGTATAAATAACGATTTTCTGCGCATATATATATATATAAATATATATATATATATATATATATATATATATATATATATTTTAATATAAGAGACAACTCATGTCTAGATATCCTTTGGTAGATCCTTTCAATAGTCCGAATTAGGATCTTAGTTTCGGAGGGGAATTGGCTGATGAATTTGCCATGATTTGCATTTGTCATTCGTACATAATAATCCCTCTTCTTTCATTTATCTTTATATATATATATATATATATATATATATATATAGAGAGAGAGAGAGAGAGAGAGAGAGAGAGAGAGAGAGAGAGAGAGAGATGTATGCTCGCTGTCCGTTTTTTTTACTTTCGTATATGTTTTTTTTATTTGCTAACTTATTTCATAATTGACTGTTGCGAAAATTAAATAAAACGATAGAGTATAAACATAGTAATTTTGCTTAGGAGTAAGTTAAAAACATATTCCCGGACAACGCCGGATATTGACAATTTCTTTATCGCTTTTACCCTAAGACGTCCACGTCAGTGCAAGAAATTACGACGGAACGGACCAGACTATTTTTTGTCCACCAAAACAGAGTGTCTTTTTCATTCGAGGCTGGCCGGGCAAGATTTTTATTCTAACTGTAAAACTGACCATGTGCCTAAGTTGCTCGAATCAATGAATCTTTTTATTAATAGTAAGAGATCTTTATTTCCCCAGAATAAAACCTGACCTTGTGTCAAAATTTGCCCTCGTGCGGATTCAATGTAAAATGGAATTTTGTAGACAGAACCATGAAGTTTCGTTTCGTTTTCTGATATGAAAAATTAATTAAACAAAAACAAAAATGCTTGACTTCGTTTCTTTTCGTTTTTTGATTTTTTTCATTCCGACTTTTCTAACGGTCTTGTCTTTCTTTTTTTTAATCTTGAAAGTTAAATTTACTAATTACGAATAATCATTGATGAAAAAAGAACTGTTTTTTGTTCTTAATATAGATTGACCGTTTTGGGGTACCCCGATATAGTTTTCATTTAAAAAGAAAGGTCGATGTAGTATATTTTAATTCACACTATAAACTGACCTTTGCATAGACTGAGGCAATGAATATTTTTTGTTCATAATAAATCAAGATATCCCTTTTCTGAATAAAACCTAATTCACTCCATTAAAAACTGACCCGGTGTCTAAATTTGCCGCCGTAAGGAGCCAAATATAAAAAGACTCTTGAAGAACAGAAAAACTAAATTTCGTTTCTTTTTCTGTAACTGCGACATTAAAAATTTACAAAGAAAAGAAAATGGCGGCGTGAAAGATGTTGATTTTCTACTATGAACTGACCTTGGCCTAGACTGAGGCAATGACTATTTTTGTTCCAAGTAAATCCCCTTTATAGATAAACTTTATTTCCCTATTAAAACTCGACCTTGTCTCTAAACTTGCCCTCGTATGGGTTCAAATAAAAACTGACTTTTGAAGACAAAACTATGAAATTTAATTTCCTTTATTTGTCACAACGACATTAAAAATATTTATAAAGCAAAAAAGGTGAATGTTTGACTTCGTTCCTTTTTTTTTCATCTGACTTCGTTTCCTCTTTTTCATCTGAGTTCGTTTCGTTTTTTTTTTATCTGACTTCGTTTTTTTTTCATCTGACTTCGTTTCCTTTTTTTTTTCATCTGACTTCGTTTTTTTTTCATCTGACTTCGTTGCGTTTTTTTCATCTGACTTCGTTTCTTTTTTTTTCATCTAACTTCGTTTCGTTTTTTTTCATCTGACTTCGTTTCCTTTTTTTTCATCTGACTTCGTTCCTTTTTTTTCATCTTACTTCGTTTCGTTTTTTTTCATCTGACTTCGCTTCCTTTTTTTTTCATCTTACTTCGTTTTCTTTTTTTTCATCTGACTTCGTTTCCTTTTTTTTTTCATCTGACTTCGTTTCGTTTTTTTCATCTGACTTCGATCCTTTTTTTCCCATCTGACTTCGTTTTCTTTTTTTTTCATCTGACTTCGTTTCGTTTTTTTTCATCTGATTTCGTTTCCTTTTTCTTTCATCTGAATTTGCAAATGGTCTCGCCCTTCGTTTATTTTTATCCACTCATAAGGGGCATATTTTGTGTGTGTGTCTGTCTCTGTGATGAATTTGCCATAGTTTAGATTTGTCTCCCAAGTACTTTCAGACCCCTCCGGGTCCATCTTCAGGGGAATGAGGTTAATCAGGTACAGACCATGTGTTAGTATTATAGAAGGTTATACTACCACGACTTTGTCGAGAAGATTGACGATGCATTTGTCGGATACTAGCGCCATAGCCCAACACTTAACTAACGACCACTCCTGCTCCCGATCGGAATTCAGAAAACTCTTAGTAGAAAATACCAAAATCTTAGAATATAGTACTAACAAAAAAAACTCCATATATTAGAAGCCCTATATATAAAAACCAAAAAAAACCCTAATTAATAGAATTAATTTTAATATAAGTAATAATATTCTAAAATATTTATAGCTCCAATGGATTATGCTCCGATGAATTGGCTACTCTGGTGCCCCCTCGAAAGTAAATTCACTAGACCAACTTGACAATCAACTAAATCCCATCCATTCACTGTGGAGGTCCCCAGATGCCAGAGAGTTTCTACTCAAATAGCTTCTTTCCTCGTGCTGCTGGCCTCTGGAACTCCATCCCTGCTCCCTGTTTCCCCGACAGTACTGATATGCAGAAATTTAAAACTAATGTAAACAGACATCTCGCTGCGCAGATCCCAATTTATGTTGGCCCCCCAACCTTCTCCCATTTTCTTTCTTCTTAGTAGTCCCTTACGTCTACAGTGGCGGCCTGCCTTGTTTGGGTGAACTATGTTAAAAAATATATATATATAGTTTCGTACTTAGTACATAATTCCCACCAAAAACCTTCTATAATACTAACACATGGTCTGTATCTGATTAACCTCATTTCCCTGAAGATCGACCCGGATGGGTCTGAAAGTATTTGGGAGACAAATCCAAACTATTACTTGATTAGGCAATACTTCCACACTGTGATGTAATTTGTGTGACCATGTTCCATAGTATATTTCCACTAATTTGACAAAGAGGTCTTCCTCGAAATATATTATGGAAGACGGTCACACACATTACATCACAGTGTGCAAATCTTGCCTAATCAAGTAAGATTTGCTATAAAAAATTATTTTAAATATATATAAAACAATCACTTGTTTTTGTCTTACTTCTCAACGCCGACATATTTACATTTCTTGCACTGTGATAGCATTCTAATAACCTCTCTTACTTTCTCTCTCTCTCTACACACACACACACACACACACACACACACACACACACATATATATATATATATATATATATTTGTTATTGTTTATTATCTATGTACGTATACGTTTCGTCCTTAATAATCTCATCGGCATAGAGATATGACTATTCACATGCGATGAGTCATGCGATTCGAAACCCAGGATTACGAGTATTTTTCAACTCAAATTCGACGCCTTAATTTTGAACAGCGAATAAACGGTGATAATGTTAACACTTTATACGGCGGCTTAACGTCTAGAGCGTTCTACTTTAATGGAAGGAACAATGCATTTAAAGCTAGTGACGTCATGCTGTCTTAATACTACACTTACAGTGCTCTACTTTTTCTAGGAGCTACAAATAATAAATATTTGTTATTGTTTATTATCTATGTACGTATACGTTTCGTCCTTTATAATCTGGACTCATCAGCATAGATATATGACTATTCACTACCGGTCATGCGATTCGAAACCCCGGATTACGAGTATTTTGCACTCAAATCCCACGCTGTAACCACTTAATATATATATATATATATATATATATATATATATATATATATATATATATATATGAAATGAAAAAGAAAAAACCAAAAAGGATGTTTTTTTATGTATTTATCAACGTTTCGTCTTTATTTGTAAGACTTCTTCGGGATGATAATATTTTTAAAAATGTCATGCAAGTACGTGAACATACTGGGTTGACATGATGGGTTGATGGGAAGACGTAGTAGCCACTACTGGAAAAAGTAGGACCGATGTCCGGGCTTGGTGATGTCAGTCGCGTAGAATGAAATGAATGCTGATGGTTCTGGGTGAAAAAAGTGGAAGGGTCGGGGTGAGCAGGGATAATGTAGATGGTTATAAGTGAAAAAGTGGAGGGTGGGGGTGAGCGGGAATAATGTGGATGGCAGTGAGTGAAGCAGTGGAGAGGTGGGGAAAAAGGAGGGGAATCCCTGCCCACCCCTACCCTTCCACTTTTTTTTCACGTCGGATTACCTTCATCCTTCCTTTCCCATATATATATATATATATATATATATATATATATATATATATAGTAATCCTTTCCTTGTTTCCTTTCCCCCGGTCCCCTCTTCTCCAGCTCAGCGTTGGATAATTTAAATGAAATCCTACATTAACCATTCTCAGCCCGCGACAAATCCTAAAGGGCTATAGACACTCACCCCTAACCCCTCTCTACCTCTCTTCCCTTCTCTTCCCTTTCCCTTTCTTTTTCTTTTCCTCGCCCCCCCCCTCTTCCCCAGCTCAGCGTTGGATAAAAAAATGAAAATATGAATTTCTAACGGCAAATATATTTAAAAAATCGGTCACATGACTTTTATTTCTTTTTCCTCTTCTTCTTTGCTTGACTCCATTCTTTCTGGAATTCAGCGACCGGGTTGGATCACAAAACACTTTCTGCCTGATGAGACCTCAGCTCTTGATAGCTGTAGATCGATAACATCGACATGCCAGTGTAGCAGACCTTGTACATGTTTGAATAAAAGCATTCACTATATATATATATATATATATATATATATATATATATATATATATATATATATATATATATGTGTGTGTATGTGGGAGGAGGTGGGTACATATGTTATATGAGTGTATTTGAATGCGATTGAGTTTCATCCGTGTTGAAAATATTCTCCATCTAAAACCAAAAAAAGTCAAACTTATTCGAAGAAAGTATAGTGACGCACGGGCGCCAACATTCTGCCACCTTGCTCGTGACATTTTGAACCAGCCACTGTTTCGTTGTCAACTTTTGAAAATAAAAAAAACAAAACAATATCTTAGAACCCATTAATCAAGAAGAAAATCGAACAAATAAATAAATGGTGATTTATACTAGGTTATCGAATTACTGTTTATAAAAGTAAAAAAAAAAATGACACCATAAAAATTCGTTTTTGTTTTGTAAATAGAAAAAAAAAGCTAAGAAGATTTTTTAACGTTTAACTGACTTGTATTGATTTACTCCTCTCCAGGAGTTAGGCACAAGGCCAGTTTTTATCTTACTCCCACAAGTAAGATGTGACCCAAGGTCGGGTCGGGAAAGTGGGATTTAAAAATTGCCTTGGCAGCCCCGTCGGCATTCCCCGGTAAGCAATAAACTTACTCCTCCCCAAAGAGGGGAGGCGAAGCCTGGGAGGGTGGACCTCCTAGAACTGCACATGACAGACCCATAGACCGGCGTAAATCAAGCCCCGAAGGCCAAGACAATACCAGTCTATGGGGTGCAGTATCCATCGGAACAGATACTACACTTTGATCTTAGCCAAAAGGCCAGGCAAAAAAAAAAATTGTAGCTATAACTTCGTTGGGGAAAATTGCGAAAATAAAAGTTACTACGACAACTACTACTACTACTAGTAATAATAATAATTATTATTATTATTATAATAATTATTATTATTATTATTATAAAATACTTATACTAATAATATTAACAATACTACTACGACTACTACTACAACTACTACTACTACTACTACTACTACTAATAATAATAATTATTATTATTATTATAATAAAATACTTATACTAATAATATTAACAATACTACTACTACTACTAATACTAATACTAATAATAATAATTATTATCATTATTATTATTATAATAAAGTACTTATACTAATAATATTAACAATACTACTACGACTACTACTACTACTACTACTACTAATAATAATAATAATTATTATTATTATAATAAAATACTTATACTAATAATATTAACAATACTACTACGGCTACTACTACTACTACTACTAATAATAATAATTATTATTATAATAAAATACTTATACTAATAATATTAACAATACTACTACAAAGATTATTAATAATAGTAATCCTACTAATAAAAATACTACTACTACTAATACTACTACTATTATTAATAAAGATGCTTATACCTCTGATACTACTAATTATATTACAAATGTTAATAATAATACTAATACAACTACTATTACTATTACTACTACTAATAATAGCTATATTAATACTAAAATAATACTAAAATAATAATACTAAGAATACTAATACTACTAATACTACTAATATTTATTTATTTCGGTACAGAAAAATTAGTACAACATTCGTACCGTCGGTTTCAAGAACAGAAGGACTTTGCCATCCGGCTCTCTTCAGCTTCTGTTATCGTATGTTTCGATGACAACAGAAGCTTAAAATGGCTAAGTCCTTCTTTGCTTGAAATTGACGGTACGAATGTTGTACTAATTTTTCTGTACCAAAATAAATAAATATATATATATATATATATATATATATATATATATATATATATATATGAGATTTAAATTTTACTACAGTTTTAGAAGCGCCGTTATAATGATAACTTTGAAATGTGAGAATCAGTTAACATGACGCGAGATTTTGAAATGAATTATTTATTAAATCCTTTTTTTTTAATCCAAATTTTCGGTTTTATAAACCTTCTTCATGGGACAGACAATATTTTCTTTTATTTTTTTCATAGTCGAATCTTACGGCTTTAGCCGAAGATCGATCTTCAGGTGTTATGAAGATAGTGTTTGTTTGTTTTTTATATATGTCCGATTTGTAGTATAAGCGCACTGAAACGCATGTGTGATAATGAGATTTAAATTTTACTACAGTTTTTATATATATATATATATAAATATATATATAAGTATAAATTTTTATTTATACAAACATTATTGGTTACATATGTGCATACATGTTTCGGTTGTACTTTTCCAAGCAAGTCAACCTCATCAGACCAAGAATTTTTCAGGAATGGATGGATTTGAAGAATTTTCTATCCTAAATAACTCTTTTGGGGATCTAGCGTTTTCTATTTCTTATGAATTAGTATCGGATTATCTATTTCACTTGTTGACCTTTTTGCCAGTGGTTGTCCCTTCCTTTTTTTATTACCCTTTATGGCGTCTCCATTGCCTTTTCCTGCCCTCATTTTATTGCTCTCTGCTTTCTTGCTTGCCCAGCTTTACATACTCACTCAAGTATAAATATCTAAATTTGTACTACAGTTTATATATATATATATATATATATATATATATATATATATATATATATATATATATATATATATGAAGCGTATATATTTTTTCTAAGAATCTTGGTCTGATAAGCGGAGTGTTGCAATATATTAACGAACGAAAGTAAAGGAATCGTCGAGAATGTTAAGTGTTGCAATTATATTAATTATAAAAAGAGTTATTTGATCGTTAAAGCGCGGTTAAGTGGGAAAGGAGGTCACGTGGGTGAAATATTAGGCGGGAAAGACAGGAGTTAAGACGGAATGGAATTTTCAAAAGGGGGGGGGGCAGAATGATGTAACTGGAGAAGGGGGGGCTAAGCAAGAAGGAAAGAAATAAAGAAAGATGGGTTGACTAGAAAGAAGGAGAGATGAAAGGGAGAAGGAAAAAGAGAGAAATAGAGAAAAGGTGGAAGGAGGTGATTAGAAATGAAGAATGGAAGAGAAGTAAGACAGAATGAAATAGATAGAAAAAAGGAAGACGCGAAGGTATTAAAAAGAAAGGCATTTATATTAAAAAAATGAAATGTCGTTAGCCAAAAGGTAAAGGAAAAGAAAAGATGAAAAAGGAAAGAAGAAAAAAAAGAAAGAAAGAAGAGTAGTCGATTAGAAATGAAAAAGAGTTAAAAGAACTAAGGAAAAAAGAAGGGAAAAAAGAAAGACAGAATGAAAGAAATAAAGAAAAAAAGGAAGACAGGAAAGAAGAAAGAAAGAAAGAAAGAGAGAATGAAAGAAAGAGAGAAAGAAAGATAGGAAGAAAGAGAGAAAGAAAGAAAGAAAGAAAGGAAGGAAGATAGAAAGGAAGTAAAAAGAAAGAAAGGAAGAAAGAAAGGAAGAAAGAAAAAGAGAAAGAAAGAAAGAAAGTGAGAAAGAAAGGAAGGAAGAAACAAAGACAGAAAGAAAGAAAGAAGAGTAGTCGATTAGAAATGAAAAAGAGTTAAAAGAACTAAGGAAAAAATAAGGGAAAAGAAGAAAGACAGAATGAAAGAAATAAAGAAAAAAAGGAAGAGTAAAAGGAAGAAAGAAAAAGAGAGAGAGAGAAAGAAAGAAAGAGAGAAAGAAAGAGAGAAAGAAAGAAAGAAATGAAGGAAGATAGGAAGGAAGAAAATGAAAGAAAGGAAGGAAGGAAGAAAGAAAGACAGAAAGAAAGAAAGAAAGAAAGAAAGTGAGAAAGAAAGGAAGGAAGGAAGGAAGAAACAAAGACAGAAAGAAAGAAAGAAAGAAGAGTAGTTGATTATATAAAAAAATGAAATGTCGTTAGCAAAAAGGTAAAGAAAAAGAAAAGATCGAAAAGAAGGTAGAAAGAAAGAAAGAAAGGAAGAAAGAAAGAAAGGAAGGAAGAAAAAAAGAAAGAAGAGTGCTCGATGAGAAAAGAAATAGAGTTAAAAGAACGAAGGAAACAAAGAAGGAAAGAAAAAGAAAGAAAGAAGAGTTATACTAGAAAGAAAAGAAAGAAAGAAAGAAAAGAGAGAGAGAGAGAGTGAAAAGAATAAAAGAAAAAAGTTGCGATGACTTGAAAGGAGGAAAGGAAAGAAAGAGAAACATAGAGGAAGAGAGAAAGAAATACAAGAAAAACAAGAAGGAAGATAGAAAATATTAAAAAGAAAGAAATGTCGGAATGACGTTAGAAAAAGAGAAAAGAAATTAGAAAAAGATGGAAAGGAAAGAAGGAAGAAAGAAAAGCAAGGATGGTTGACTATAAAAGAAAGAGAGACAAAAGAAAAAAGAGAACGAAAGAAAAAAGAAATGAAAGAAAGAAATATATATATATATATATATATATATATATATATATATAGAGAGAGAGAGAGAGAGAGAGAGAGAGAGAGAGAGAGAGAGGAATACAGAAGGAAGGAATTAGAAAGAAAAAAAGAAAGAATGGCAAACAGCCGGAAAGAAAGTTTGAAAAATGGGGAAGTTAAAAATGAATATATAAAAAAAACTAAAACAACTCGACTAAAACATAACCTCCTGGGAGGAGGTAGCAACAGAATTCTATCTATCTATCGATCTATCTCTCTCTCTATATATATATATATATATATATATATATATATATATATATATATATATATATATAGTTTCACTAAATAGTATGTTTTGGGCCGATATATTTGATGTTGTATATACATTTATGTATTTTTCTATATATATTTTTCTATATATTTTTCAAAGTTTAATTTTTATTACCTGCAGTAATATCATTGCGGTAATGGTCCTCTGAGGAGAAGATTTTCTTTGAAAACTCATGAGTTAAGGACTTTAAAGAACTTTGCCTGAACTTTGATTTGTAATAAAATCTAATTCGTACCTAATTTTATTCTTTCACTTTATCTATTGCTATATATATATATATATATATATATATATATATATATATATATATATATATATATATATATATATATGTGTGTATAGAGAAGTTAAAGGTGATTTTTATGGCGTTAGAACCCGTTGGTATAGCCTTATCTAGTCACACTGATATGTGGAGAAATTATATATATATATATATATATATATATATATATATATATATATATATATATATATATATATATATGTGAATAGGTGAAAGGATAAAATAATCCGACGGTATGAAATTAAAATGGAATAAGCGGAAGACCTAAAAAGCTCAACGTTTCACCCAAATATTATATGGTCTTTGTCAAGAGCGAACGAAAAAAATGCAAAAAATGACAAAAGACGAGAAAGTCTATAAATTATGAGAAATATATATAGTGGTAAGGTTCATGTAGAGAGGGAAGATATGTAAATATGTATAGAGTCAAAGATGAATACAAAACAAAACCAAATTAAACAGAGAATGGGCTTCTACTTTATCTCCCGTAACCTATCAAAAGCAATTATTCATGAAAACAAGAAATATCTAGACACCGGTTGATTCCCTGAGTTTTGAATTAGTCTTCCTTTGGACCCCCTTTCTACTCTTTATTCTTTTCTTTTCTTTCACGTTACTAATTTTTTTATAACATTTGGGCGAAACGTTGAGCTTTCTAGGTCTTCCGCTTATTCGATTTTAATTTCATATATATATATATATATATATATATATATATATATATATATATTAATGCAACTTTTATTCCTATATAATTTTATTGCTAGCTACCATATCTCAGAATGGTTCTTGGGTGTAGTGTTTGGATAGTATTATTAGTATTATTGTTATAATTAATATTATTTGATATGCAAATTACCATATCACACTATAGTCTGAAGGGTAATTTATATATGTATATATATATATATATATATATATATATATATATATATATATGTGTCTAAAGAAGCTTTGAGTCATTTTAAACAAAGAAAGAAAATGCAGTTTAAATTCCCAGAGAAACTAACTAAATCAAAGATATCGCAGACTTAGCACTTGCATAAGCCGACTTACCACTGTTGGAAAATTCACAAATAGAAAAGGTGATTTAAGTATCCAACAGTGAAACAAAAACAAGGGACCTTAACTTGAGCGTGAAATATTAAAACGGGGATCATCAGCTGTTTACCATGTAACTGTTTCGGAGATTTAAAAACAGGACAGTTATAATAGTCATGGCTCTCCAGTGGTACTGATCAAACGACCACTTCCCCAATAATCAAATGTAGAAATAATTCAGGTTTGATTTCACTAATATATACATAAATAATAATAATAATAATAATAATAATAATAATAATACATTACCCTTAAGACTACAGTGTGACATGGTAATTTGCATATCAAATGCTACTACTACTACTACTACTACTACTACTACTACTAATAATAATAATAATAATAATAATAATAATAATAATAATAATAATAATATCTAAACACTACACCCAAGAACAATTCTGCGATTTGGTAGTTAAAATTATATAGGAATAAAAGATGCATAAAAAAAGCTTAAGTACTTTTGGTACCAGATATATATATATATATATATATATATATATATATATATATATATATATATATATATATATATATATATGAATATTTAGTTTCCCCACATGTGACTTTTCTCTTTTCTTTGTTTTTTTTTATTTGATTTTGCCCCAAAATGAACCACTGTATAGTGTAGGTTTTTTCAAGACATTTTAATCCAATAACTTTTTACTCTTTGTGAAGTGTTCTGATGATTTTGTAGTGTTGCAGAGACGATATTGACATAACAAAATGTCGTTTGGCTCACTGCAAATGAAACGGACCGTAAAAATATATCTCATAGAAATGTTCTGTTTTTAGAAATGTGAAAAAATAGAAAGAAAAAAATATATATATATAATATGTATATCTAGGCAGCATCTTCTCTTGCAGGCAAGTATTGTTGAATATAAGAGTCAACTCATGTCGAGATATCTTTTGGTACATATATATATATATATATATATATATATATATATATATATATATATATATATATATATATATATGTTTTTAAAAAGGCTTAAGTACCTTAGATACCAGATATGCAAGTAGATAAGAGGAAGGAAACCTAGCCATACAGATCTAAATACCCAATATATAGTCTAAAGAAGCTTTGAGTAATTTTAAACAAAGAAAGAAAATGCAGTTTAAATTCCCAGGGATACTAACTAAATCCAAGATATAGCAGACGTAGCACTTGCACATGCTGTCTTACCGCTGCAAAATTCACAATATATATATATATATATATATATATATATATATATATATATATATATATATATATATATATATATATATATGCTGAGCAGTTTATGGTAACACAAATACTCTTGTATATAGAAATCGCTCCAGAAAAGGTATGAAGCAACTTGATGTAAGGTGCTAAAACGAACGAAATATGGTTATCTCAAAGACAGGAGATCCCTATTAACCGTTAGTCTTGAAAATACCAAGATTATAGGAAATCGCTCCAGACAAGGCATGAAGCCACTTGATGTAAAGAGCTAACAAGAACGAAATATGATTATCGCAAAGACAGGAGATGCCTATTGACCTTAGTTTTGAAAAGACCAAGATTATAGGTAGGAGGAAAACAGTCAGCAAGAAGAGAGTTCCACAAGCCTGCAATGCTTGGAAAGAAGCTACTGGAATAGGAAGCTGTATTACAATGAGGTATCGAAACCGCGAATTGATTGAGACCACTAGACCAACTAGTCAAACGAGCTGTAACAAAAGAAGCAGGAAATAGATCCCATAATTCTGAAGAACACATGACATAATAGTATCTATAGAAAAGACTGAGACTAGCAACATCACGTCTGTGAGAGAGGGGTTGTAGAGAAGAAGAAAAGGGTGTGGCCAATCATATTACAGATACGTTTCTGCGCCTTATCAAGAACCCTCAAATAGGACAGAGATCCAACAGTCCAATTATGACTACAGTACTCCATACATGGTCTGATAGTAGATATGTAGGGATAGAGAATAGCCTCAGGTATGGGAAAGTGTTTGGAGCGGTAGAGAGAACCGACTTTACAAGAAGCAGAAAGGTGAAATGGATCTAATGTATGAACTCATATGAAATATTTGATGAGAAAAAAAGATCAAGAAGTTTCAGAGTCGATTTCTCCTCAAGAGCAGAGCAATCCATGAGAATCTCAGGGAAAAAGGGCACGCCTATGATTGAAAGACACGAGCTGAGTCTTAGCATTCACGTCTGAAAATTCAATAAAGCTGGATATGATTAAAAAGCCTTCCTTTTTGAATTAAACATTGTTTTTAATTATTTTGTCTAACCACGTGTGTATGTCCAGGTCCGCTCGCTACACCAAGAAGGAATGTGTGTGCGTAGTAATCTTTCAAGGAACTATATAAAAAAAACTATTACATGTGATTATCCAATTGGTTATTGAATAAAGAGAACGGAAAGATATCGTTATAAATTTTTCAGCCGTTCAATGGATAACCCTAATTAATTACTAACAAATTATTTGCACGTCGCTAATTACTTCATTAATTAAATAGCTTGATTATTTATCGCGCTGTAAAGTATTTCGATTTCGGAACTGGTGCCAACTCCATATTCTTTGAAATAGAAAGATTTCAGAAACTCTCAGCGTTTGATGAATTCTTAACGCCAACTTAATCACTCACCTTTGGCCTTTTCAGCGACAGACGACTTCTTTTTCTTCTTCTTCTTCTTCTTCTTCTTCTTCTTCTTCTTCTTCTTCTTCTTCTTCTTCTTTCTCGTCTTCTTCTTTTTCTTTTTCGTCTTCTTCATATGTTTTTTCTTTTTTCTTCTTCTTTTCCCTCTTCTTCTTTTTCTTCTTCTTCGTATGTTTCTTCTTCTGTTTTTCTTCTTTTTCTTGTCCTTTTCTTCTTCTTTTTCTTTTTTCTTTTTCTTCTTTTTCTTCTTTTTTTTCTTTTTTTTTCGTCTTCTTCTTTTTCTTTTTTGTTTTCTTTTCGTTTTTCTTTTCTTTTTTCTTTTTCTTCTTTTTTTTCTTCATTTTATTTTTCTTCTTCTTTTTCGTCTTCTTTTTCTTTTTCCTTTTCTTTTCTTTTTTCATTTTATCTTCTTTTTATTTTTCTACTTCTTTCTCGTCTTCTTTTTCTGTTTCTTCTTCTTCTTCTTCTTCTTCTTCTTATTATTATTATTGTCTAATATATAAAGTAAGTCTAGTCTCTATATCGTTTCTTTGTCATCGATAGATTACTTCCTACAAAATTAATATGTGATTTTAGTTCAAGATTCTAGTTGCAGCATGTTGTTACAGATAATAAAATAGAATTCGATTTATTTTCTTTCCATGAAAACTTTGTCCAGATCGGAATTATTTTCAAATGTCCACCACCTTGAAAAGTGACGCAATATATAAAATACGGTCAGTCATCTGATCGTTTCAACATTGAATAAATTTATATTTAAAATTTCTAAATATAAATTTTGATTATAACAAAAAAGTTTTTGTAAACCCTAATAGTATAGAACTAGAGTTTTAATAAACTTTTATTAACATTACGTAAACCTCAACAAATGCAGGGAACAGATTTTCATAAATTCATTAAAAAAAAGGTTTTATTTGCATACAATTGTGTCGGCCTGCATCAATCACATAGATCTTCATACATGATGTTAGCAGAGGGCAGCTACACAACGCGTCATGATGGTGTGTGCAAATACATACACTGGAACATCTGTAAAAATCTAAACATCCAATGTAGCACTAAGTCCTGGGAACATCTACTGGAGAGGACTGTGGGAAACGATAAGTATACTATACATTATGATTATGTGGTTCCTACATCTACCTACCTGGAAAATGCAGCAGTAAAACCGGACATAGTCATATTAAATAAGGCAGAAAGAGAAACAACGCTGATTGGGGTGAGTGTTCCAAATGACAGTGGCTTAAACAAAGCAGAAAAGGGAGAAGGTGACAAAATACCAAGGCCTAATGTATGACATGAAGAAAAACTGGAACCTCAAAAACATCAACATTATCCCAGTTATAATAGGAGCTAAAGGCCTCATGAAGAAAAATTTCAAAAAGTATCTAGAAAGTATTCCCGGAAAACCAAGTGCAGAAGAAATCCAAATAATTGCACTTAAGGGAACGGCCAACATCCTTAAAAGAGCACTCGGTTGGAGCCTCTAAATAGCAGGTGATAGTCTGGCATTTGGAAGAATGTCCCGTCTCTATGCTAACGAAAACAGAAATAAGAAAAAATTTGTAAAAATGTTAAAAATGTACAAACATCAATTTTCTTGAG
Organism: Sepiola atlantica; assembly: GCA_963556195.1. NCBI lineage: Eukaryota > Metazoa > Mollusca > Cephalopoda > Sepiida > Sepiolidae > Sepiola > Sepiola atlantica. Next base: position 34,387,916 of record OY744554.1, read on the forward strand.
GAGACTATCATCAGTGCCCATAAAAAGTTCACTCCCTAGGCTGATAAAACAGAAGTGAATCATTTATTCTTGTGTTTTCTATGTATTGTTTCTATGTAGTATTTTGTTTTTATAAATTACTCAATGGGGAAAAAGTTTATTTACGTCTTGTTTAAATTCGAATGTACAAATCGTCATATATCCGTACTATGTGCATTAATTTATTCATATTTAACCCTAACCGTAACTCTAACCCTAACTATGTGCGTTAATTATTTTATATATAATCGTTAACCATCGATGAAAATATCCGCCCAAAATTTACTTAAGTAAATGATGAATGCTAATCATAACCCTAACCTGAACTGTGTGCGTTAATTAATTTATATTTAACCCTAACTCTAACTATGTGCGTTAATTCATTTATATTTAACCCTACCACTAACTATGTGTGTTAATTCATTTATATTTAACTCTAACCCTTACTATGTGCGTTAATTCATTTATATTTAACCCTACCACTAACTATGTGTGTTAATTCATTTATATTTAACCCTAACACTAACTATGTGTGTTAATTCATTTATATTTAACCCTACCACTAACTATGTGTGTTAATTCATTTATATTTAACTCTAACACTAACTATGTGTGTTAATTCATTTATATTTAACCCTAACCCTTACTATGTGTGTTAATTCATTTATATTTAACCCTACCACTAACTATGTGCGTTAATTCATTTATATTTAACCCTACCACTAACTATGTGTGTTAATTCATTTATATTTAACTCTAACACTAACTATGTGTGTTAATTCATTTATATTTAACCCTACCACTATGTGCGTTAATTCATTTATATTAAACCCTACCACTAACTATGTGTGTTAATTCATTTATATTTAACTCTAACACTAACTATGTGTGTTAATTCATTTATATTTAACCCTAACCCTAACTATGTGCGTTAATTCATTTATATTTAACCCTTACCCTAACTATGTGCGTTAATTCATTTATATTTAACCCTAACACTAACTATGTGTGTTAATTCATTTATATTTAACCCTAACACTAACTATGTGCGTTAATTCATTTATATTCAACCCTAACCCTAACCCTAACCCTAACTATGTGCGTTAATTCATTTATATTTAACTCTAACACTAACTATGTGTGTTAATTCATTTATATTTAACCCTAACCCTTACTATGTGTGTTAATTCATTTATATTTAACCCTTACCCTAACTATGTGCGTTAATTCATTTATATGTAACCCTAACACTAACTATGTGTGTTAATTCATTTATATTTAACCCTAACACTAACTATGTGCGTTAATTCATTTATATTCAACCCTCACCCTAACCCTAACTATGTGCGTTAATTCATTTATATTTAACCCTACCACTAACTATGTGTGTTAATTCATTTATATTTAACTCTAACACTAACTATGTGTGTTAATTCATTTATATTTAACCCTAACCCTAGCTATGTGTGTTAATTCATTTATATTTAACCCTTACCCTAACTATGTGCGTTAATTCATTTATATTTAACCCTAACACTAACTATGTGTGTTAATTCATTTATATTTAACCCTAACACTAACTATGTGCGTTAATTCATTTATATTCAACCCTCACCCTAACCCTAACTATGTGCGTTAATTCATTTATATTTAACCCTTACCCTAACTATGTGTGTTAATTCATTTATATTTAACCCTAACACTAACTATGTGTGTTAATTCATTTATATTTAACCCTAACACTAACTATGTGCGTTAATTCATTTATATTCAACCCTCACCCTAACCCTAACTATGTGCGTTAATTCATTTATATTTAACCCTTACCCTAACTATGTGTGTTAATTCATTTATATTTAACCCTAACCCTAACTATGTGCGTTAATTCATTTATATTTAACCCTTACCCTAACTATGTGTGTTAATTCATTTATATTTAACCCTAACCCTAACTATGTGCGTTAATTCATTTATATTTAACCCTTACCCTAACTATGTGTGTTAATTCATTTATATTTAACCCTAACACTAACTATGTGCGTTAATTCATTTATATTTAACCCTTACCCTAACTATGTGTGTTAATTCATTTATATTTAACCCTAACACTAACTATGTGCGTTAATTTATATATATTTAACCCTAACCCTAACCCTAACCCTAACCTAAACAATGTGCCTATTTCTTTACATTATTTATATTTAAACGTCTATTATTTTCTGTTTCAAGCAATTTAACCCCCGTTCAATGGGTGACCCAACGGTTCACACATGCTTCTAGTCTCATCGCAAAAAGCTCCACAGAAACGTTCTCGAAAGAAATTAGAAAGCTCATTAGTTAAAATATATATACGCAAAATATTATATCAATTTATAGTATCATATGTGTATATACATGAACTTGTAATATGTATATATCTATATAATAAAGTAAACACGATTTCTCCATTATACATTTCGAACCAACACATTCATATGCTAATCCGTTCCACCAGCCATTTACATCAATTCTTACAGCGTGTTTTCAGGAAATATGCGTTCCTTTTGTTTTCTTTTAGATTTTCTTAAATTGATATGGTTCATATCACAAAAACAATAAAAAACATGTGTCACAGTAAATATTTATTTACATTTTTATTTTTATTTTTTAATAGATTACTAGAATATAATTTACGGACATATAACGAAATAAAACGCGTCTATGCAAGATAACCACTTATTTCGCTTTAATTCAATTCCTAAATGCTATTTGTCGTTGTTTTGTGTTGTTAACTTAAAAATCAATTGTATAGCTTCTGTATTGAGATAAACTAACCCTACAAAGAAAACACTGGCAGAATTATGAAATGAAGAATATGACATTTCCCATATTACCAACTCACGTGTTGTAAAATTCGTATTAACGGCTACATGTTACTATATTTTATGATTTTATTTTATTTTTTTACTTCAAAAACTTGAGACGTGTTGTTTAGAAAAAATACACAAATATACATACACTACATTTTTTTCTTCATCTTTAACATAAGGGTATTTTTATACAATCACTCCCATATCTACAAGCAACATTTTCTTTTATTCAATGTGAAAGTCTTTCTATAGAATCACTCTCGTTTCTAAATTGTTATTTTCTTCATCTTTAACATAAGGGTATTTTTTATACAATCACTCCCATCTCTACAAGAAAATGTTTCTTTTATTCAATGTGAAAGTCTTTCTATTGAATCACCCTCGCTTCTAAATTGTTATTTTCTTCATCTTTAACATAACAGTATTTTTTATACAATAACTCCCATCTCTACAAGAAAATGTTTCTTTTATTCAATGTGAAAGTCTTTCTATAGAATCACTCTCGCTTCTAAATTGTTATTTTCTTCATCTTTAACATAAGGGTATTTTTTATACAATCACTCCCATCTCTACAAGAAAATGTTTCTTTTATTCAATGTGAAAGTCTTTCTATAGAATCACTCTCGCTTCTAAATTGTTATTTTCTTCATCTTTAACATAAGGGTATTTTTTATACAATCACTCCCATCTCTACAAGAAAATATTTCTTTTATTCAATGTGAAAGTCTTTCTATAGAATCACTCTCGTTTCTAAATTGTTATTTTCTTCATATTTAACATAAGGGTATTTTTTATACAATCATACCCATCTCTACAAGAAAATGTTTCTTTTATTCAATGTGAAAGTCTTTCTATAGAATCACTCTCGCTTCTAAATTGTTATTTTCTTCATCTTTAACATAAGGGTATTTTTTATACAATCACTCCCATCTCTACAAGAAAATATTTCTTTTATTCAATGTGAAAGTCTTTCTATAGAATCACTCTCGTTTCTAAATTATTATTTTCTTCATCTTAAACATAAGGGTATTTTTTATACAATCACTCCCATCTCTACAAGAAAATGTTTCTTTTATTCAATGTGAAAGTCTTTCTATAGAATCACTCTCGCTTCTAAATTGTTATTTTCTTCATCTTTAACATAAGGGTATTTTTTATACAATCACTCCCATCTCTACAAGAAAATGTTTCTTTTATTCAATGTGAAAGTCTTTCTATAGAATCACTCTCGCTTCTAAATTGTTATTTTCTTCATCTTTAACATAAGGGTATTTTTTATACAATCACTCCCATCTCTACAAGAAAATGTTTCTTTTATTCAATGTGAAAGTCTTTCTATAGAATCACTCTCGCTTCTAAATTGTTATTTTCTTCATCTTTAACATAAGGGTATTTTTTATACAATCACTCCCATCTCTACAAGAAAATATTTCTTTTATTCAATGTGAAAGTCTTTCTATAGAATCACTCTCGTTTCTAAATTGTTATTTTCTTCATATTTAACATAAGGGTATTTTTTATACAATCATACCCATCTCTACAAGAAAATGTTTCTTTTATTCAATGTGAAAGTCTTTCTATAGAATCACTCTCGCTTCTAAATTGTTATTTTCTTCATCTTTAACATAAGGGTATTTTTTATACAATCACTCCCATCTCTACAAGAAAATATTTCTTTTATTCAATGTGAAAGTCTTTCTATAGAATCACTCTCGTTTCTAAATTATTATTTTCTTCATCTTAAACATAAGGGTATTTTTTATACAATCACTCCCATCTCTACAAGAAAATGTTTCTTTTATTCAATGTGAAAGTCTTTCTATAGAATCACTCTCGCTTCTAAATTGTTATTTTCTTCATCTTTAACATAAGGGTATTTTTTATACAATCACTCCCATCTCTACAAGAAAATGTTTCTTTTATTCAATGTGAAAGTCTTTCTATAGAATCACTCTCGCTTCTAAATTGTTATTTTCTTCATCTTTAACATAAGGGTATTTTTTATACAATCACTCCCATCTCTACAAGAAAATGTTTCTTTTATTCAATGTGAAAGTCTTTCTATAGAATCACTCTCGATTCTAAATTGTTATTTTCTTCATCTTTAACATAAGGGTATTTTTTATACAATCACTCCCATCTCTACAAGAAAATGTTTCTTTTATTCAATGTGAAAGTCTTTCTATAGAATCACTCTCGTTTCTAAATTGTTATTTTCTTCATATTTAACATAAGGGTATTTTTTATACAATCATACCCATCTCTACAAGAAAATGTTTCTTTTATTCAATGTGAAAGTCTTTCTATAGAATCACCCTCGCTTCTAAATTGTTATTTTCTTCATCTTTAACATAAGGGTATTTTTATACAATCACTCCCATCTCTACAAGAAAATATTTCTTTTATTCAATGTGAAAGTCTTTCTATAGAATCACTCTCGTTTCTAAATTATTATTTTCTTCATCTTAAACATAAGGGTATTTTTTATACAATCACTCCCATCTCTACAAGAAAATGTTTCTTTTATTCAATGTGAAAGTCTTTCTATAGAATCACTCTCGCTTCTAAATTGTTATTTTCTTCATCTTTAACATAAGGGTATTTTTTATACAATCACTCCCATCTCTACAAGAAAATGTTTCTTTTATTCAATGTGAAAGTCTTTCTATAGAATCACTCTCGCTTCTAAATTGTTATTTTCTTCATCTTTAACATAAGGGTATTTTTTATACAATCACTCCCATCACTACAAGAAAATGTTTCTTTTATTCAATGTGAAAGTCTTTCTATAGAATCACTCTCGTTTCTAAATTGTTATTTTCTTCATCTTTAACATAAGGGTATTTTTATACAATCACTCCCATCTCTACAAGAAAATGTTTCTTTTATTCAATGTGAAAGTCTTTCTATAGAATCACTCTCGTTTCTAAATTATTATTTTCTTCATCTTTAACATAAGGGTATTTTTTATACAATCACTCCCATCTCTACAAGAAAATATTTCTTTTATTCAATGTGAAAGTCTTTCTATAGAATCACTCTCGTTTCTAAATTGTTATTTTCTTCATATTTAACATAAGGGTATTTTTTATACAATCACTCCCATCTCTACAAGAAAATGTTTCTTTTATTCAATGTGAAAGTCTTTCTATAGAATCACTCTCGCTTCTAAATTGTTATTTTCTTCATCTTTAACATAAGGGTATTTTTTATACAATCACTCCCATCTCTACAAGAAAATATTTCTTTTATTCAATGTGAAAGTCTTTCTATAGAATCACTCTCCTTTTAAATTGTTATTTTCTTCATATTTAACATAAGGGTATTTTTTATACAATCACTCCCATCTCTACAAGAAAATGTTTCTTTTATTCAATGTGAAAGTCTTTCTATAGAATCACTCTCGCTTCTAAATTGTTATTTTCTTCATCTTTAACATAAGGGTATTTTTTATACAATCACTCCCATCTCTACAAGAAAATATTTCTTTTATTCAATGTGAAAGTCTTTCTATAGAATCACTCTCGTTTCTAAATTATTATTTTCTTCATCTTAAACATAAGGGTATTTTTTATACAATCACTCCCATCTCTACAAGAAAATGTTTCTTTTATTCAATGTGAAAGTCTTTCTATAGAATCACTCTCGCTTCTAAATTGTTATTTTCTTCATCTTTAACATAAGGGTATTTTTTATACAATCACTCCCATCTCTACAAGAAAATGTTTCTTTTATTCAATGTGAAAGTCTTTCTATAGAATCACTCTCGCTTCTAAATTGTTATTTTCTTCATCTTTAACATAAGGGTATTTTTTATACAATCACTCTCATCACTACAAGAAAATGTTTCTTTTATTCAATGTGAAAGTCTTTCTATAGAATCACTCTCGTTTCTAAATTGTTATTTTCTTCATCTTTAACATAAGGGTATTTTTATACAATCACTCCCATCTCTACAAGAAAATGTTTCTTTTATTCAATGTGAAAGTCTTTCTATAGAATCACTCTCGTTTCTAAATTGTTATTTTCTTCATATTTAACATAAAGGTATTTTTATACAATCTCTCCCATCTCTACAAGAAAAATGTTCTTTTATTCAATGTGAAAGTCTTTCTATAGAATCACTCTCGCTTCTAAATTGTTATTTTCTTCATCTTTAACATAAAGGTATTTTTTATACAATCACTCCCATCTCTACAAGAAAATGTTTCTTTTATTCAATGTGAAAGTCTTTCTATAGAATCACTCTCGCTTCTAAATTGTTATTTTCTTCATATTTAACATAAAGGTATTTTTATACAATCACTCCCATCTCTACAAGAAAAATGTTCTTTTATTCAATGTGAAAGTCTTTCTATAGAATCACTCTCGCTTCTAAATTGTTATTTTCTTCATCTTTAACATAAAGGTATTTTTTATACAATCACTCCCATCTCTACAAGAAAATGTTTCTTTTATTCAATGTGAAAGTCTTTCTATAGAATCACTCTCGCTTCTAAATTGTTATTTTCTTCATCTTTAACATAAGGGTATTTTTTATACAATCACTCCCATCTCTACAAGAAAATGTTTCTTTTATTCAATGTGAAAGTCTTTCTATAGAATCACTCTCGCTTCTAAATTGTTATTTTCTTCATCTTTAACATAAGGGTATTTTTTATACAATCACTCCCATCTCTACAAGAAAATGTTTCTTTTATTCAATGTGAAAGTCTTTCTATAGAATCACTCTCGCTTCTAAATTGTTATTTTCTTCATCTTTAACATAAGGGTATTTTTTATACAATCACTCCCATCTCTACAAGAAAATGTTTCTTTTATTCAATGTGAAAGTCTTTCTATAGAATCACTCTCGCTTCTAAATTGTTATTTTCTTCATCTTTAACATAAGGGTATTTTTTATACAATCACTCCCATCACTACAAGAAAATGTTTCTTTTATTCAATGTGAAAGTCTTTCTATAGAATCACTCTCGTTTCTAAATTGTTATTTTCTTCATCTTTAACATAAGGGTATTTTTATACAATCACTCCCATCTCTACAAGAAAATGTTTCTTTTATTCAATGTGAAAGTCTTTCTATAGAATCACTCTCGCTTCTAAATTGTTATTTTCTTCATATTTAACATAAAGGTATTTTTTATACAATCACTCCCATCTCTACAAGAAAATGTTTCTTTTATTCAATGTGAAAGTCTTTCTATAGAATCACTCTCGCTTCTAAATTGTTATTTTCTTCATATTTAACATAAAGGTATTTTTATACAATCACTCCCATCTCTACAAGAAAAATGTTCTTTTATTCAATGTGAAAGTCTTTCTATAGAATCACTCTCGTTTCTAAATTGTTATTTTCTTCATCTTTAACATAAGGGTATTTTTATACAATCACTCCCATCTCTACAAGAAAATGTTTCTTTTATTCAATGTGAAAGTCTTTCTATAGAATCACTCTCGTTTCTAAATTGTTATTTTCTTCATCTTTAACATAAGGGTATTTTTATACAATCACTCCCATCTCTACAAGAAAATGTTTCTTTTATTCAATGTGAAAGTCTTTCTATAGAATCACTCTCGTTTCTAAATTGTTATTTTCTTCATATTTAACATAAAGGTATTTTTATACAATCTCTCCCATCTCTACAAGAAAAATGTTCTTTTATTCAATGTGAAAGTCTTTCTATAGAATCACTCTCGCTTCTAAATTGTTATTTTCTTCATCTTTAACATAAAGGTATTTTTTATACAATCACTCCCATCTCTACAAGAAAATGTTTCTTTTATTCAATGTGAAAGTCTTTCTATAGAATCACTCTCGCTTCTAAATTGTTATTTTCTTCATATTTAACATAAAGGTATTTTTATACAATCTCTCCCATCTCTACAAGAAAAATGTTCTTTTATTCAATGTGAAAGTCTTTCTATAGAATCACTCTCGCTTCTAAATTGTTATTTTCTTCATCTTTAACATAAAGGTATTTTTTATACAATCACTCCCATCTCTACAAGAAAATGTTTCTTTTATTCAATGTGAAAGTCTTTCTATAGAATCACTCTCGCTTCTAAATTGTTATTTTCTTCATCTTTAACATAAAGGTACTTTTATACAATCACTCCCATCTCTACAAGAAAATGTTTCTTTTATTCAATGTGAAAGTCTTTCTATAGAATCACTCTCGCTTCTAAATTGTTATTTTCTTCATCTTTAACATAAAGGTACTTTTATACAATCACTCCCATCTCTACAAGAAAATGTTTCTTTTATTCAATGTGAAAGTCTTTCTATAGAATCACTCTCGCTTCTAAATTGTTATTTTCTTCATCTTTAACATAAAGGTATTTTTATACAATCTCTCCCATCTCTACAAGAAAAATGTTCTTTTATTCAATGTGAAAGTCTTTCTATAGAATCACTCTCCTTTCTAAATTGTTATTTTCTTCATCTTTAACATAAAGGTACTTTTATACAATCACTCCCATCTCTACAAGAAAAATGTTCTTTTATTCAATCTGAAAGTCTTTCTATAGAATCACTCTCGCTTCTAAATTGTTATTTTCTTCATCTTTAACATAAGGGTATTTTTTATACAATCACTCCCATCTCTACAAGAAAATGTTTCTTTTATTCAATGTGAAAGTCTTTCTATAGAATCACTCTCGCTTCTAAATTGTTATTTTCTTCATCTTTAACATAAAGGTACTTTTATACAATCACTCCCATCTCTACAAGAAAATGTTTCTTTTATTCAATGTGAAAGTCTTTCTATAGAATCACTCTCGCTTCTAAATTGTTATTTTCTTCATCTTTAACATAAAGGTATTTTTATACAATCTCTCCCATCTCTACAAGAAAATGTTTCTTTTATTCAATGTGAAAGTCTTTCTATAGAATCACTCTCGCTTCTAAATTGTTATTTTCTTCATCTTTAACATAAAGGTACTTTTATACAATCACTCCCATCTCTACAAGAAAATGTTTCTTTTATTCAATGTGAAAGTCTTTCTATAGAATCACTCTCGCTTCTAAATTGTTATTTTCTTCATCTTTAACATAAAGGTACTTTTATACAATCACTCCCATCTCTACAAGAAAATGTTTCTTTTATTCAATGTGAAAGTCTTTCTATAGAATCACTCTCGCTTCTAAATTGTTATTTTCTTCATCTTTAACATAAAGGTATTTTTATACAATCTCTCCCATCTCTACAAGAAAAATGTTCTTTTATTCAATGTGAAAGTCTTTCTATAGAATCACTCTCCTTTCTAAATTGTTATTTTCTTCATCTTTAACATAAAGGTACTTTTATACAATCACTCCCATCTCTACAAGAAAAATGTTCTTTTATTCAATCTGAAAGTCTTTCTATAGAATCACTCTCGCTTCTAAATTGTTATTTTCTTCATCTTTAACATAAGGGTATTTTTTATACAATCACTCCCATCTCTACAAGAAAATGTTTCTTTTATTCAATGTGAAAGTCTTTCTATAGAATCACTCTCGCTTCTAAATTGTTATTTTCTTCATCTTTAACATAAAGGTACTTTTATACAATCACTCCCATCTCTACAAGAAAATGTTTCTTTTATTCAATGTGAAAGTCTTTCTATAGAATCACTCTCGCTTCTAAATTGTTATTTTCTTCATCTTTAACATAAAGGTATTTTTATACAATCTCTCCCATCTCTACAAGAAAAATGTTCTTTTATTCAATGTGAAAGTCTTTCTATAGAATCACTCTCCTTTCTAAATTGTTATTTTCTTCATCTTTAACATAAAGGTACTTTTATACAATCACTCCCATCTCTACAAGAAAAATGTTCTTTTATTCAATCTGAAAGTCTTTCTATAGAATCACTCTCGCTTCTAAATTGTTATTTTCTTCATCTTTAACATAAGGGTATTTTTTATACAATCACTCCCATCTCTACAAGAAAATGTTTCTTTTATTCAATGTGAAAGTCTTTCTATAGAATCACTCTCGCTTCTAAATTGTTATTTTCTTCATCTTTAACATAAAGGTACTTTTATACAATCACTCCCATCTCTACAAGAAAATGTTTCTTTTATTCAATGTGAAAGTCTTTCTATAGAATCACTCTCGCTTCTAAATTGTTATTTTCTTCATCTTTAACATAAAGGTATTTTTATACAATCTCTCCCATCTCTACAAGAAAAATGTTCTTTTATTCAATGTGAAAGTCTTTCTATAGAATCACTCTCCTTTCTAAATTGTTATTTTCTTCATCTTTAACATAAAGGTACTTTTATACAATCACTCCCATCTCTACAAGAAAAATGTTCTTTTATTCAATCTGAAAGTCTTTCTATAGAATCACTCTCGCTTCTAAATTGTTATTTTCTTCATCTTTAACATAAGGGTATTTTTTATACAATCACTCCCATCTCTACAAGAAAATGTTTCTTTTATTCAATGTGAAAGTCTTTCTATAGAATCACTCTCGCTTCTAAATTGTTATTTTCTTCATCTTTAACATAAAGGTACTTTTATACAATCACTCCCATCTCTACAAGAAAATGTTTCTTTTATTCAATGTGAAAGTCTTTCTATAGAATCACTCTCGCTTCTAAATTGTTATTTTCTTCATCTTTAACATAAAGGTATTTTTATACAATCTCTCCCATCTCTACAAGAAAAATGTTCTTTTATTCAATGTGAAAGTCTTTCTATAGAATCACTCTCCTTTCTAAATTGTTATTTTCTTCATCTTTAACATAAAGGTACTTTTATACAATCACTCCCATCTCTACAAGAAAAATGTTCTTTTATTCAATCTGAAAGTCTTTCTATAGAATCACTCTCGCTTCTAAATTGTTATTTTCTTCATCTTTAACATAAGGGTATTTTTTATACAATCACTCCCATCTCTACAAGAAAATGTTTCTTTTATTCAATGTGAAAGTCTTTCTATAGAATCACTCTCGCTTCTAAATTGTTATTTTCTTCATCTTTAACATAAAGGTATTTTTATACAATCACTCCCATCTCTACAAGAAAAATGTTCTTTTATTCAATGTGAAAGTCTTTCTATAGAATCACTCTCGTTTCTAAATTGTTATTTTCTTCATCTTTAACATAAAGGTATTTTTATACAATCACTCCCATCTCTACAAGAAAAATGTTCTTTTATTCAATGTGAAAGTCTTTCTATAGAATCACTCTCGCTTCTAAATTGTTATTTTCTTCATCTTTAACATAAGGGTATTTTTTATACAATCACTCCCATCTCTACAAGGAAAAAATGTCTTTTATTCAATGTGAAAGTTATTCTATAGAATCACTCTCGCTTCTAAATTGTTATTTTCTTCATCTTTAACATAAGGGTATTTTTTATACAATCACTCCCATCTCTACAAGAAAATGTTTCTTTTATTCAATGTGAAAGTCTTTCTATAGAATCACTCTCGCTTCTAAATTGTTATTTTCTTCATCTTTAACATAAGGGTATTTTTATACAATCACTCCCATCTCTACAAGAAAATGTTTCTTTTATTCAATGTGAAAGTCTTTCTATAGAATCAATCTCGCTTCTAAATTGTTATTTTCTTCATATTTAACATAAAGGTATTTTTATACAATCACTCCCATCTCTACAAGAAAATGTTTCTTTTATTCAATGTGAAAGTCTTTCTATAGAATCACTCTCCTTTCTAAATTGTTATTTTCTTCATCTTTAACATAAGGGTATTTTTATACAATCACTCCCATCTCTACAAGAAAATGTTTCTTTTATTCAATGTGAAAGTCTTTCTATAGAATCACTCTCGCTTCTAAATTGTTATTTTCTTCATCTTTAACATAAGGGTATTTTTATACAATCACTCCCATCTCTACAAGAAAATGTTTCTTTTATTCAATGTGAAAGTCTTTCTATAGAATCAATCTCGCTTCTAAATTGTTATTTTCTTCATATTTAACATAAAGGTATTTTTATACAATCACTCCCATCTCTACAAGAAAATGTTTCTTTTATTCAATGTGAAAGTCTTTCTATAGAATCACTCTCCTTTCTAAATTGTTATTTTCTTCATTTTTGTTTTTTATATCGTGCACTTTATTTATCGTTTTTTCCTTTTTTCCACTTTAACTGACATTGTCTTCTAACAGCCTTTTTAAGGCAAAAAATGAGTTGCCAATTCCATTACGCCTATAAGTCCGAGTGTCCCTCCCCCATTAACTTCCTAAGGTTTACATTCGACACGGACAACCAGAAATATAAATTTTAAAATAAAAATAAAGATATTATCGATTAATCTTTTGTTTTTATTTTTCTGTTAACTGTAATTAACTTTTAACGTTCGACCATTTTTAAAAGCAAAGAAATGACGTTCGTTAACCCAAACCCTAACCTTAAGTTCGAGTTGGCAATAAACCTCTCCATAATCTCAGATGGTAATCCCTTAACCCCCACAAAATATTTTACATAAACATCGTGGGGTATCGGTTCGCTCCGAACACACATAAGCAGCGAATAATTCAATAGTTCAACGTAGGAATCGGGAATTTCCAAAGTTAATGTACTTTCCCAGGCAACACCGGGGCATGGGTAAGCTAGTTTGTCTGGAAAGAGTTGGCTTTGGACATTTAAATCAATTCTTAATCATCTACGTTCATTTTAAGTACACAATTATTTACCGGAGTAAAATCTACTTTTAGCAGGAGTACATACACACACACATATATATACACATATATAAGTATACATATATATATATATATATATATATATATATATATATATATATATATAGACATATATATATATATGTGTGTGTGTGTGTGTGTATATATATTATATACACATATATATACATATATACACATATATATACATATATATATATTATTGAGTTAATGCTTATATAATTAAGATTAATGTAATTTTAAATATTCGCAAATTCTTTGAATTATCTAATCAAGTACAAATGTTGTTACGTATATATATATATATATATATATATATATATATATATATCTTCATAACTAACTACAGGGTGGGCCAAAATAAGGGTCTTATCTTTAAATTTGAATAACTTGAATTTGAATAACTTCCACAAAATAAAAGTTAAACTCACCAAACTTTATGTGTGTGTAGACTGACCCTTCCGAGATTTTTTGAAATAAACAAAACAAATTTTAGCCGAAAAACACTTCTTAAAACTTACAAAAACTAAAGTATTGTTTTTTACACTGTTTTGAGTTTTTTAAGCAAAAATAATGTTTTCTAAATGAGGGTACGTTCCTTAGGGCTAATACGGCTCATGCTTGCTTCGGAAGGGGTCCTTTACTTATTCTAAAAAAAAAATAAAAATAAAAAAAATAAATAAAAAGTTATGAATTTTTAAAAATAGCACCCTTATTACATATTTATATAACTATATATATATATATGTGTGTATACATATTTATATATATATATATGTGAATATGTTTATATATTTTTTTATTTAAGTATATATATATTTAGGTATATATACATATACATATATATATATATATATATATATATATATATATATATGTATACATATTTCTGTATATATATATGTGCATATATATTTTTTATTTAAGTATATATATATATATATATTTAAGTATATATATATATATATTTGCATATATATACATATATATATATATAAATATCTTCATAACTAACTAAATATTGTAAGTTATGAAGATATATTTATATATATATATATATATGCAAATATATATATACTTAAATATATATATATATATATATATATATATATATATACTTAAATAAAAAAATATATATGCACATATATATATATATATATATACAGAAATATGTATACATATATATATATATATATATATATATATATATATATATACCTAAATATATATATATATACTTAAATAAAAAAATATATAAACATATTCACATATATATATATAAATATGTATACACACATATATATATAGTTATATAAATATGTATACATATATATATATATATATATATATATATATATATATACTTAAATAATATATATATATATTTAAATGAATATATATATTTACATATATATATAAATATGTATACATATATATATACTTAAATAAATATATATATATACTTAAATAAATATACATATATTCACACATATATATGAATATGTATAAATATATATATATATTATATAATTCACTTAAAATATACATATATATGCACATATATATATATACATAAATATGTATACATATATATACACACACTAATTTATATACATATATATATATATATATATATATATACATATACATGTATATACATACATATATTTATATAGATTGAGTGTATCGACATATGCATTTAATTAAATTCAGGCGAATCGACACATACATGAATACAACGATTTGAATTATACTTGTGCAATATGAAATTAAGTGAAAGATCAGACATTTTCGCCTGGTGATATTTTAGTTTCTAATAACTAACGATCGATAACATCGACATGCCAGTGTAGCAGCCTTTTGTACATGTCTGTGTAAATTAAAAAATATTAATATATATATATATATATATATATATATATATATGTATGCATATATATATATATATATATATATATATGTATATATATATATATATATATATATATATATATATATATATATATATATATATATATAGATATATATATCAGGTTTGAAAGAAAGTAATGTCGTTTTTGTCCAACACATATATTTCATCTGACACATTCACATTAGGGGCTTTTTGATCTTTACAATAATTTCCCTCATTTTCTATGACTACTGTCCAACGATCAACTAGCTTCTTGATGCCTTCTTCAAAAAATGTCGCTGATTTTTTAGAGAAAAACAAATTTAGGTCAAATCGTGGTAACCCCAGACTCCAAGTTTTGAAACTTTTCCCAACTCGTGAAGGCATCTCCACACCCTAACCCTAACCCCTACACCTTACCCCAACTTTACCCCTTACCCTAAACTCTAACCCTAACATTAATCCTAAACCTTACCCTAAACCTAATCCTAATCCTTACCCTAAACTCTAACCCTAACCTTAATCCTAAACCTTACCCTAAACCTAACCCTAATCCTTACCCTAAGCTCTAACCCTAACCCAACACCGTAACCCCTAACCCCAACACCCCAACACCCCAACACCCCAACACCCTAATCTAAACACCCTAATCTTAGCCCTAACCCTGACCCTCACCTAAACTTAACCCTAAACACTAACCTTAACCCTAACCCTTACCATAACCCTTATTCTAACTCTAACCCATAACCTAATCCTAACCCTAACCCTAACCCTAACCCTAACCCTAACCCTAACCCTAATCCTTACTCCACATTACTCCAAACTTTCAAATTGGAGCCTCACACTAATTCTAACCCTAACCTGACTCTACAAGCCTTCAAATTGGAGCCTCACCACTGGGTGCATTTTTGTGGAATACCCAGGTGTATTCACAGTTTTTGGGGTTTTTTCACCACTTATCGAGGCTCAAGGGCCACTCGAGGATAAGAGTTAATACGTTTGTCGGGTTGACGGTGAGACAACACCGTGATGACTGTTAACGATGATGGAAATTGGGCAGAATTAGTTTACATTAGACTTCAAAACGACCAGGTTGTAGTCAGTTGGGAAACAGCCCAATGGTATTGTGTTCCATAGACGGGTAGTTGTAGGAAAGTAATCAAACGCAGTTAATGCCATTGATCAGCGTCAATACTTCCATAGTGTTCCTCAGCATTTGGCTGACAATCATTTCTTCTCATGAACCCTTTTTTCGGTTAGAAGCAAAGTGTAGTATCTGTTCCGGTGCTACACATGTTGTATTCTCTCATAGGTCAGACTAAAGCAATTTTCATTTTTGTTCCAATCAAGCTTGCCCCTTTAAGGGGAGCTGGATTTTCCCACATTAAAAACCGTGTGTCTAACTGTTCCCTTATGGGGAGACAAGTAAATAAGAACCGGTACATTTTTACTGACTAACCTTGCGCAGGTTACCCCCTAAAAAAGTTCAAATTCTACTTTTTTGGGGCAAATACATTTAAACAGCTTAAAAAAATATCCGCAAAGAAGCAATTAAAAAAGTAATTTTAATATTTAAGATTTTATCGTGGGGGATCACTTTCCTTTATAAATTTAACGTAAAATGAGCACCCATTTCCTGGCCACTTAACATTAAACGAGACATGTAACCGACTTTAAAACAAAAACAAACTAATTTGGCTAAATTTCTACGTGTTTTTATTCAATAATTAAAAAAATGAACAAATTGAAAAGTCAAGTTGGTTATCCCCCCCCCCCCTAAAATAAAATTCAAGTTTGTTCCCCCCCCCCAAAAAAAAAAACACGAAACTGGCAAAATTTTTACGTGTTTTTATTAAAAACTCAAGTCGGTTACATGTCTCGTTTTACGCTAACTGGCCAAGAAATGGGGGATCATTTTACGTTAAATTTATAAAGGAAAGTGATCCCCATCTACAATCTGAAATATTTACATTTTTTTTAAAATTCATTCTTTGCGGATATTTTTTTAGGCTCTTTAAATGTATTTGCACAAAAAAAAGTAGAATTTGAACTTTTTAAAGTGGTAAACTGCGCTGGGTAAGATAGTAAAAAAAATACCTAAGAACCTTTATTTCTCGAGTAGCTATTGGCCTTGATAAATATTTAAAAAAAAAACGTTGTTGTCAGATTAGTCTAAAGTAGTGGAATTAGCACTTGCAGACGGGAAATGGCGGATACCTCGGCTTATCAAATCTAAAGACTCCACAAGACCAATTGTTTCCGCTTATCGTGTTTTTCGTTTTCGCGATCGGAAATCTGGGAGGGAGAAAAATCGTAATCCACTTCTTTCACATGTTTGTTTAAAGATCACTGATCGATATCAGGTGTTCGTTGATTGGTTATTGTTGATAACTGACTTCGATTTTGATCTCGTTAACATTCTTTTTAAATAGGATTTTGAAAAAATAATCTATATGTTAATACGACTGCGTGTGTGTTCGTGTATCACGCTTACATCAAAAGCTCTGCGCATGCGTGCCGCACCTAGATTTGGAAAAGCATTCAAGTCACTGATGAGAGCGAAAGCTGGGAACGCTAGCGTATGTAGATAAAAATAATTTAATATTATTTATTTAAAATTGATAACAATGATATATATATATATATATATATATATATATATATATATATATATATATATATATATATATATGGGAAAAGAAGAATGAAGGTACTCGCACTCTCACCCTTCCACACTCCCACTCTCAAATCCCCTCATTTTTTCAAATCCTTTCTAAAACCGTGACGCTTACCTATCCACCAAAATCACAGAGCCTCCCCCTCCTTTTCTACCAATCTTCCATTCCTCTGCATACACATCTTCATTCACCATGACCCCTAACCTTCCTGGTCAAACATTCAACCCTCCTCTTTAAATGAAAAAGGAAAAAAACAAAAAGGATGTTTTTTTTATATATTCATCAACGTTTCGTCTTTATTTGTAAGACTTCCTAAGGATGATAATTTTAAGAAAAATGTCATGCAAGTACGTGAAAATATTGGGTTGACATGATGGGTTGATGAGAAAAAGTAGTAGCGATTACTGGGTGCGCAGATCCGAGGTCCGGGCTTAGTGAAGTCAGTAGCATGGAATGAAATAAATAAGGATGGTTCTGAGTGAAAAAGTGGAGGGGTGGGGGTGAACGGAAAAAATGTGGATGGCTGTTAGTGAAGAAGTAGAGGGGTGGGGGAAAGAGGATGAGGAGGGGGAAGGCTCTGTGATTTTGGTGTGTGGGTAATGTCATGGTTTTAGAAAATATTTGAAAAAATGAAGGTGGTTTGAAAGTGGGAGGGGTAGGTGCGTAAGAGTGTGAGAGAAGTAGTCGGAAGGGTAAAATGGGTAAGGGGAGCGGGGAGATTTTGTTGTGGGTAGGTGTTTAATTTTTGGAGAGTAGTAGGGTTTGACCAGCTGGCTATGCCAAGATTATATTAAAAAAACATCCTTTTTGGTTTTTCCTTTTTCATTGTCCATTACGTCGGATAACCTTCATCCTTCCTTTCTCATATATATATATATATATATATATATATATATATATATATATATATATATATATATATATATATATATATATACGTTTCATATAATTTATATATGCCTCTGTCTTCAATAAAAACAAATGAAAAATATAACTCCGGAACATCTCGGAGTCCCCCTTTTTATTTTCCACAACGGAAACGGCCCAATTGACCTCTCTGTCATCGATCTGATGTGATATTGGCGCGCCATCGAATCCGATGTCATTCTTGTTCTTTTTGGTTGGCCTGCAGGCCGGACGAGGTGAGAGAGGCAAGATCAGTTGCGACCACGTGGTCGACAGAGTGTGGGGGGTAACGTGTGTCCTCTAAAACTCTGCGACTTTACTGATGTCTCGCAGAACGGGACAACATCTTACAGACGAATTGCCAGAGACTGGAAAACCAGCGAAGCGGACGCTGAAAGTGACAGGTGGCAATGATTTATCGGCTCGGGTTCTTCTCGACAGGGCAGCCATTATCTGTGAACCTGAAAGAGAACGGCGAAAGTGAATTCTCTCTGTTTTATAACGTACAACAAACTTAAAAACTTACGCATGCATTTATTATTATTATTATTATTATTATTATTATTATTATTATTATTATTATTATTATTATTATTATCATTATCATTATTATTATTATCATTATTATTATTATCATCATCATCATCATCATCATCATCATCATCATCATCATCATCATCATCATCATCATTATTATTATTATTATTATTATTATTATTATTATTTATTCACTAGGGATTATCACACTGGTCATCGTCAGTGATCGCCCACTGCCGACAACCTGTGGTATTCCCTGGAGTCTGAGTGACAACAAGTCTCCTCAGACTTCCAGTATGCTCCACCTCTTTTCATTAATCACCGCTGATGACCTTGCGGTATCGCAACAGCCACCTACCAACGATTTCCCGCTGATAAGGGCCATTGGTCCTCTCCAGGGCCCGAGTGGCAACAAGCCTCCCCAAGGTCCCAGAGCTGTCCGCGCTCTTCCAGTGGAGGTCTGGTTTGCGCTTTCCCTCCTCGACCCTCTGTCCATAATTTTGTGGCGTCAGCCTATGCTTGCGCCTCTCTCGTGCGGTTGTATTTTCCCCGGTTCTGTTGTTTTGTGCTTCCATGTGTTTGTTCTCCATTCGTTGCTTATGTGGGTTGGTTTCCGCATTCGAGGACATTTCTCAGGATTGTAGCTGTTTTGATCATTACTGTCCTTTGTATGGTCTCAGTTATCCCTTTGATTCCTATTTCTCCTAGTCTTTTCTCCATGTTTTTGGGGACTGTTCCTAGTGCTCCTATGATTATTGGTGTTATACTGACTTTTTGTCATGTTCCATATTCCTTTCAATTCTCTGGCAAGTTCAGTATATTTGCTTCTCTTTTCCGTCTCTTTGATCTTCACTCTGTGGTCTGCTGGAACGGCAAAGTCCACGATTTTGCAGGATTTTTCTTTCTTGTTGATTATTATCATATCCGGTCTCCTTGCTTTTATGGGTTTGTCTGTTTGTACATTCATATCCCATATGATTTTGTGTTTTTCGTTTTCTAGTACAGTTTCTGGTTTGTGTTTGTACCGTTTTCTTGCATATTCGAAATTCAGTTGTTTGCACATTTCCCGGTGTACTTCTTTCCCCATGCTGTCATGTCTGTTCTTGTATTCCCTTTGTGCTAGCTTGCTGCATTCACTTATTATATGATTTATCGTTTCGTCTCTTTGTCCACACAATCTGCATTTGCTGTTTTCCTGGGTTTTATCTATCTTTGCTTTAATAAAGTTTGCCCTATCGCATTGTTCTGTGTGGCCGTCAGCAGAGATTCCGTTTCTCTGTTCAGGTTTCCTTTTCTTAGCCATGCCCAGCTGTTTTCATTGGCTTCATCGCTTGTGAGTCTTATAAAGCGTCCATGTAGTTGTTTTTCTTCCCACTTTTCCTTTCTTGTCTTTTTGTTTCTGGGTTCAGTGCTTCCGGGGTTGTTTGTTGGGCTGGTGTCTCTTGCTGTGGTGATCAGTCTTTCCGTGTTCTGGGTTACATATTTCTCCAGCTCTTTTTTGGTGTCTTCCACACAGTCTTCTATACTTACCAGTCCTCTACCTCCTTCATTTCTTTTCACGTAGAGTCTGTCCGTGTCGTCTTTTGGGTGCAGTGCATTGTGCATAGTCATTAGTTTTCTAGTTCTTTGGTCAAGGTGCCTGGGTTCTTCTTTGGTCCAGCCTATGAATGGTCTAGAGTATCTTATTAGTGATACAGCCCATGTGTTTATCCCTTTTACTAGGTTTCTGCTATATAGTTTAGTTTCTAAGAGTTTCCTTGTTCTTCGTAGATATTCTTTTCCAATCTTCTCTTTCATTTCTGTATATTTGATTGTGTCTGCTTCCAGAACTCCCAGGTATTTGTAACTATCTTGTTCTCCTAGCGCCCTCATCTCCTCTTGGTTGGGGAGTTCTATACCTTCTGTCTTTTCCAGTTTTCCTCTTTTGATCTCTAGCAGTGCACATTTTTCTATTCCAAACTCCATTTGGATATCCTGGCTGAATATCCTGGTTGTGTTTATCAGCTTTTCCAGTTCTTTTTTGTTATTATTATTATTATTATTATTATTATTATTATTATTATTATTATTATTATTATTATTATCATTATCATCATCATCATCATCATCATCATCATTATTATTATTATTATCCTTATTATTATCATTATTATTATTATTATTATTATCATCATTATTATTATCATTATTATTATTATCATTATTATCATTATTATTATTATTATTATTATTATTATTATTATTATTATTATTACCATTATTATTATTATTATTATTATTATTATTATTATTATTATTATTATTATTATTATTATTATTACACATGCGTATAACTTTATTCATGTCTCTGACGTCGGGAACTTTTTACAGGGGTAAACAAAGAGGTGAATACTTAACTTTATTACCTATATAGTATGTACACCGGGCCAGCGATTTGTATGTAAATAGTATGCGCATTGGTGCGGCGATAGGTACGTATATTGTATGTGCACCGGTTCGGCGATAGGTATATATATAGTATACGCACTGGGGTGGCGATAGGTACGTATATATTATGCGCACCGGTGCAGCGATTTGTATGTATATAGTATGCGCATTGGGACGGGATAGGTACGTATATAGTATGTGCAGCGGGGCAGCGATTTGTATGTATATAGTATCGCATTGGGACGGGATAGGTACGTATATAGTATCTGCACCGGGGCGGCAATAGGTATGTATATTGTATGTGCACTGGTGCGCCGAGAGGTATATATATATAGTATGCGCACCGGGGCAGCGATAGGCATGTATATAGTATGTGCACCGGGGCGGCAATAGGTATGTATATAGTATGCGCATCGTGGCGGAGATAGGTATGTATATTGTATGCGCACCGGGGCGGAGATAGGTATGTATATAGTATGCGCACCGGGGCGGCGATAGGTATGTATATAGTATGCGCATCGTGGTGGAGATAGATATGTATATTGTATGCGCACCGGGACTGCGATACGTACTTATATAGTATGAACACCGGCGATAAGTTCCTGTATAGAAGGCGCAGACAGAGGTGGTACTTTTTATAGAAATATTTCATACATTTACCCTCGGCAACGTAGGAGAAATGGTGTGGAAGAAACAGCTTTCGCAAAAGACAAAGGGAGAAAGCTGCGGTGAAATGGGACGACAAGGGAAGAGAAAAGTAGAAAGATAAAGAGACCGCTATAGAGAGAGGGAGAGAAATAGAAGTTTGAATATAAAGATGTTGCACACGCGATTTTTCTTCTATTTTATGTTTTTATGATCCCGAGCAACGCCGGTTAGCCCTGCTAGTCGCTTATCAAAGCCAGAAGGCCACTCGAGGATAAGGGTTGTTGAGATTGACAGCTGACGATGAACAACACTTTGAGAGGATTAGAAACAACGGGACGTTCTTGGAAAGAAACTTTGTTCATGGCAGTTCTGTTAGTTTAGGGTCCACAAAGGAAGAAAAGAATTGAAGCTAGACGATGTTGTGTACAAATTACTGCACATGTTTTTGTCATGTTGTGAAAGGTCAATAATTAATAAGACAACACGGTGGTATATTTACAAAAGTGTGTAATTACATAAATACAGAATAGTATGTCACAGAAAGACAGCTCCAAAACTGTGTCGTAATCTCCTCTATACACAGTGTCTGGAAGAGTCCATTTATTCTAAGAAATAGGGTAGATCACAATCACACAATAAGATAAATAAGACAACACTGTTGTATATTAACAAGAGTGTGTATTTATTTTTTATTTTTCTTATCTTTCTGTATTTGCTGGAGATGGGGCATCCTACCGGACGCCAGACATTCACCGGCTATTTCAGACACTCCAGCCGAGAGATCTTTTTAAGATTCTAACCGTCCCTTTAAGTACAGTTGTTTGTATATCTCTTGCACTCGGTTCACCGGGTATACTCGCCAGATAGCTTTTAAAATTCTTTTTTCATTAGTCCTGTTGCTCCTATAATTACTGGTATGATGGAGATTTTCCTTAGATTGCAGTTTCTTTTCATGTCGTACATAAGACCTTGGTATTTCGTAATCTTTTCCCTTTCTGCTCTGTTCAATCCTGCATCATTAGGGACACTGACTTCAACGAGGGTTGCTACTTTCTCCCTTTTGTCCCATATTACGATGTCGGGTTTGACAGCTCTGTTTTCTAGTTTACAGAAATGCATAATAGTATGTTACAGAAAGACTGCTCGTCCTGCGTCGTAGGCTAATATATATAATGTCCTGGAAGAGTGCATATAGTGATGGAATAGGGGCAGATCACCATCCCAACCTAACACCCCCTATTTTAACCTTGAGTCAATACTTTTTCCTTTTAGGGGTTATTACAATCAAGTCCGCCATCTTACATTTTCTTTTTGATCTTCAGAATCTGTTTGCGGGATTCGTATATCAAATGTGACACACATAACATCAATTAGTTCATCCTCTGGTTCATGTGTCTTTTGTGGATAAACCTGTGTCCCTTTACCATGTAAATCATGTTCCTGGTCCGTTTATCACCTATCCTTGTTTTCCAGTAGGATGTTTTTCGGACATCCGAAATAAACTTTTTTTTCTCCAACTTACATTTCTGTCATGTTCTGGTTTTGTATCGGTTGGCATCAAACATTGTTTTAAACTTCCTTGCAAACATGGCTCCTGCTGACGTCATGGATGATGATGCAAAAATCATTAACTGGCCTTTTCGGTATGGGTACTCATCGTTTTAAGGTCACTTTTGAATGTACCGACGAACCGTTCTGTCTGGCAATTGCTTCTTAGTTTAAATTCAATAGATGCAAATTGTGTACCGTTGTCTGATATAATACAAATAAAGACTTCATAGTGTTACATAATGTATGTATGTACGTGAAGAACGGTTATATCAGCTAGTATGAATTTAGTATCTACGTGAACCAGTGCAAGTTTTCTTGACTCTAAAATATGTGAAACAAGTTTGCTCTCTAAAATATAAACAAGCCTGAATTCAGAGATCAGGGTAACAATAAACAGGTACGTTGTGACAACTTCAGTGTCTCCTTTTCAAGCAATTACGTCACTTAGTTTAAATTCAATAGATGCAAATTGTGTACCGTTGTCTGATATAATACAGATAAAGACCCCGTATTGAGCGAACAATTCAAGTAAAAAACTAATGGTGTCTTACGTGTTTTGTTTTTTTACATTTTAATATTTCCGGCCATATTGAGAATATGTCCAACAGTATTAGGTAAAAAAAAATCATCTAGTGGGCCAGGATCTGCACTTCATAGTGTTACATAATGTATGTATGTGAAGAACGGTTATATCAGCTCGTATGAATTTAGTATCTACGTGAACCAGTGCAAGTTACCTTGACTCTAAAATATGTGGAACAAGTTTGCTCTCGGACTAAAATATAAACAAGCCTGAATTCAGAGATCAGGGTAAAAATAAACAGGTGCGTTGTGACAACTTCAGTGTCTCCCTTTCAAGCAATTACGTCACAATCGTAGGGACAAGAAAAGAAAGAAATTTTATAGTCAGTCCGTCTTTTAAGAGCATGGTGTACGGATGAAAAATCGAGATGTAATTCACAAAAAGGAAAATTGGAATTTAATTCCTAAAAGAGTTCATAACGACTGGTATACGCTTCCTTCTTATTCCCGTAACTAAGTAGAATTAAGTTCAGAAAAACAATTTGGCCTCTCTCTCAAATTTAATGAATGTGTGACTTTTGTTCGCGTGACGAGAAAATCTCTCACAAATAAAGACCCATTTAAAACTCTTCGGCGTGTTGCCTTTTTTCCTTTATGTGCACACTTACTTGATTACAGACACAACTACGATAATGATGATGACGACGAAGTGCACTCCGTGCTCAAGAAGGTTGTTTGAATTGTTCATTACAAATATTCTTGTTTTAAAGTATTTCCTTTTTATGTAACGTTAAAGATTATCTCGCCTTCAAATTGTACCTGTTCACCAGTGACGCTTTTAGCTATTTTGCTCGTTCTCATCAA
>OY744554.1:34418470-34428470 GCA_963556195.1 Sepiola atlantica
ACAAATAAATAAATAAATAAATAATTTTTAACGGCCCTAAATCACGTGTACATAAAAAAATTATTATATATAAAGCTCTATTTTGATGTTGAGCACTTTTTATAAACCCGGTTAAAATTCTCTGGATTACCACCCTGTGGATATTTTTTACCTGGATTATTACCATTATATATATATATATATATATATATATATATATATATATATATATATATATATATATATATATATATATATGTATGTGTGTGTGTAAATATATATATATATATATATATATATATATATATATATATATATATATACATATATATGTATAAATCTAACTGTTACACCGGCCGTTCTTACACAGGAGAAACAACACCGGTTGTCACTATAAATAGTGCGAGTCACCAGAGACACTGAAGACAAAGCACAGCCTTGTAACTGTCTAGCCAAGAGCTAGTCAGTTTCTTACTTTGTTAATACACTTGTTAAACCAACCCTCGACTTGACTTCCTTTATTTATTATTTACTGTGGGACAACTTCACAACACTAACTATCCCACAAAATTACAAACAATTCCTGATGACAACACAAAATTAAAAAGAATTAACAATAATTCTACTAATACGTTATATAAAATAATTAACAGACTTATCGCTGCCGATAACGCACAAATTACTAACCACCAACTTCCCAATATATATATATATAGAGAGAGAGAAAGAGACAGACATAAAGACATACAGACAGAGACAGAAAAAGAAGGAATGATCGATAAACACACACACACATATATATATATATATATATATATATATATATATATATATATATATATATATATATTAATATTCATAAATAAATATTAAATATTTATTACCTACAGACATCGATGTTTCATGCTAACGCAATCTTCAGTGCAGGAAGTTAATTCTCAACGGTCGGCAGGCGCGAACTCCGATCACAAATCGCCACTGATTTGCAGTCAAGAGCGTTAACCCCTCGGTCATAGGGAATTAGCTAATAATTAAGGAGGAATTTTACTTTGTAAATAGCGAGTCGGCGGCTAATTTAACACGAGCAGTTAAAGTGATCAAAAAACTGTATTTGGATCTTGCATGAAGCTATTTGTACTGCTTGTTATTAAACTCACTCAGAGTGCCCGGCCTTTAGTGAAGGGGGCTTATAATAATATTTATAAATGAATATTAATTATTTATTACCTACAGACATCGATGTGTCATGCTAACGCAAGCGACTGCTTGAAGATTTGACTCTGACTCTATGAACCGGGTTCGCGCCTCCTGACCGTCTGCAATTGTTACTTTCCTGCACTGATGAGAGCAATATGCTTTAAACTCTAGCGTCTGTACGTATAAATAATTTAATATTTATTTATAAATATTATATATATAATCTAAACTATGGCAAATTCATCAGCCAATTTCCCTCCGAAACTAAGATCTTGATTCGGACTATTGAAAGGATCTAGGCATGAGTCGTCACTTATATTCAACAATACTTGCCTGCAAGAGAAGATGCTGCCTAGATATTAGTAACAATAAGACATTTCTTTTTCACTCTCTCTTTTTCACTCTCTCTCTTTTTTTCACTCTCTCTCTTTTTTCACTCTCTCTTTTTCACTCTCTCTCTTTTTCACTCTCTCTTTTTCACTCTCTCTCTTTTTCACTCTCTCTCTTTTTCACTCTCTCTTTTTCACTCTCTCTTTTTCACTCTCTCTCTTTTTCACTCTCTCTTTTTCACTCTCTCTCTTTTTCACTCTCTCTCTTTTTCACCCTCTCTTTTTCACTCTCTCTCTTTTTCACTCTCTCTCTTTTTCACTCTCTCTTTTTCACTCTCTCTCTTTTTCACTCTCTCCCTTTTTCACTCTCTCTTTCTCTCTCTCTCTCTTTCACTCTCTCTCTCTTTCTCTCTCTCTCTCTCTTTCACTCTCTCTCTCTTTCACTCTCTCTCTTTTTCACTCTCTCTCTCATTCTCTCTCCCTCTCTTTTTCACTCTCTCTCTCTTTCACTCTCTCTCTTTTTCACTCTCTCTCTCTTTCTCTCTCTCTCTCTTTTTCACTCTCTCTTTTTCACTCTCTCTCTTTTTCACTCTCTCTCCCTCTCTCTCTCTTTCTCTCTCTCTCTTTTTCACTCTCTCCCTCTCTCTTTCTCTCTCTCTCTTTTTCATTCTCTCTCTTTCTCTCTCTCTTTTTCACTCTCTCTCTTTCTCTCTCTCTAATTTTCACTCTCTCTCTTTCTCTCTCTCTCTCTTTCTCTTTCACTCTCTCTCTTTCTCTTTCACTCTCTCTCTTTCTCTTTCTCACTCTCTCTCTCTTTCTTACTCTCTCTCTCTCTTTCACTCTCTCTCTCTTTCTCTTTCTCACTCTCTCTCTCACTCACTTTCTCACTCTCTCTGTCTCTTTCTCACTCTCTCTTTCTTTTTCTCTCTCTTTCTCTCTTTGTCTTTTTCTCTCTTTCTTTTTCTCTCTCTTACTCTCTCTAGATATATATATATATTATATATATATATATATATATATATATATATATATATATATATATATATATATATATATATCACTAATAATAAAACTATAAATACGGCTCTTAGTAACTATAAGACACAGCTTCCCGAAGATGGTCGAGAGACCGAAAGCGCTAGAGGAATGGCCCACGATACAACGTTAGGTGCCATACTCCCCCAATTAACACCAGAACACCGACGAATCGCTCGCCGAGTCGAGAAATTGACAAGGTTAAGTTAAGCGTCGTTGAGCCTGGCACGTACCAGATGGGTAACCATTTTGGAATGACAGTGGCAGTATGTGGGAAGACGTCGACACCTCCATACAAGAACTGCAAAACCTAATGTTGACCGAGATATACATGCGACCTGGGACCGCTGGTGAAGGAGGAAGCCGGCGTAACTTGCCTAGGGTGAATCTTGCTTCGTTTCGGGGGAAGAAAGAGAGTTGGAGGAGAGAGATAGATAGAGAGAGAGAAAGAAAGATAGATAGATAGATAGAGAGAAAGAGAGAGAGGAAGGGAAAGAGATGAATTTAAAGTCGGTCAGTGTGACCTTCAGATTATTACAGTGAAAACGTGAAAAATCAAATTTGTGAAGAAATTGGACAAAATGCTTTTTTTTTAAATAACGATGGTGTCAATATTTCCAATAATTTGGCTTTTTAAAATAAAAAAAACCTCATTTGAAACCATTTCGAAGAATAATAATAAAAAAATGTATAACTATTTCTTTACTTTATAAAAAAATTGTGTATTCTTAGCGGGATGTGGGGGTGTATTAAGAGTCTTTAAGATGAGTAAACTCGTTATCAGATTCTTTGAAAAAAATATTTCAAATTTTATTAGAATTAATAAAATTGCCATTGCGTATCTTTTGGCAAGAATTCGAATAAGGTTAAATGTTTAAATAATGTTCGGAAATAAAGATCTGAATATAGAAAGGGAGGTCAGATCGTTTAAAGGGGAGGCTGTACGCTCTTTCTATTTCACTCTCTGTATTTGAATTATTTTATATCGATGAACAGAACACCGGGACCAGTATATATTATTATAATACGTAATATGTATAGCATTTATTTATAATTTTCTTTTCTTAATTTCTTTATGATGGTGGGAGTCAATTTCAGGGCACACCTCTAAAATGTTAAAGTTAAAATAATAATAATAATAATAATAATAATAATAATAATAATAATAATAATAATAATGATGATGATGATGATGATAATAATAATAATAATGATAATAATAATAATAATAATAATAATAATAATAATAATAATAATAATAATCATAATAATAATAATAATAATAATGATGATGATAATAATAATAATAATAATAATAATTATAATAATAATAATAATAATAATAATAATTATAATAATAATAATCATAATAATAATAATAATGATAATAATAATAATAATAATAATAATAATAATAATAATAATAATAATAATGATAATAATAATAATAATAATAATAATAATAATAATAATAATGATAATAATAATAATAATGATAATAATAATGAGCCTTTGTTACTCACCGCGTTCCTAGAATACGTATGCCATAATTAATAATGATAAGTTACTTTGTTTACTCGCACATACATATTAATTTTATTACCTTCGCCAAGTAGCTTATGTATTCGGTTACATTTTTAACTGTTTGTGTGATTGCCCATATCGCTTGACCAATAGTCAATAGATTGGTCAAGCTATCGGTAATAGTCAAATTAAAAGTGATTTAATTTTGGGATACCAAGGTCAAGCTCAAGAAAAAAGTAAAAACCATCTCTTTGGTTATAACTTCGGTTATATTTATCGTAGAGACTCGCTACTTGGTTTATATTATAACCAATGAAGTCTCAGAACCATATAACATTTTATTGACTATAACATTTAACCTTGACATTGATCTTGCCCTGTTAAGATGGATATTTTGACAGAATTTAAGCTTAAGTTTATATATAATGTACCAGTCGTTGTAATATAACTAGTTATTGTCAAAAAACAGCAATAACAAATATTAAAACATACTTATAAAACGATCAAAAATAATCACATATTTCAGACAGGCCTAATAGCTTAATGGTAGAGCATTCGACCACGGTGGTCGGGGTTCGAGACCTGTCATAGTTGGTTCGTTCTGAAGAGTCGCGGTACGACGAAACACGTCTGAGCGGATAACTATTTTATTTATAAAATAAATGAATATATATATATATATATATATATATATATATATATATATATATATATATATATATATATATATGTCCCTAGCAACCAGGCGAAAGTATGTAAACAAACGTAGATTAAACTCTGCCCGGCTTAGGAAAGCCAAATGTACCAGCAGCCGCAATACAGCTAGTTATTATCAAAACAACAAACAATAAATATTTTATATATATATATATATATATATATATATATATATATATATATATATATATATATATATATATATATGTGTGTGTGTGTGTGTGTGTATCTTGGCAGCATCTTTTCTTTTATACAAGTATCATTAAAAATAACGGACATCTTGTGTCTGATTATTTTTTCTAAGATCATTTCCGTTTTTCTGATTAGGTTCTTAGTTTTAGACGGATATATATATATAAATATATATATATATATACATGCCTGGTTAACATTGCTCCACTGACGATGGACCTGGAAGGGTCCGAAAGCGCTTTGGGAAGCTATGGCAATTTTCCGTCTGAAACTAAGAACCTAATCAGAAAAACGGAAAGGATCTTAGAAAAAATAACCAGACACAAGATGTCCGTTATTTTTAATGATACTTATATATATATATATATATATATATATATATATATATATATAGAGAGAGAGAGAGAGAGAGAGAGAGGGGGGGGAGAATGGTAGTTTGCTTGAAGCATTGCTGGGAATAGTAGTAGTATGTTTTTAAAAGGCTGTGGGCAATGCAAATTCCGCGTAAGATGTAAGTTGGAAGAAAAAAAAAATGATAAATCGAATACGAAATATGACTTACGATTTATTTTTCCTTAAAATCTTAACAAACAGCTAACACCACTCTTGATGTAAGGAGCCAGAAAGATACTACTTCGAGGCTAAAAACTAGCAAACGATGAGTGTTATGGCTCAGAAAACAGCAATTCTTCCCCCTTTGTCAGAAACATCGTTCATGGAATGTGAGGACTTTAGGACAAAATAAGGGAAACGACAGTTACGAAGCTGCCGAAAGTAAACCCAGGTTAGTCACTTTCTACTCTCCTAGAAGTTTTAAGTTCAATTTATTACTCTGATTATCTATGAATAGATGAAATGGTAAACTAATCCGACGGTATGAGATTAAAAATGGAAAAAGCGGAAGATCTGTAAGCTAAACGTTTCGCCCAATTGTTATGTGAGCTTTATTAAGAGCGAACGAAAAATGCTAAAAGTGACAAAAGACGAGAAAGTCTGTAAATTATGGGGTATATATATATATATATATATATATATATATATATATATATATATATATATATATATATATATAATGAAGAAGAATGGAAAGGAATTAGAGAAGCAAAAGTCAAATCATAATTCAATTCAATTGCTCAGAGCAAGTTATATTCCGCAAAAAAGGCAATTTATTCAAGTTAAATTTTCCTTAAGCCAGGCTTTTCAAAGATCAAAATCTTATCATCAGAGGAAGTCGCTGGGATAGATAAGTTGGCAAAGGCCAAGATTTAAAATTTGTAATAATAAAATAAAAGTTGTAGGGGGAAGAAACACAGGGCAAAATTCTGCCCGAATGCAAGCAAATGTCCGATTGCTAAAAAGTCCGGTGTCGAAAAGTCCAGCGGAGAGAATGAGATGTAGATAGGTAGGTCGTTAAAAGGCCCGAAAGGTTGTGAGACAGGAATCAAAGTTAAATTCCAAGAAGCCACAACTTCAGGTGCGGCGAAAATAGAAAATCCAAAGGGTAAAATGTCCAATAAGTGCAGGCAGGCAGGCTCAGAAGAGAGTGAGGTGGAAAATATTCGCCATTAACAATACTTCCTGGGCAAAGATGTCAGAGAAAATGCTTTAAAATGGGAAAAAATGTAGCGAAAATATTTTAAGGTTAGCCCGAAGCGAAAGCCGGCTTGAATCCTGGATATTGAGCTATATACTCTTCACAATAGGTTTCACTTTTCCTAAAAGTTCGCTTTTAGTACACCACTTATATATATATATATATATATATATATATATATATATATATATATATATATATATATATAGTAGAAATTGGTAGTTTGCTGGAAGCATTGCTGGGAGTAATAATAAAAGTTTTAAAAACTGGGGGGTTAAACCGGTTTAACCCACCAGTGCTTCTGGCATTTTCTCGGAATCCGGGATTTTTCTTTTATTTATTTTTGACAAGGAGAGGAAAAAACTCTCTCGAAATATATCACATTGATCCCTGATCATCCGGAATATTACAAACTAACACTCTTGCTGTCTTGTAAGTTCGTCTAAGTAATTTAAACAAACCTTTTCTATCTATATCCGACTTATTTCGGTTTTGTTTTGTTTTTGTTCTTCACAGCTTCCAGCGATCCGGAACTTCGCATTGCCTTCAACCTTTTTAAAACTTTTATTATATATATATATATATATATATATATATATATATATATATATATATATATATATATATATATAGTGGTAGGGTTCAAATTTATATAAAGAGGGAAGATATGCAGATATGTACTGAGTCACAGATAAATACACAACATATGTATACATACATATATATATATATATATATATAAATGCATGCATATGTAAACGAAATATATATATATACATACATATACATACATATATATATACATATATATATATATATATATATATATATATATATATATATATAAATGCATGCATATGTAAACGAAATATATATATATACATACATATATATATATATATATATATATATATATATATATATATATATATATATATATATATATATATATATATATTAGTCGTCCGAGGCTATAGCAATGCGATGTGGTTGCCGTAAGACGGAAAAGTGAAACGAAATAAACGCAGGGAGAAAGTGAAACTCAAAACGATTTATTAATAATTTCACAAAAACTGATTAAATACCAAATAGTAAATACTGTCCGTTAAGTAACAGTTAGGCAAAGGGTAATCTTAAATTTTCGAAATAAAAACTTTCATTATTAGAAGACAACAATAAAAGACCGAATGGGTCGAAGAAAAACGGGAAAAAACCGGTGTCAGATCATCGACATACCGCAGAAAACAATTGGTAGTAGGAACGCAGAAAATGTCAAAATTCTATTAAGCAATCACACAACTAAAGTTAAAATACTATAAACATGTGTTTAATAATATACTAACTTTTTATAATTTTATTATGTTTAATTTTATATGATTCATTAATTAATTCTTTTCTTTTTTCCTTCCTCTTTTATTCTCTTTATTCAATTCAAATTTAAATTTGCGTATGGGCTGTTATTGTCAAAGGGAGATAACTTATTAAAAATATATTTAGAAATGAGATTTGAAATTTTAGAAGGAATTTGAATTGTGAAATGGATCAAAGCCAAGGAGGGGACCGTTGTAACAGGGTAAGGGGGGGAATAAGAAGGGATTACGGGTAAGGGGGACTATGGAAAAAATATAAATAAGTAAGACAAAAAAAAAGAAAAAGAAATAAAAATAAAAATAATAATAATAATAAAAAAACAATAAAAACAAACAAATAAAACTAAGAACAAAATAAAAATAAAATGTACTATTCATTCATACATTCACTCCTTCTTTTCTTATTTCTTTCCTATCTTTCATAGTTAATTTAAGAGGAACATATTCCTAGAAGTAAATTTGTATAAATTTATTCTATCTATTGACTCATAGATTCATCTATTTTACATTTATTATTTTTTCCCTACTTCTTCTCTTCCTTTTATTTTCTTCTTCCTCAATTCAGCCTTGTTATTATGATCCATTAATATATTTAATTTATTCTTTTAATACTATAATTTTTTTTTCTTTCTCATTTATTTCTTTTTTTTTCTTTTCCTTCTACTTTCCCCTTTTATCCTCTTTATTATTCATTTCTTTCTATTCTTTCCTTATTCATCCCAATTTCAATCTTTTATTTCCTTTATTTTAATTTTCTTATTTTCTACTATTATTTTATTCTATAGAGCATACACATACACACACATGAGAATACACCCATATTCACATACATGAATATATGCATACACATGAAATCACTAGGTCTAAGTCTAAGTCTAAGTCTAAATGCGTGTAAATAAAGTGCATATCATTCCATTCCACAATTATAATACGTAAAGTGTAAAAATGTGGGGTGGGTGGCGCTGGCAAATACCGAGGAGACAAAGGCAAGCAAAAAATGTGGGGTGGGTGGCGTTGGCAAATAAAGAGGAGACAAAGGCAAGTAAGTTGGGGGTGGGAGTGTGAGGATGTAAGAATCAAAGGATGAAGGGAGAAGACAACTCGAATCTGTTATTCAATGTTGGACGAAATTTAGAGATTAGGATAGCTTCCGAAATTCGAAGCTGACCTATATTGCGGACGGAGTTGAGGATGCGGACACTAATGGAGCGATGTGTGTTGCCACATGATATTAAGTGTTTATGGAAGGAAGAAATGTGGGTGTTTAGATGCTCTTTAATGCGTTGGTCTAGAGGCCTAACGGTACTACCGATGTAGAACTTTTGACACTTAGCGCATTGTAGGTTGTATACCGTATAGGTGCGGAGGCAGAGGCCAGAGTTG
This sequence comes from Sepiola atlantica, assembly GCA_963556195.1. Taxonomy (NCBI): domain Eukaryota; kingdom Metazoa; phylum Mollusca; class Cephalopoda; order Sepiida; family Sepiolidae; genus Sepiola; species Sepiola atlantica. The sequence continues at coordinate 34,427,791 of OY744554.1, forward strand.
GGGATGGGGCAACTAGCTAGAGAGCAGGGGTCTGGGGTGTAGTGGCTTTTTTTGGATAAATGTTGTCGGAGAGAGGTGCCTGTGTGAGAAAGTTGTATGTTAAGATTCTCACTACGTATGGCATTGCGGATAGCAGAAGTGATACGGTCGCTAAAGAAGGGGAGTTTAAGGAAGCAAGTGTTGGTGAGAGTGTGGTGTCTACGTCTTCTGGTGTTGTTAAGGCTGGATATGGTAGTTAGGGGGAAACCGTTAATTAATAGGGTTTGGTGGAAGGCTTCGGTGTGTGTTGTTTTATCGGAAGTAGAAGAGCATTTGCCTTGTATGCGGGTGATTTCGGTTTGTGCGTAACTAATTTTGGATTTGAGGGGTAATGCGGATTTGTAGTGGATAAAGAGGTTCCTGCAGGCGGGTTTTCTATAGAAAGTGGTGTGGAGAGATCCGTCGTCATTAATGCTGAGTTTGAAGTCTAGAAGTGAGAGAGAGCCTGAGGTGTTGGGATGTTCGATGGTGAATTTAATGTGGGGGGCGAGAATTATTAAATGTATTAAAGATAGAGGTAGCTTCCTCTCAGGATGAGGTGAGGATCAAAATGTCGTCAACGTATCTCGAGAAGAAAATATGGGAATAGCAGGTGCTAAGTGCCTGTTGTTCCAGTCTGTTCATGTAGGAAATGGCGAGGA
>OY744554.1:34433470-34440970 GCA_963556195.1 Sepiola atlantica
ATAAAGAACTGCTCCAATGTTTTATTATTTTCTTTCTTTATAACCCTGACTTTTAATAAACAGAGCTAGATAGATAGATCGATATATAGATAGATAGATCGATATATATATATATATATATATATATATATAGAGAGAGAGAGAGAGAGAGAGAGAGAGAGAGAGATAAAAGGCGAGAGGGAGAGAGGGAGACAGGGATAGAGTATTGATTTACTCCTCTCCAGGAGTTAGGCACAAGGCCAGTATTTATCTTACTCTCACAAGTAAAATGCGACCCAAGGTCGGGTCGGGAAAGGTGGGGTTTGGAAAGCCAGCGCCCGAGAGGTAAGCACTCTGACCATTAAAAATTGCCTGGGCAGCCCCGTCGGCATTCCCCGGTAGGAGCGCCTCAGGCAGTAAGCAATAAACTTACTCCTGACTAAAGAGGGGAGGCAAAGCCTGGGAGGGTGGACCTCCTAGAACTGCACAGGACAGACCCATAGACCGGGTAAATCAAGCCCAGAAGGCCAAGACAATACCAGTCTATGGGGTGCAGTATCCATCGGAACAGATACTACACTTTGATCTTAGCCAAGTGTATCGTAAGCGAGAATGACAGTTACCGTCTAAAATAAGAACTGAGGGTGAAACGCCATACAATGAGAGAGAGTGAAAGTGATAGATACAAAACTCAGATGGGTCACTCGATGAATAAATTGTAAATTCCACGTAATTAAAACACTTAACATGCAAGGGTTTGTTTTCAAACATACCCCAATCCCAAAACTGTGGAATATTTTAGCATGTATTTTTTTGTGATTAAATGTACAGGCAAAACGCCTCAGGGCAACAAACGGTTACTAGCTGAGATTAAATATAAGAATAGATATATTACTGAGAAATAATTCGATAGCTTCGAATATAACAATGGAATGTCCCGATGGTGATTTCTTGGCGTGACCCATTTTCTTCTAAACTATTTTCTGCTGTTTTTTGTTTTAGGCTTTTGACATTCTTTGTAAGTGACCATTTTCTATTTTAAACTTCCGTAATCGAGTTTTACACCCCAGAGCATTGAACAAAACTACCAGTCTTAAACAGTCACGCAATTTGCCAAGTCTTAATTTATACACACACACACACACACAGACACACACACACATTATATATATATATATATATATATATATATGATAATTTTTATTTACACAGACATGTACAAAATCTGCGACACTGGCATGTCGATGTTATCGATCAACAATTACTATAAACTGAGATCTCATCAGGCAGAGTTAGAATCCCATCTCAACCTCAGGGATCTTACCCATCGGCCATAGTCAATTAGTTAGTAAATATAGAGGAACTTTTAAAATGTAAATAGCGAAATCGGCGGCTATGTACCAGGCAGTATAGAGTGATCTACGAAACGGCGTTCGGATCGTGCATATAGCTATTTGTACTGCTTGTTATTAAAGCTACTTGAGAGTGCCCAGCCTTTGTGGGAGGGGGCTGATATATATATATATATATATATATATATATATATATATATATATATATATATATATATATATATATATATATAAAGTTAGTCCAACAAAAGATAGGAGGCAACTAATATCTTTAATTGGTGAACATCCGGATAAAACTGAAGCTCAATATACTGGATAGAGCATTAATAGCATAATATAAAGTGAAATAATAAAATAAGGTGCGAATCAAATTTTATTAGAATTCAATGTTCAGGCAAAGTACCTTAAAGTCCTTAACTCATGAGTTTTCAAAGAAAATTCTTCTCCTCAGATGACCTTTTCCGCAATGACATTACTGCAGGTAACAAAATTAAAATGTGAAAATATATAAAAAATATATCTAAAAATACATAAAAGTATATAAAACATCAATATTTAATGGCTGAGATAAGGGGAGATAATCAGAGAGAAAATATTTAATGGCTGAGATAAGGGGAGATAATCAGAGAGAAAATATTTAATGGCTGAGATAAGGGGAGATAATCAGAGAGAAAATATTTAATTGCTGAGATAAGGGGAGATAATCAGAGAGAAAATATTTAATGGCTGAGATAAGGGGAGATAATCAGAGAGAAAATATTTAATGGCTGAGATAAGGGGAGATAATCAGAGAGAAAATATTTAATGGCTGAGATAAGGGGAGATAATCAGAGAGAAAATATTTAATGGCTGAGATAAGGGGAGATAATCAGAGAGAAAATATTTAATGGCGTAGATAAGGGGAGATAATCAGAGAGAAAATATTTAATGGCTGAGATAAGGGGAGATAATCAGAGAAAAAAAATTTAATGGCTGAGATAAGGGGAGATAATCAGAGAGAAAATATTTAATGGCTGAGATAAGGGGAGATAATCAGAGAGAAAATACTTAATGGCTGAGATAAGGGGAGATAATCAGAGAGAAAATATTTAATGGCTGAGATAAGGGGAGATAATCAGAGAGAAAATATTTAATGGCTGAGATAAGGGGAGATAATCAGAGAGAAAATATTTAATGGCTGAGATAAGGGGAGATAATCAGAGAGAAAGGATTCAATGGCGATAGCTTTATACAGATATAGGATAGTGGAATGTGAGAACAGTTTTCTGGTCCGGTAGAGGGAGCCCTGTTTCTTTGCAGCAGGCAGGCGAATGACCTCTTATCGAGGCCGAAAAGCCACTAGAGGATAAGGGTTAATGAGTTTACCAGTTGGAAGGAAAAAGAAACACTTTGAAAATTGAAGATGATGGTTGAAATTGGGCGGGATTTTATTATTTAGAAGAATTTGTTAGTATTGGGTTTGAAACAAAATGTTGTAGTCAGTCGGTAAGAAACCCCGTGGTATTGTATTCCATTTTATTATTTATAAAGAATTTGTTGGTATTGGACTTGAAACAAAAATGTTGTAGTCAGTCGGTAAGAACCCCCGTGGTATTGTATTCCATAGACGGCAAGTTCTAGGAAAGAGACTTTGCTCATGGAAATTTCGTTTAGGTTTAGGTATACCAAGGGAGAAGTTGGCACTAAGATATTGTGGGGTCTGCGTTCGCCCCCGACGTCCATAGAATGGAAAATGTTACAAACTTTTTTTAATAAATTACCACAACAAGATATATTCTGAAATTACATAAACCAAAGTACTTAGATATATATGTTTCAGTTTAAACAAAGGCGTTATTATAATATCGTGGGGTCTTGGTTCGCACCGGGCGTCCATAAGATGGAAATATGTCACAAAGTCTTGCAAAAGTTTCAGAGATAAACTACAGATGAAGGATACAATTGTTGAATTTCCACGGGTGCCACTAGGATATATTGGTCGACTGAAATTTATTTGAATTTGGTAGGTAAGCTGCGAAAAATATAAAGTCGTCTCGTCTCTCCCGCCTAAAATGCAATTACCATTTTTTTTTATCTCTTCCATTATCCAGTCGGAGAATCGAGATGACCAATGACCAATCGGACATGTATTACTGACGAGACTATCAAATGTTCATTTCCTACCAGCTTCCAATTGATTTATCCCGCCCAAAAACGTTATCTTCCAATATAAATGGTTTTCGTGAAAACTGATGTGTATACGCCATTTTCTTTTTTATTTTCAATCGGTGAAATGTGTGATTGTTTTGGCGGGAAATGTGAGGAAATATATTAAGACAGATAGAGAAAGGGAGGAAGAAAGAGAGCGAGATAGAAACGTGGAACGAAAAAGAAAGGGACAAGTAGGGGGTGAAACATGGAGAAAAAGAAAAAGACGGAGAGAGAGAGAGGGGGGAAAGAGAGAGTGTACGACAGAGAAGGCGAGAGAGCGAGCGAGAGAGAGAGAGAGAGAGTGAGAGAAAGAGAAATGCAGAGAGAAAGGGAGAGAAGTTCGGATTAGACGATTTTAGATGTGTTATTTTATTCTTTTCGAATCGGCGAAATGCGCAGAGAGAGATAGAGGGAGGGAGAGAAAGAGAGAGAAAGAAAGAGAGAGAGTAAACGACAGAGAGAGCGAGAGAGAGAGAGAGATGAAGAGAGCGAGCGAGAGAAAGAGAGAGAGTGAAAGAAGGAGCATAAGAGTATTTATTTACCTCCTCTCTCCAGGAGGTTAGGCACAAGGCCAGTTTTATCTTACTCCCACAAGGTAAGATGTGACCCAAGGTCGGGTCGGAAAAGTGAGACTTGAAAAGCCAGCGTCCGAGAAGGTGAGCACTCTGGCCATTAAAAATTGCCTGGGCAGCCCCGTCGGCATTGCCCAGTAGGCGCGCCTCAGTCAGTAAGCAATAAACTTACTCCTCCCCAAAGAGGGGAGCCGAAGCCTGGGAGGTTGGCCCTCCTAGAACTGCACAGGACAAACCCATAGACCGGCGGAATCAAGCCCCGAATGCCAAGACAATACCAGTCTATGGGGTGCGGTATCCATCGGAACAGATACTATACTTTGATCTTAGCCAAAAGGCCAAGAAAAGAGGGTCGCGAGAGAGCAACGGTCGGTAGGTCTGTTTAGAAAATTAGTATTAAGAATTTAGATTCACTCCTAAACTACTTAACCGATCATTATGAATTTTCAAACACAGATGCTAGACGTAAAGCCAAGACGATACCAGTCTATGGGTACAGTATCCATCGGAACAAATACTACACTTTGATCTTGGCCAAAAGGTGCATAAGAGTAACGAGAAGGCTAGAAACGAAGAACAAACCGCCATTCACTCTAGATGAGTTGAACTGGCTTTCTCATTTGGAGGAAGTTTCTAGGGAATTCACAAACGGTCACCAGTCGCATGTATATCTCGGTCAGGGAAGATGACAACGTTAAGCTTTTGTAGTTCTTCTTGGAGGTGTTGACGTCCTCCTACATACACCGCCTGGTATTCCCAAAATGGTCACCCATCTGGTACTGACCAGGCTTAACGTTGCTTAACTTCGGTGATCTAACGAGAACTGGTGTGTCAACGTGATTGATTATGCTGTAAATGAGAGCTAGAAAAAAAGAGATCGAAAGCAATATATATATATATATATAGTAGAGAATGGTAGTTTGTTTTGTTTTGTTTTGTATTATTCTCTACACAGTCGGAGAAGAATAAAATATTATTCTTCTTCTGGTCTAATTATTTTTGAAAAAGGGATGTCTTTTCCCGAAATATCAAATAGTGATTTTTAATCACCCGGACATCACACGAACAGCTAAAACACTCTTGCTGTTATGTAAGAAAAAAAATAAATAAATAAAAGGAAAAAAAAGGAAAAATAAATAGTAAGTCTTATATCGTATTCGATTTATTGTTATTGTTTTTGTTCCTTTCCTTTCAACTTGCATCTTACCCGGAATTGCATTGCCCACAGCCTTTCAAAAACTTACTACTAATATATATATATATATGTATATATATATTCTTTGTAGTACAAAACTTTATAATAACATGAAAGAGACAATATTTATTAATCATGATGAATTAAGAATTAAAATGATGAAAGGGCAGCTGACCGGTTTCGTACCTCGCTCAACAGAGCCAAATATCGAGGTATCGTGTAAAAAATATAATAAAGATGCTATGAGAAGTATAGCGAGGGAAAAGGAGTATCAGAAATATAGCAAAACGAAAAAAAAAGAAAAAAAGTTCAATCAAATAGAAACAACATTAAGCCCGAGGAGATTTTCTCTTTGCTTGCAAAGAGAAGGTCTCAAGGACTTAATATAAATTGTTTCTGGGATCTTGAGATGGTAGGGAGAGTGCGACTTACTAAGAATGGAGAATAAGTCGACACTGAAAAATAAATAAATAAATAAACTGTTGTTACTGATTGACAATCATCGAGCTGAATCTTTTAAAGAGACTGCAAAATAAAAAGGCACTGGATTGATAGTATATGCTAATACATATATATATATATATATATAATTTAATAATTTAATATCCATTGATAAATATAAAATTAAAGTTGAACACTGTTAAGAGATATTTAAAATAAGCATTCATTTTACTACAAAGCAAGACTCCGAGTAAGATCGTTGAGTTCTCTAGTCTGTTTTGATGTTTACACTTAAACTTTCCGTATCACATGGTAATTTCCTGTGGCGATAAGTATAGAGTGAAAAGCGTGCGGAGCCAAAAGTTGCTCTGTGAACTAGGTTCGCGCCTTATGACTGTCTAAAATTATCATTTCCCTCCACTTATGAGAGCAACGTCGTCTGTAGGTAAATATATATATATATATATATATATATATATATATATATATATATATATATATATATATATATATATATATATATATATATATATATATATATATAAAGCTCTGACGAGGCTTGTTATATCAAGCGAAATTATTAGATCAAAAAGTCAAGATGAAGAAGAAAAAAAATATTGGTTTTATTTTTTATTTTGATTTCAATAAAAAAATATCTGCATCTAACACATGGTTTCTTATGAAGGCATTTTGCCTCTTTCTTTAAGTTTAAAATTTTAAAGATGTTTAAAAAATGAACTTTCCCAAGGTTATACTTACCAGCGACCAATCGTGATTTAAGTTCAATTTAAAAGAGACATTTACACCGTTAAGTCCACACAACATCGGACGTCACTTCTACAAGACCAGGAAGGATGGTTACGAAAAAAATAAGGTTAATACCTTTTATTTTCTAAAACTCTGACGAGACTTGTTGTATCAAGCGAAATTATTAGATAAAAAAGTCAAGATGAAAAAAAAATATTGTTTTGATTTTTTATTTTGATTTTAATAAAAATATCTGCATCTAACACATGTTTTTTTGAAGGCATTTTGCCTCTTTGTTTAAATTTAATATATATATATATATATATATATATATATAATTTGTTTTGTAAGATTCTCTGCACAGTCGGAGAAAATTTTTCTTCTGGTTTAATTATTTTTGACAAAGAGAAGTCTCTTTTCCCGAAATATTAAATAATTATTTTTAATCACCCGGACATCACACAAACAGCTAAAAACACTCTTGTTGTTATGTAAGATTTTAGGAAAAATAAATAGTAAGTCATATTTCGTATTCGATTGATTTATTGTTTTTGTTCTTTACAACTTGCATCTTACCCGGAATTTGCATTGCCCACAGCCTTTCAAAAACTTGCTACTAATATATATATATATATATATATATATATATATATATATATATATATATATATATATATATATACTAGCGCGGTTACCCGACGTTGCCCGGCATCATATGCAACAGCATGGTACGGGCAGTCTATTTTAACAATAACCGTGATGTTTTAACCACTGAACTATTCAGATATATGTTTATACACTTAGTTGTAACCAGATTAATATTAATGTCTAACATGTTGGAAAAGGATCATCAGGTACAGTTCGAGACGCAGAACTACTTCCATTATGTTCATAAACAAATTGTACATGTTAATACACTTATATTTTAGTTATATTCTCTAGTCTGTCTGTTTATTAACTGACAGACACCCAGACACACGGACGCACTTACGTAGTTTTAAATGTGTGTGAAAGGTGATAACGT
>OY744554.1:34450970-34453470 GCA_963556195.1 Sepiola atlantica
CTCAAGAGACTTCTGTATGTGATGTTATAAAAGGCGCCGACGAAGGCCATTTTGTAATCATGAAAAATAATGACGTTTTGACACACCTCACATAGGTTCTGTTTCATGCCCTTTCCTCGTCTCTCGTTCCCTCTTTGCCTCTCTCTTTTTCTATTTTTATCTCTTAATAGTTAAAGAAAAATGAAATATACATGCATCATCGCTCGCTGATATTCATACATTTTTATGCCACTGTAAATCTTAATTGAAACCTACTTTTACATCTATGTCACAAAATGATATGAGTTTTACTGGGACGTCCGCGGGTCGGATTGCAATAATAAAGCATAGCAGGGTGGCGGGTCGGACGCTAAGCCTTCGCGGACCGGATGTGGCCAGCGGGCCGGAGGTTGCCCGCCCTTGCTTTAATTAGTTGTCCTATTTTATTTCTTTTCTGCATCTAAGACACACCTACTATAAATTAAACATGGCGGAACTATCAGTTTTCAACAAAACTTCGGTCCGATTTTCTTTAAGTAAATCTCACGACACACTGGTTCCCATTAGATCGCTGAAGGTAAGCGAAGTTGAGCTTGGCGAGTATAAAATTGGTTATAATTTGAGAATACCGGGTGTTGTATGTGGCCTGAAGAGGGCATCGGGTCAACCAAGTTCTATCATTAATTTTCGATTTTTGAGCTATTATCGAGACTCCACGTAATTCGCGCATGAATCTCGGTACATGCAGACGCGCACCTGGTGAAGAGGCTATTATCACAATGATTCGTCAAGCTGAAGCACAACTCACAGCGACCGACAGAAAATAGTTCATTCATGTAAGCTGTTACAGTAATACCTGTGTGGGCAGAATAATCACCACACAACAGATATTACATTACCCTAAAAAAAATGGAGGTACTGCCTGGGAGAATGGTATCATAACAATAAAAAGATAATAATAATAATAATAATATAATAATAATAATAATAATAATAATAATAATAATAATAATAATAATGATAATAATGATGATGATGATGATGATGATGATGATGATCTGGGATATGGATATACAAACAGACAAACTCATTCAAGCAAGGAGACCGGATGTTATAATAATCAACAAGAAGGAAAAATCTTGCAAAATCGTACACTTCGCCGTTCCAGCAGTCCACAGAGTGAGGATCAAAGAAACTGAAAACCGAAGCAAATACACGGAACTTGCCAGAGCACTGAAAGGAATACAGAGCATGAAGAAAGTCAGTATACTACCAGTAATCGTTGGAGCACTAGGAACAATAAAAAAAAACTGAAAAAAACTGTGAGAAATTGGAATCAAATCGATCATTAAAACTATAAAAAAGAATGGCAATGATCAAAACAGCTGCAATCTTAAGAAAAATCATCGAATGCGGAAACCAACCCGCATAAGTTACGAAAGGTCACATGGAATCTACAACATGAAGAAAACAAAACCACAGTAAGAACACCACATCACAAAGGTACAGAAAATGCAAGAAACATCTCTTTATGAGCCCCCCCCCCAATGAATTACATCGGCCCCAGCTGACACGATACAAAAATGAACCAATGAACAGAAATCGCCCCCCAAATAAAATGAAATAAAATAAAAAACAAATTTTAAAAAATGGTGCCGGCCTAGGCTGACACCACACAAAATATTTGCATAGGGTCAAGGAGGATGAGAAGACCGAGGAGGGACAGCACAAACCAGACCTCCACTGGAAAAGTGCAGAGAATGCTGGGACCTGGGGAGGGGGAGGCTTATTGCCACTCAAATCCCAGAGAAGACTAATGGTCATTACCAGCGAGAAATCAATGGTAAACGGCTGTTGCGATACTGCAAGGTTATTTGCAGTGGTTATCAAAAAGAGGTGGAGAATACTGGAAATCTGGGGAGACTTGCTGTCACTCAAGCTCCAGAGAATACCCCCGGCTAATGACCTGTGTTAACACTCCTAGTGAGTACAAATAATAATGATAAAATAATAATAATAATAATAATAATAATAATAATAATGAAATAATAATAATAATAATGATAATAATAATAATAATAATAATAATAATAATAATAATAATAATAATAATAATAATGATAAAATAATAATAATGATAAAGTAATAATAATAATAATAATAATAGTAATGAAAAAAAAATAATAATAATAATAAAAATAATAATTATGATTAAATAATAATGATAATAAAATAATGATAATAATAATATTAATGATAAAATAATAACAATAATAATAATGATAAAATAATGATAAAATAATAATAATGATAAAATAATAATAATAATAATGATAAAATAATAATAATAATTAAGATAATAATAATATTAATGATAAAATAATAATAATAATATTAATGATAAAATAATAATAATAATAATAATAATAATAATAATAATAATAATAATAATAATAATAATAATAATAATAATAATAATAATAATAATAATAATAATAATGATAAAATAATAATAATAATT
>OY744554.1:34460970-34470970 GCA_963556195.1 Sepiola atlantica
AAAGTAGCTCGTGCATTATTTCTTCCACCAAGCCAACAAGCAAATAATCGGTCCCAAATACATTCAATAAAACTATAAAACCGGAACAATGCACGAGCTACTTTTCTAAGACTTTTCTAGGACTTTCTTTTGTTATCGTTGTTCTTCCTTGCTTTTTAATTTTGACTTTTATTTTTATTTTTTTCCTCTTCTCTTCTTAAGTGACCTCAACTATTGCAACGCCACATTGTGTATTGTCGGCAGTTGAAACCAGTATTCCAGACATTTAATTTCCCTGATGATCTGCCAAGCAAGTAACTGCTTGGTAGTGAAACACGTGTAGGAAAAAACATTTAATTTGAATAAATAATATTTGTAAGAAAAAATATCTTTAATGGTGATCATTGGTGTCCTGAAAGGAATGCTTTGGTAAGCCTTCATAAAATCACATATAAATGCTCTGTACTCTGTAATCGAGTATCATCGAGCTTGTTTTTTATCGGAACAACCCCGGTCTTCACTGAATGATCTATTTTATAAGTGAAAAATCTAAATCTCTCTCTCTCTCTCTCTCTCTCTCTCTCTCTATATATATATATATATATATATATATATATATATATATATATATTATTACGTATATATGCATATATATACATTTTTTTTACTAAGGGGTCACCACTTATCAATGTCTAAAGGTCATCTGAAGATAAGTGTTAATGTATTTGTCAAATTGACGGCGAGACAACACCTTGAGGTTTGAACCTGTGCAGAATTTTATTAGTTAAGACTTGAAAACAACTATGTTGTTGTCAGCTAGGAAGCAGCCCCGCGGTATTGTGTTCCACAGACGAGTAGTTTTGGAAAAATAAATTTTGCTCATGGAAGCTCCATTTAGTTTTAGGTACACGGAGAGAGCAAATAAAATAATTGGCAGTAGCTAGACGAGTTTTTATTTTTTAATTTTTTTTACAGAGGGAAACAACCTACCATGAAGATGACAATAGAGTGGAAAATGACTAGCATCATCTCTCTCGTGAGAAAGAGGCTGTAAGGAAGAAGAGAGTGCATCCCTCACTAGATTTGGAAGTTGGGTTTGTACTCTGTCAAGTCAGGAAACGGTGCACCTCCCCAGATGTGGCAACAGTACCTCCCCATCTGAGGACGTATTCGACCATTATACAGGTAGAGGATTGCGTCAGGCATGAGACACTTTCTTGGGCGGTAAAATGATCCAACCATTTTTCCAGCGATGTTAGCAACGACACTGACTGAATGTAAGTGTAAACATTGTCAAGTGCCGGGAGCTCGAATTAGTTTTACCCAATGAGCTATGCCTTAAAGCTAATGGCAGTTGGCAATATCCTTTTTATATAGTAGCACAGCTCTTCAGTGCGGCTAGACCACCTAGTGCCTCAAGCCTGGGTTGAAACTCAACCGTATACATATATATATATATATATATATATATATATATATATATATATATGTCCACTAAAAATCCATGCTAGACCTCACCACAACAAAGACTCAGCAACCCCCTCTCCTCTCTCCCACCCTAAGACAAATTCACCAACACTCCCACCCCTCCCCTTTTTCACTCACAGCCATCCACATTTATTTCACTCCTTGCCACCGACTTCTCTCAACCCAGACCTTGGTCCTGCGCTCCCAGTAGTGGCTACTACTTCTTCTCATTAACCCATCATGTCAACCCAATATTTCTATGTACTTGCATGACATTTTTCTTAAAATTATCATCCTTAAGAAGTCTTACAAATAAAGACGAAACGTTGATGAACACAAAAAAAAAATCTTTTGGTTTTTCCTTTTTTAATTTCCCATATATATATATATATATATATATATATATATATATATATATATCGCAGTATTTTTATAACGATCGCTCTATAGAGTTAATATAAAAAAATATGTGTGAAACATAATACACCCACTTTTTTTTTAACGGATAATATGCCAGCAGTAATATGCCATTGTATACGTCTTTAGAAATAACCGCGAAACGCTTGTCGCAAACAAAACAAACAAAAAACGTCCAATGCACAAATCAATCAGACATCTGAGCCAAGAACGTCAGACGTTTATCAATTCATCGAACGGATCGATACTGTTCTGGTGTGAGATTAATCTACATCTGTCGATTCGCCTTCGATCGGCGAGTCTCCAGCGAGATAATCGCAGACACTGCCAGACCGTTTTGCGGCGAATCAAACTGGAACAAAAGAACTGCGCCGCGGTCGTCGCAAAGCAAAGTTAATCTTCATGGAAATTGCCAGACGCGACTTCTTTCGAGGATCTGGATGGAAAGAAAGATGAAAGGAACTCTGATAGAAAAATATGTGTTACAAAATTAATTAGGTATGCACCCCTCTCCCCCCCTCTCTCCCCCTCTCTTCCTCTTTCTTTCTCTCTTTCTCACGTACTCCTCCTCCCCTCTCTCTCTCTCTCTCTCTCTCTCTCTCTATTATAATATGAAATGAAGTAATAAAATAAGGTGTCAATCAAATTTTATTAGAACCCAAAGTTCAAGCAAAGTATCCTTAAGTCCTTAGCTCATGAGTTTTCAAAGATAATTCTTCTCTTCAGAGGACCATTACCGCAGTTATACTACTACAGGTAATAAAATTACGCTCTGAAAATATATAAAATTATATACACAAATACATAAAAATACATAACATCAAACATATCAACCCAAAAATGTATGTATTTTTATGTATTTTTATGTATTTGTGTATATAATTTTATATATTTTCAAAGCGTAATTTTATTACCTGTAGTAGTATAACTGCGGTAATGGTCCTCTGAAGAGAAGAATTATCTTTGAAAACTCATGAGCTAAGGACTTAAGGATACTTTGCTTGAACTTTGAATTCTAATAAAATTTGATTGACACCTTATTTTATTACTTCATTTTATATTATATTATTAATGCTCTATCCAATATATTGAGCTTCAGTTTTTATCCGGATGTTTCACTAATTATAAGATATTAGTTGACGCTTATATCTTTTGTTGGATTGCTTCATATATATATATATATATATATATATATATATATATATACATATATATATATATATATATATATATATATATATATATATATATATATATAAGAGGATTTAATGAATTAGAACATTACAAGTGTTCCAGGAATTAGAACATCAAGTCTAGTATAGCGTACGGTCGTTTCCAAAACATTCTGGAAATACTTTATTTTATTTTTTTAAATTAAGAAAGCTATTCCAAAACGCGTTTTCATCAGCGCCTTTAACATCACGTCTTACATAAATTCAACGAAAAATAACAAGCTCGTCTTAGAGGAACATCTATTGATAGGAGGAGCCACAGAGACAAATATTAGAAAAAGGAACAAGTTACAAATATAAAATAAAATAGAAAGATAAAATGATAATAATAATAAAACATTATAAAAATTATAAAAATTATACAAATAAAATAAAATGAAAATAAAAATAAAAATAAGAACAAAAATAAAATAAAATATGATATAAAATATAAAAAGTAATAAAATATAAAAAGGAAAAATAAAATAAAAGGATTAAAAATTAAAAATTAAAAATAATAAAATAAAACATAAAGTAAAATAGAATAAAATAAAATAAAATAAAAAATAAAAGTAAGTATAATAATAATAAAAGTATACGATTGTCAAACCATCATTAATTTTGCCATGAAACAAAAACAATTAAATAAGTAAAGACTGAATTTTGGTCATTGGAATTTAACTAACTGGTTATATATATATAATTGAAAATATTTAATATATATATATATATATATATATATATATATATATATATATAGATAGATAGATTTTTCACTTATAAAATAGATCATTCAGTGAAGACCGGGGTTGTTCCAATAAAAGTTCCAATAAAATTATCATCGAGCTATATATATATATATATATATATATATATATATATATATGTGTGTGTGTGTGTACAAGAAACCTCTCCAACCACCGATTGTCATGGCAAATAACACCCTACCTAAGAGTTCATCATTCAAACTCCTCGGCCTAACTTTTACAGCTAACATAAATTGGAACAAATACATTGAAGACATTGCCAAGGCTGCCGCAAAGAAGGTTGGCTCCCTCTACCGTGTTAGTAAACTCCTCACACCTGACATTATCCTGTATCTCTACAAAGCCACCATCCGCCCATGCATGGAGTATTGTTGTCACATCTGGCTGGTGCATAATCTACTAGTCTCTCCCTCCTTGACAAGGTCCAAAAAAAATCGCCAACCTAATAGGCTCATCAATGTCAACCAAGCTCCAGTCCCTGTCCCATCGCCGCAATGTAGCATCCTTATGCTTGTTTTATAAATACTTCAATGGATTATGCTCTGATGACGTAAATTCAGTAGACCAACTCGACAGTCAACTAAATCCTATCCATTCACTGTGGAGGTCCCAGATGCCAGAGTACTTTCTACTCAAATAGCTTCTTTCCTCGTGCTGCTGGCCTCTGACACTCCCTCCCTGCCCCCTGTTTCCCCGACAGTACTGACATGCAGAAATTTAAAACTAATGTGAACAGACATCTCGCTGCGCAGATCCCAATTTAGGTTGACCCCCCCAACCTTCTCCCTTTTCTTTTTCTCAGTAGCCCCTTACGTCTACAGTGGCAGCCTGCCTTGTTTGGGGTGAACTATGTTTTAAAAAAATACATATATATAAGGAAACAATGATACTATTAATTTATATATGCTCTGTTGTCTACTGTTAACATTCATCGAGCTTTTACATTGAAAAGTTCTAGTAATTTTTCTTTAAAATTTTATACACAAATATATATATATATATATATATATATATATATTTAGCAATAGATAAAGTGAAATAATAGAATAAGATGCGAATCAAATTTTATTACAGTTCAATGTTAAGGCAAAGTTCTTTAAAGTCCTTAACACATGAGTTTTCAAAGAAAATCTTCTCCTCAGAGGAGCATTACCGCAATGACATTACTGCAGGTAATAAAATTTAAACTTTGAAAATATATTAAAAAAATATATATAAAAATACATAAAGGCATATAAAACATCAAATATATCGGCCCAAAACATACTTTTTTGTAAACCTATACAGTTGATCCACGTCAACAAGTTTAAAATAGCTCCAGGCAAGACATCAAAGAGGTTGATTAAGAAATAATCCAAATGGTGAATGGTGGTCCAAAACTTCAAAAAGTTATCCAGGCGGGAAATCTGTTTGCTATCGATGCAGTAGATAGCAGTGAAAAGTGTATTTAAGGTGTATGCAAATTAATAAAACGATAAGAAAACGATAGGGAAAACAAATCATATGAAAAGATCTTGCGGTCTATGCAATTCATAGGTCGTAATGATTACCACAGCACCTAAACGTTTAAATTTAATCAACTCTAGAAATGAATTAGTTTCCAAATGTCGCCATAGGAGGAAATTCAAGTATGCACAATTCAGCCCACCACCAAACCCACCGTAACTGTTTGAGTGAGTGTCGGGACTGGCTTCGGAGTATCCAGTTGTAAGTTGTTTGTACATACTAGAAGCTCTACTCATTAAAACTAAAAAAACTGCTATTAACAAGATTAATTTTAACACTAGCACTACTATACTTAAATGCTTATGATACTTAATAAACATAGTTAAATTTTCCCGCCATAATTAATTATAAATCTCACTCCAGGCCTTTACCTGTTTGTCATTATTCCACTGACGATGGACCCAGACGGGTCAGAAAGTACTCTGGACCAACATGTACACTATGGCAGTTTCATCAGCCAATTTCCTTCCGAGATTAAGATTTTAATCCGGAAAATTGAAGGGATCAACACTAAAATAGCCAGACAAAAATTGTCGCTAATTTTTAATAATATATATATATATATATATATATATATATATATATATATATATATATATTAAAGCAAGGAATATAGACGTTTGGGGGGGGGGAATAAAAGTGAAAAGTTTAAAAACGAGACGAAACAAAACAATACATGAATATACTTAGCCGGCTTACGTCCACACTCATCAGAGTGTTATATATTGACGGGCGTAACTTGGGGTGGGATATAAGAACCTTTATGACAGTGTTAGATAATGGCTTGGACGCATCTATTCGAGATGGGGTTTGACTTTCGCGGTTGTAGCGGAGTCATCCCGTACGAGGCTACGGATGGTTTTCCCACGCCGGGAACGACTGCTGACGTGATTTTAGGTTGCTGAGGTCAAGGGTCAGATTGCACCTGTGTGTTTACAACGAGAGTTGGTGCGAGATTTCGCTAGCGTGGGAACATTGAATTGGATTTTGAGTCAGTTACTGTCTGGACGCGAGAGAGTCAAGATCCAAAAATGTGATGTTAACAGAAGGGAGTATTCCCTAAATGGAAGACAGGCGAAAGGATCCCCCCTCTCTCTAGGAATAGTTTAGGAAACAGTAATAATTTTACTACGATATTCGTAAATCTCTCTCTTTCTCTCTCAACGATAGCAAGACACAACGCCACGGCAATACAAACGACGCCTGAATAAAAGTAATTAAAAATAATAAGATTGTTGTCTTACGAAGCGAGAAAGGTCCTTTGTTACAGACAGCTCCCGGAGATGGCCACGGCAGTGCAGAGGTTAAGAAAGACTCAACCACTGGACGACGAAACCGGCCGAGAAAATACGAAGGTATGATTGTTTTAAAAGGCTATTCAACAAGAGTAAATACGCAGAAATAATTCAAGCATTACGACTAAAAACTTAAAATAGTAGAATGAAGACCAGTGACCAAGAAAAATAAATCTGATTAAATGTTTGGTTCATCGTGCTTTAAAGATTTTCTCTGAATCCCTGATTGATTCGGAGATTAAATTTATCAAAGAGGTGCTCGCCGGAAATGGTTACCCTCTCGATATTGTTAATTCTAATATCGTTACCAACATCACCCACTTTCATAACCCTAAACTTTTTGGTCCTCCAAAATGTCCGACGTACCTCGGATTACCTTGGTTAGGTAATATTATGTAATATTACAATAAAATTTGCTAACGTTATCAAGCATCTAACCCTAGAATTGTTTTTTTCTGGTCGACCTTTGTTAAAATCCGTTCACAAGGATGTTCTCCCACCCCAACATATCAGTAATATTATTTATCAATTTAAATGTTGGTGGGAAGAACAGTGCAGAGGTTTGAATCCAGAATAAAACAACACATCCCCCTGCAATACGCCGGGACCGACTAAATAATTTAAATAATTTATTCAACACACCCGGGTCATCTATTGCTGACCATCTTATAAATAGCGCCAAATGTGCGTCGGCTTACACTAGTGACTGACTCCAACCTGACATAAAACCATAAAACCAACCTGCTGCAGAGACTCTCGATTCTCACGTCAAGTTCAGTCGCTGGTGCAAGTTTAAGAGGGAGCACCAACTCCAACCCGAAGTGACGTTATTTCCTACTTCTACTTTTAGCTCCCCAACATTTTAGGACCCTCTTCCTTTCGGCTCCCTTCATTATCTTACATTGTGACAGCGATAAGGTAAGTCATGAGTATTTCAAGCGCTCCGTCCAGGTTCTGGGTCATCACGTCCGCCATATAAACATTGTCTTGTTATGCATTTTAACTTGTATCACCAAGAGCTCCTCCTTTAGGCGTGGTATCATATCTTACAAAAAAGGGCTAGGGTTAGCCTAGGCGTAACCCTAACCCTATACCTAACGCTAACCCCGTCACTCTAACCCTAACCCTAAGCCTATCCCTCACCACGTTACCCTATAAGAAATACCAAGTCATGATTGGATGAACTAGTTAGGGTTATGGTTCGAGTTAGGGTTAGGGTTAGGGTTTGGGTTAGGATTATGGTTAGGGTTAGAATTCGGGTTAGAATTCGGGTTAGGGTAAGAGTTAGGGTAAGGTTAGGGTTAAAGTTAAGCTTAAGGTTAGGGTTATGGTTAACGTTAGGGTTACAGTTAGGGTTAGGGTTAATGTTAAGGTTAGGGTTAGGGTTTGGTTCGGGTTAGAATTAGGGTTATGGTTAGGGTTAGGGTTAGGTAAGCGTTAGGGGTAGAGTTAGGGTTAGGGTTAAAGTTAGGCTTAAGGTTAGGGTTAAGGCTAGGGTTAAGGTTCAGGTTAGGGTAAGGGTTAGCGTTAGCGTTAGCGTTCGGTTAAAATAACCAACCAACAGACCACAAAGCTAGTCTACGGATTGCGTAATTGGGTCCATATATGAATTATAATTTTATCACGAGTAATTGTAACACGAGCACTTATCAATAACAAAGGATTGAGGGCCATTTTGGCTATGAGCAAAATGTAGTATCTGTTCCGATATTACACTTCATCGTTTCTGTTTACGGCCAGTGAAAGACAAATCCTTGTAGACTGAGGCAAATTTTATTATTGTTGCAATCCAAATTGCTTTCTTTTTTTTGGGGGGAGAGGGAACTAGATTTTCCCCACATAAAAAATCTGATAGTGTGTCTAACTCTGCCATGATGGGGAGGCAAGCAAATAAGAACAAATGGTTTTCCCTGGAGACTGAGTGACAACAAGTCTCCCCAGATTTACAGCTTCTTTCGATTAACCGTTGCAAATCAAAATAGAAAAGTACACCATGTAATTATGTTTCATTGGCGAGCACATTGTTTCGCAGGATATGTATTGAAAACGTAAAGAAGTTCCAGTGACGAACACATTGTTCCCAAGATCCGTATTATACACGCTGTTGTTTAAAATAGGATATTATCGCTATTTCCCATTGATTTTTTAAATGAGAATAACCGTTAGCCTTCTCTGGAATTTGAGTGGCAACAAGCCTCTTAAATGTTCCAGTACTCTCATCACTCTTCCAGTGGAGGTCAGGCTGGTGATCTCCCTCCTCGGTCTTTTCATCTTCTGCCACTGTAGCATTGTTAGGTTGTATACTTTTCCTCAACAACACCGATTTCAATACGGATCTTAGAAACAATGTGCTCGCCTGGAACTTCATTACGTGGTATTCTTTTCCTCAACCACACGATTTTTAAGACAAATCTGTATCGCAAAATGATTTTAGCCCTTAGAGTGCTAAAATGACTTCTGGCAAATTATATTAAACTCGTCTTTCACTGAGTCACTGTCCCATTTGAAGGTTGTTGATAAGGATCAGAAGTGTGTCTGTAATTCGGCAGACGTGATGTCACTAGTCTCAGTCTCTTCTGTAAATACTATTATGACATGTGTTCTTCAGAATTGTCTGATTTATTCTCTGCTTCCTTTGTTCCAGCTCTTTTGACTCGTTGGTCTAGTGGTCTTCACCAATTCGTTGTTTTGATACCTCGTTACAATACATCTTCCTATTTCAGTAGTTTCTTTCCAAGAACTAAAGGCTTGTGGAACTCTCTTCCTTCTAAATGCTATTATGACATGGGTTCTTCAGAATTGTCTGATTGGTTCCCTGCTTCTTTTGTTCCAGCTCTTTTGAATCGGTGTTCCACCGGTGCTCATTAATTCGCTGTTTGATACATCGTTAGAACATATCTTCCTATTCAAGCAGCTTCTTTCAAAGAAATCTCTTCCCGCTGAAAGTCTTTCTCTTACTTATAGCACGTGTCTTTTTAGCTCCTTACATCAAGTGGTTTCATGCCTTGTCTGGAGTGATTTCCATAAAAAATAAAAATAAAATGATAAACTTCTAGCTCCCCAGGTGCACACACAGACACACATATATGCACTTACACACAAACATACACATACACATACATACATACATACATGCATACATACACATATACACCGTACACACATATACAGATTCAGACAAAACACACATAAACACATACACAGACATACATACAAAGATTCACACACATATACACAAGTACACACGCATATAAACAGACACGCATACATGCCCATACGCAATCACCCATTCACACATATATACATGCATACATACACATGCACATATACACCATAAACACATACACATATACAAAGA
>OY744554.1:34475970-34488470 GCA_963556195.1 Sepiola atlantica
ATTTATTTATTAAGATGAGGTGGGGCGTGGTGTGGGGTTAGAGATCAAATAGTGTGGATGTCAGGTACTAATGTAATGGTCAATTCTTTTGTGGTAGGGGTAAGTTGTAATATAATAGGTATGATTTGTGCAAATATTGTTTATTATGGGGGGTCGGGGGTTATTATCTGGGGGATGGGTTCTGGGGGGAAGTAGGTTATATGATGAAGGTAGAATTTAATTCGTGTCTCTGGTTCAAAACTGGATTATATTTGGAAATGAGAATAGCTTCCATCAGTCTTAGGTCGCCTAGGTTCCTGGTCGAGGCCAGAATGGAAACGTTTATGTCTTGTGTAGTATTGCATGAGGAAGTATGTTTGAAGAAGGAAGATATATTTGTGTTCATGTGTTCTTTGACACGCTGGTGTAGTTGTCTTGTAGTATATCCAATATAGGAGTGGTTACAAATAGTGCATAATATATTGTATACACAGTTAGTGCGGTGGCATAGTCTAGTGGTAGGAATGGGACAATTGGCTAGGGAGCATGGTTCTTGGGTGCGTGTAGTGCGTTTTTTGGAAAGGTGTTGACGTAAGGTGGTGCCGGTGTGGGTGAGTTGAATGTCTAGTTTTTCTTTATGTATTGCACTGCGGATGGCATTAGTGATTCTGTCATTAAAGAAAGGTAGTTTTAGGAAGCATGTGTTGGAGAGTGTGTTGTGTCTGCGTGATCTGGTCTTGCTGAGGTGGGTTATTGTGGAAGTGGGGTAGCCGTTGGTAATTAAGGTTTGATGGAAGTCTTTGGTGTGTTTAATTTTATTGGCAGTAGATGAGCATTTATTTTGTATGCGGGTAATTTCATTACGGACATAGTCTAGTTTGGCTTTAAGGGGCAGGGCAGATTTAAAATGAACAAATAGGTTTTTACAGGCAGGTTTTCTGTAGAAGTTGGTCTGTATAGAACCGTCTCCTGTGATTTTGAGGTTAAAATCGAGGAGAGATAGTGAGCTGGAGTCACTAGGGTGTTCTATAGTCAATTTTATATGGGGGTCGGTGTTGTTGAAAATGTCGAAAATGCTGATAGCTTCTTCACGAGATGAGGTGAGTACAAGAATGTCATCTATGTACCTAGTGAAGAAGATATGGGAGTGGCAGGTGTTGAGGGCTTGTTGTTCGAGTCTGTCCATGTAGGATATAGCTAAGAGGCCAGACAAGCTAGAACCCATGGGAAGACCAGTAATCTGCTTAAATATGTGGTGTTGGAAGGTAAAATATGTATTGTTAATGATAATGTCTAGGAGTTGGTGCATGTCTTCGGGTTTTGTTTTGTTTTTGTTCTTCACAACTTTCAGCGATCCGGAACTTCGCATTGCCTTCAACCTTTTTAAAAACTTTTATTATATATATATATATATATATATAATATATATGATATATATATATATATGTCTATATATATACATATATATATATAGTAAGCTATGAAAATATATTCATGGCAATTAAGGTACACAGAGGGTTCCGCGTTTCATCCCAGGAAGGAATCGTAAAGCTAGAATTCATGGAGTGAGTTTTGCCAGGTGTTTTATATACACGTCTAGCTTGTTAACCAATCAAATTCTTTGCGGTTCTCTTAGCCAATCGTTGGGCTTCTAACAAACCAATGTTCTGTTGAGTTTACTTCCTATTTCTTATTGTTCTGTTCTATTTACTATAGAGTTACTCATCCCTGTTTCTTAGTTGTCCATTTAGCTAATCGTTGGGCTTCTCACAAACAACGATTCGTTCGATTTTACTTCCGATTTCCTATTCGATTGTTCTCTTTTCTATAGGGTGACTAATACCTGTTTCTGTGTAGCTTAAATTCTATAAATATAATTTGATAACTTACTACCGAGCTGTAGTCACGTATCGAGCACTGTTAAAGTAAATACTGAAAATTGATACATAAAAATTATATCTCCTTATAACATTTCATGTGGATACATGAAATAATAATATATATATATATATTATTTTTTATTGACTCATATATATATATATATATATATATATATATATATATATATATATATATATATATATATATATATATATATATGAAGCAATCCAACAAAAGATATAAGCGTCAACTAATATCTTATAATTAGTGAAACATCCGGATAAAAACTGAAGCTCAATATACTGGATAGAGCATTAATATTATAATATAAAATGAAGTAATAAAATAAGGTGTCAATCAAATTTTATTAGAATTCAAAGTTCAAGCAAAGTATCCTTAAGTCCTTAGCTCATGAGTTTTCAAAGATAATTCTTCTCTTCAGAGGACCATTACCGCAGTTAAACTACTACAGGTAATAAAATTACGCTTTGAAAATATACAAAATTATATACAAATACATAAAAATACATAAGATCAAATATATCAACCCAAAAACACAAAGTATCTGAAGAGAAGAATTATCTTTGAAAACTCATGAGCTAAGGACTTAAGGATACTTTGCTTGAACTTTGAATTCTAATAAAATTTGGTTGACACCTTATTTTATTACTTCATTTTATATTATAATATATATATATATATATATATATATATATATATATATATATATATATATATATATATATATATATATATATATAGAGAGAGAGAGAGAGAGAGAGAGATATGAAAATCATTTAAGAAACGAGAAAACATCACGGGAGATTATTATTAATACGTCCAGACGCTAGCATTTCAAGCTTGTTGCTCTCATCAGTGCAGGAAAGTAACAATTTCAGACGGTCCTTCCGGTTCACAAAGTCGGTCTAGAATCTGCAAGCAGTTGCCATATCTACTCGGAGACTGTCGCGTGATTAAGGGAAATTAAGATCTATTTGTACTTAGAAGCGGGCACAGACAGAAAACTAGTCGAGAGTGTTCAACGAATTTATTCGGAACCTAGCTTTAGAGCTGATGACAGTCTATTTTAACATCCCGAGAGTGCTCAACTTTAATTTCTTGAAAGGGTTTATTATAATATTTATAAATAAATAAATATTAAATAATTTATACCAACAGTTTAGATTATATATATAATATTTATAAATAAATATTAAATAATTTATGCCAACAGACGGTAGCGTTTCAAACTTATTGCTCTCATTAGTGCGGGAAAGTAACAATTTAAGACAATCGGGAGGCGCGAACCCGAGAATCTGCAAGCAGTCGCCATATCCACTCAGCCACCGGAAAGTGTCACGTAATTAAGGGAAATTAAGATCTATGTGTAATTAGAAGAAGACTAGTCGAGAGTGTTTGAGGAATACATATGGATAAGTTGATAAGAGAATTACCATGGTCAAAGTTTGAAAAGATGAAAATATAAAATGTTATTTGAGAAAAATGTTAAAGGTGGAAATATATTGAATGTGTCCAATGCAAAATCAATGATTTGAATGCATATGAAAAAAAAAAGTTCACCGTAAAGGGTTTCAATAGAAAAATACAGCAGCAGGTTCAAAGTTGGTAGATCCAAAAGCAATTGCAAAAAAATAGTCAAATACACAAAACGAAATATCTGGTTGTTTTGAAGTTGCGTGTCAGAAAGTTTATAGAGTTATTTGTGAATTCGAGGCTATTTTAAAACTTCCATGGGCACTCAAAATACAGTTTTACGGATCCAAATAAAAAACAAGATAAAATGAAACACACAGAGCCGGCGATGAAAACCGAACAAACAGGATAGAAGTCACAATCCGTTATTAAGATCAAAATTTCAAAATCTTACACGCTAACTAACGGAGGGGGGGGGGGGCTTAACAAGGGGGAGTAGTGTGAGGGGTTAGGTTATTAAAGTGGAGAGAAATAAATGAGGTTGCTTAAATACAAGTAGGCAACAGATCTAAATAAGATTCATGAAAAGAAAGTGACGGTGACGTCATAGATTTTAAGTGAGCAAAAGAAAAGCTGTGCTAAAACGTAGAAGGCAAAGACTAGGAGATTACTATTAAAAAAACGACATTGACAACGGGTTTAAAAATTGTGTACATATATTAAAAGAAAAGCTAACAAAAATTAAACATTACGCATTAAATTTTTTTAAACGAAACTCATTAAAAATTACCTATTAAAAGTAAACAGATTGAAAAGTAACAATCAAATAAGAGAGATTTTATATATTCCTTCTATATATATATATATATTCTAGCGCAGAGGTAGGAGCGCCGACTGTCAGCTCGATGGTTGAGTTTCAATCCCGGCTTGAGGCACTAACTGGTCTAGCCGCACCGAAGAGCTGTTGTATAGCGAAACAGTATGCATGTGGATGACTATATATATATATGTGGTTATATGGTAAGTCAATGAAAATTGATTAGACCTACAAATGGAAGCAAATCAATATCTTCAGTTGTTCAAAATAAGGAGCAGTTTAGTTAATGAAAAACATTTATTTTTCTTCTCTTTCATTCCTTAAACCAGACTTTTCAAGGATTAAAATCTTATCATCAGAGGAGAATTATGATTGATAAGTTGACAGAAGATGACTGCCAAAGTTCTAAATTTGAAGAGTTTTTTTTTTAATTTAAAGTTCAAACGGGTATGAAAGTCACCAATAACGGAATCCAAAAAAGCGTGGGGCTCAGAAATATTGGTAAATCCAGAAGAATCTGTATAAAAATCCAACGAAGACGATTCCAACCAGGTCTGCTGTCCTTTCATATATATGGTTATAAATATGTGTTTTTATCTACATACGTATACGTTTAATCCTTACGGAAATCGTTAGTGTAGAGAAGAAATATTCACATCGGACTCGAACCCCGGAACACGAGTTATATTTCAAACTAAAATTCTTAGCCCGAACGACCGGAAAATCGGCGAGATATAAATCCTATGGCAGCTGTCGAAAAGAGTTCGACTTTTGAACAGCCACGATTACGGCTGTGTTAATATTACTCGCTATATTTATATAACCTCGCTCTGTATCTCTCTGTTCACTCACTAACATCCAGCAAATCAAAGTCCGTTCTGAATCAATTGTTTTTACTTCATTTATCAATGCACTCCTCTTATATATATATATATATATATATATATATATATATATATATATATATATATATATATATATATATATATATATATATATATATATATAATGGTAATAATCCAGGTGAAAACATCCACAGGGTAGTAATCCAAAAAATTTCAACCGGGTTTATAAAAAGTGCTCAATATCAAATAGAGGTTTGTATATGATTATTTTTATTTACACAGACATGTACAAAATCTGCGACACTGGCATGTCGATGTTATCTCTCCAAATATGATCTGAGGTTAAGATCGGATTCTAACTCTACCTGATGAGATCTCAGTTTATAATAACTGTTGATCGATAACATCGACATGCCAGATGTTGTACATGTCTGTGTAAATAAAAATAATCATATATATATATATATATATATATATATATATATATATATATATATATATATATATATATATATAATATATATATAATTATAAATATAATATAATATATATATATACATATATATACAGGGTGGGCCAAAATAAGGGTCCTATCTTTAAATTTGAATAACTTGAATTTGAATAACTTCCACAAAATAAAAGTTAAACTCACCAAACTTTATGTGTGTGTAGACTGACCCTTCCGAGATTTTTTGAAATAAACAAAACAAATTTTAGCCGAAAAACACTTCTTAAAACTTACAAAAACTAAAGTATTGTTTTTTACACTGTTTTGAGTTTTTTAAGCAAAAATAATGTTTTCTAAATGAGGGTACGTTCCTTAGGGCTAATACGGCTCATGCTTGCTTCGGAAGGGGTCCTTTACTTATTCTAAAAAAAAAAAAAAAAATCAATAAATAAAAAAGTTATGAATTTTTAAAAATAGGACACTTATTTTTGCCCACCCTGTATAAGCAACGTTGGTTTATATACAGTATTAAAAGTATATGCTAAAACATATTTTCACAATCATATATATATATATATATATATATATATATATATATATATATATATATATATATATATAAGTAAAAGAATTCTAGTTATGCGAGAAGAAGGTCTTAACAGATAAGTGCGTGTTCATGAATTTTCGAATGGAAGCAAAGTACGATAAATAGTTGTATTAAGTATGACTCAACGGGTCACACATACGTGTAATATATATATATATATATATATATATATATATATATATATATATATATATTACTATTTAATGTATCCACATGAAATTTTATAAGGAGATATAATTTTTTATGTATCAATTTTCAGTATTTACTTCAACAGTGCTCGATACGTAAGGAGAGCTAGGTAGTAAGCTATGAAAATATATTTATGGCAATTAAGCTACACAGAAGCTCCTATTTTCGAATGGAAGCAAAGTACGATAAATAGTTGTATTAACTATGACCTAACGGGTCAAACATACGTGTAATATATATATTTACGTATAAAATTAACAATAAAAAAATCTATATATATCATTAATTTCATACGTAGATAAAAGTTCTCCATAAACACGTGTTTCTTGCTCACAGCATGGCTAACTTAGACAAGGATATTAACGTCTACAGTTCAGCGTCTTACCATTGGACTACGACGCCTTGTCTTGAAATATGTACGATTTTTATCACCTAAGTATTTTAACGTATTTTTATGTAATATATATTACACATATATATAATACTTATATATATATTTATATATCTATCTATCTATCTATCTATCTATCTATCTATCTATATATATATATATATATATATATATATATATATATATATATATATATATATATATATATATATATATATATATATACAGGATGGCGCAAAAATCACGCATTAGTTTTAATCAGTAACAACTTTCACATTTAATCTAATTTTCTCCTTATTTTTCTGAATATTACAGATATAAACATTGATAATTTATCATGGAAAAATACAGCACTGAACAACGAACCAAAATTATTGAACTTTATTTCGGAAACAATCGTTCAATAACCTTAACCCAAAGAGCCTATCGTCGGCATTATAATGTCAGACAATTTCCCAGTCAGACCACAATTGATCGTCTTGTGGCCCGATTTCGGCAGCAGGGTTCAGTCAGTGATCTTCCACGATCTGGCAGACCACGTTCAGTACGGACAGCGGAAAATGTAGCACTCGTTGAGGATAGCATTGCTGAAAATCCAGACATCTTAACTCGAAGACGAGCCACTCAGATTGGGATGTCCAGAAGGTCACTTCAAAGAATTTTGCGTGAATTGCATCTGTTTCCATACAAAATTCAATTGGTACAGGCATTACTACTCACAGTTTTGCAATCATGCGTAGCTTATGCTGTTCACATTCAGCAATTAGCCAGAGAACAAAATGAGTTCAGTCATAAGCTGATAATGCGCGACGAAGCCCATTTTCATCTGAACGGGTTCGTAAATAAGCAAAACTGCAGAATATGAACCATTGAAAATCCACGAACCGTTCATCAGCATAAATTACATCCACTAAAATGTACCGTATGGTGTGGTGTTACCTCGGAAAGAATGATCGGTCCATATTTCTTTGAAGACGAAGAAGGTGTCGCGGTGACGATAACTGCACAGCGATATCAACAAATTATTGAAAATCTTTTCAGGTCAGCTGTTCAGGGCAACCCACAAATGTGGTTCCAACAAGATGGAGCTACTGCCCACACTGCCTGACAAAGTATGGTGCTCTTAATGGGATTGTTTGGCGAGCGCTTAATTAGCAGATTTTCTGATTTTAACTGGCCTTCACGTTCACCAGATTTAACAGCCCCTGACCCTTCTCTTTGGGGTTATCTTAAGGAAAGCGAATATGTGAACAAGCCTACAACGATTCAAGAGCTTAAAAACAATATCAGACATGAAATCCAAGAACTAGAGCCAGTTATTCTAAGGACTGTAATGGAAAATGCCCTAACTAGAGCCCGTCTTTGTGAGGCTGAAAATAGTGCCCATTTAAAGCATCTTATTTTTAACACCTACAGCAAACAAAGTACCAAGTAAATGTATTATTTATCAGAAAAGCCTAGTAAATTACTTGAAATGTTGTAGTTTCTATCACCTAAACAAACCAATGCGCGACTTTTGCACCAACCTGTATATATATATATATGTATATATATATATATATATATATATATATATATATATATATATATATATATATATATATATATATATATATATATATATATATATATATATATATATATATATATATATATATATATATATATATATATATATATAATTAACTTGTTACAAATATCCAGGGGGTATAAGTCCGAAGGAAGTTGAAACCGGGTTTATGAGAGGGCTCAATGAAAATTCAGAGCAAAATATATATATATTTTGTAGCAATAATGGAATAATAAAATCATCAACAAATATATATATATATATATATATATATATATATATATATATATATATATATAATCCGAGTATGGTATAAATCCACAGGGTATAAATCCAGGGGAATTGAACCGGGTTTATGAGAGTGCTCAATAAAAATATAGAGCGGAAATATAAATATAAATAATAATTTATTTCATTTTGACTACAAAATTGATTTTGTTTCACGAGAGCAGTTTTTAGGAGCTCACGATCTTCAGGTCTCGAAATATATTTCGAGACCTGAAGATCGTGAGCTCCTAAAAACTGCTCTCGTGAAACAAAATCAATTTTGTAGTCAAAATGAAATAAATTATCATTTATATTTATATATATATATATATATATATATATATATATATATATATATATATATATAATAATCCAGGTAAAACATCCACAAAGTAGTAATCAAATTATTTCAACCGGGTTTATAAAAAGTGCTCAATATCAAATAGAGCTTTTATATATGATTATTTTTATTTACGCAGGCATGTACAAACTCCGCGACACTGGCATGTCGATGTTATTTATCAAAAGCTATTATAAACTGAGATCTGACCAGGCTCTTTCCAAATATTATCTAAGGTTAAGATCGGATTCTTACTCTGCCTGATGAGATATCAGTTTATAGTAACTGTTGATCGATAACATCGACATGCCCGTGTCTCAGATTTTGTACATGTCTGTGTAAATGAAAATAATCATATATATATATATATATATATATATATATTATTACTTCATGTATCCACATAAAATATTATTGGGAGATATAATTTTTTATGCATCAGTTTTCAGTATTTACTTCAACAGTGCTCGATACGTAAGTAGAGCTAGGTAGTAAGCAATGCAAATATATATGGCAATCAAGCTACACAGAGGCTCCCGTGTTTCATCCCCGGGGATGAATATTATATATATATATATATATATATATATATATATATATATATATATATATATATATATATATATATATATAGTGAGCGAGAGAGATAGAGGGAGAGAGAGAAGGAGAGGGGAAGTAGTAAGAGAGATACGAATTTGTGGTTTATTTTATAATCTTGCAAGACTAAACAATAATCTATTTTCATCGAAATCGGTAGATATTCGTTTATCGCGAATAGGCCAAGGGGTAAATATACTTTGCAATTACTTAAATAGAAAATGAAAATATTTTAAAGAAAATTTGTGTGTTTTTTTGTTTTTGTTTTTTTATTTTTTAAATTTTCAAAGTTATTAAAAAGCAATCTCGCGTCCATTTCATATTCGGAAAATTTGGGTTTCCCTTATCGCTCTATTTTACGGAGATTAAATTGCAAGATAATCGCACAAATATGGCCGGCAGCAAATTGAAGAAGATGGAGGAGGAGGAGGAGGAAGAGGAGGAGGAGGGGGGGGGTCGAGAAAGGAGGAGGTCGACGAACCCATGGCCATTGCTTCAGCCATTATGAAATAGAAGGACATTTTATTCATCATGGTAATTGGATTTTGATAGGAACGTCACAAAAACAGCTGAAGTACAGTAAGTGGTGTCTATAGTGCATATATGCCCCCCTCACACATGCCTACACTGGCACACGTGTGTATACACACACCTACAAACACACACACACACGCACAGATATATATATATATATATATATATATATATATATATATATATATATATATATATATATATATATATATAAATATCAACCCAGGTAAAATAAACATCCACAGGATGAAAATCTTATTAAGAGTGCTCAATATTCAATAGAGTTTTAACATATATATAGATATAGGTATAGATATATATCTATATATATATACATATATATATATAGATATAGATATATAACTATATCTCTATATATATGTATATATATATACATATATATAGATAGATATAGATATATATCTATATCTATATCTATATATATATATATACATATATATATAGAGAGATAGATATAGATATAGATATATATCTATATCTATAGATATATATCTATATCTATATTTATCTATCTATCTATCTATATATATATGTATATATATACATATATATATATATAGATATAAATATATATATATATCTATATCTATCTATCTATCTATATATATATATATATATATATATATATATATATATATATATATATATAATTCAGGTAAAATATCCACAGGGTAGTAATCCAAAGAATTTCAACCGGGTTTATAAAAAGTGCTCAATATCAAATAGAGCTGTTATATATGATTATTTTTATTTACACAGACATGTACAACATCTACGACACTGGCATGTCGATGTTATCGATCAACAGTTATTATAAACTGAGATCTCATCAGGGAGAGTTAGATTCCGATATATATATATTATTTTTTTCACTCTCATAAGTTCAGGAGTAGCAGTTGCAGGCGGTCACATGTGATCGAACGCAGTTCTCAGATTTAGTCTAGAATCACGATCCTAACGTCTATGCACACGCTCCCGCTAGAAATCGCCACAGACAGTAGTTGAAATTAACGTACACTTACCCGATCTAAGGTTAAGATCGGATTTTAACTCTGCCTGATTAGATCTAAGTTTATAATAACTGTTGATCGATAACATCGACATGCCAGTGTCGCAGATTTTGTGCATGCCTGTATAAATAAAAATCGTCATATATAAAAGCTCTATTTGATATTGAGCACTTTTTATAAACCCGGTTGAAATTCTTTTAATTACTATCTTGTGCATGTTTTACCTAGATTATATATATATATATATATTATCATATATATATCATCATATATATATCATCATATATATATATAGCATCATATATATATATATATATATATATATATATATATATATATATATATATATATATATATAAGCGATGTTCTGACATTTTGTTATTGTTGAACACATACATCTATATTTTATATATATTTATATATATATATATATATATATATATATATATATATATATATATATATATATATATATAGTGGGTGTGTGTCAGGTTGTACATGAAAAGAAATCAAATAAGGTACTCGATCATATAAGAGAGCTAATATAATTTATTTAAATACTGTATATTACATATTTCAGAAAGGTACCGCGGTTTCATCCAAAAGGGTAGATTTAGACATATTTAGTAAATCTCTGTGCCCAGCGGAATCGTCGGCATGCTGAAATGATTGTAGTCACGGCCCGACGCGCCTAGGCCAACTCAAGCCGGCTTCCTGACCACCGGTCGCTTGAGTTGTGGTCACATTCTTTACTCGACTGCAAAACACTTGTCTATTTCTTCGTGATCGTGGCCAATACCATCAGGTGTCTAACGATTATGGATCAAATTCAATGCATATCTGATATCTTTTAATTTTCACATGGGATGGCTGTACCCATAAAATGCCCTATAAAACACCTATAAAATACAAAAAAAAACCCTGAAATTTGAGGAACATTTATTAATTGATGTCTAATACCTAATATTTAAAATTGTTCGATAATTCACAAAAGCCTTCAACCCCGGTGTTCTATCTTTTTTCATAAATCTAATTAAACTAAATATAGCCCACATTTGGACCCCTAGCGGCTGGGTTTTAAAGTTCATAATGATCGGTTAATCAGTTTAAAAGTGCATCATGTACATACAAATATATCAACATACAAATATACCCAATTTCACATATTTAATATATATATGTATATCGGAAATGAAAAAGGAAAAACCAAGATATATATTTTTTATATATTCATCAAAGTTTCGTCTTTATTATAAGACTTCCTCAGGTGGATAATTTTAAGAAAAATGTCATGCAAGTACATCGAAATATTGGGTTGACATGATGGGCTGATAAGGAAAAGTAGCATTTTTTTTCACTCTTTGCCACGGACTGACTTCTCGCAGCCTGGACCCTCGTCCAGCGCTCTTAGTAGCCACGGCTACAACTTTTCCTTATCAACCCATCATGTCAACCCAATATTTCGATGTACTTGCATGAAATTTTTCTTAAAATTATAATCCTGAGGAAGTCTTACAATAAAGACGAAACGTTGATGAATATATAAAAAATATCTCTAGGTGTTTCCTTT
>OY744554.1:34490970-34515970 GCA_963556195.1 Sepiola atlantica
ATTTCTGACCATCTGGGATATACCTGACTGGTCTGTAACGAGAGCTCAATCCCTGACTCCAGATGCAATCCTCTACTCATATAAGGGTCAAATACGTCTGAAGATGGGGTACTGTCGCCACATCTACGGAGGTGCTTCTCAGAGTACTCTATTTTGCATGAACAGATTACGAAATCTACTCCGAAATCTAGTATGGAATTATCACTTCTGTTCTGTACAGCCTCTTTATTCACGGACGAGACGTTGCTAGTCTTTCTCTACTCTATCCTTATTTTCATAGAACGTGCTCGACTGAGCTCCATTTTTCTCATGAGACATTCACAGCGAGAACTTGTTTCATTATGATGACGGAAAAAGACTTTCCCCTCTTCCATGTACAGAATTTCTTTGCGAGGACCTTCGGTCTGTAGAAAACATTACCACGGACTACTTCTCTCCAGACTACAACATATTCTCATCATAAATTGGGATGCTTGTTCACATTAGTTTTGAATTTCTGCATGTCGGTACAGTCGGGGAAACATGGAGCAGGGGGGGAGTTCCAAGGTCCGGCGTCCTGAGGAAAGAAGCTATTGTAGTTAAAGGCTCTCTGGCATCTGGGAACCTTCAAAGTGAATGGATGGGATTTAGCTGATTGTCAAGTTGGTCGAGTGTATTTACGTCGAGGGGCACCAGAGCAGCAAGTTCATCGGAGCACATTCGATTAAAGTACTAGTAGTAATAATAATAGTTTGTATTATTTATATTATTCGGACTACTGTTCTCATCTTCGGTGCTATTCTCACAACGTTTCGGCCGATGTAACCTCAGACCTTCTTCAGGTCTATCTTGTCGAACTCAGGAATCTTTGTATTATTTGGATTATTCGGACTACTGTTCTCATCTTGGGTGCTATTCTCACAACGTTTCGGCCGATGAAACCTCCGACCTTCTTCAGGTCTATCTTGTCGAACTCGGAAATCTTTGTATTATTTGGATTATTCGCACTACTGTTCTCATCTTCGGTGTTATTCTCACAACGTTTCGGCCGATGTAACCTCAGACCTTCTTCAGGTCTATCTTGTCGAACTCGGGAATCTTTGTATTATTTGGATTATTCGGACTACTGTTCTCATCTTGGGTGTTATTCTCAACACGTTTCGGCCGATGTAACCTCAGACCTTCTTCAGGTCTATCTTGTCGAACTCGGGAATCTTTGTATTATTTGGATTATTCGGACCACTGTTCTCATCTTGGGTGTTATTCTCACAACGTTTCGGCCAGAGGAAAGCTCAGATCTTCTTCAGGTCTATCTTGTCGAACTCGGGAATCTTTGTATTATTTGGATTATTCGGACTACTGTTCTCATCTTCGGTGTTATTCTCACAACGTTTCGGCCGATGAAACCTCCGACCTTCTTCAGGTCTATCTTGTCGAACTCGGGAATCTTTGTATTATTTGGATTATTCGGACCACTGTTCTCATCTTGGGTGTTATTCTCACAACGTTTCGGCCGATGAAACCTCCGACCTTTTTCAGGTCTATCTTGTCGAACTCGGGAATCTTTGTATTATTTGGATTATTCGGACTACTGTTCTCATCTTCGGTGTTATTCTCACAACGTTTCGGCCGATGTAACCTCAGACCTTCTTCAGGTCTATCTTGTCGAACTCGGGAATCTTTGTATCATTTCGATTATTCGGACTACTGTTCTCATCTTCGGTGTTATTCTCACAACGTTTCGGCCGATGTAACCTCAGAACTTCTTCAGGTCTATCTTGTCGAACTCGGGAATCTTTGTATTATTTGGATTATTCGGACTACTGTTCTCATCTTCGGTGTTATTCTCACAACGTTTCGGCCGATGAAACCTCAGACCTTCTTCAGGTCTATCTTGTCGAACCTGGGAATCTTTGTATTATTTGGATTATTCGGACTACTGTTCTCATCTTGGGTGTTATTCTCACAACGTTTCGGCCGATGTAACCTCAGACCTTCTTCAGGTCTATCTTGTCGAACTCGGGAATCTTTGTATTATTTGGATTATTCGGACTACTGTTCTCATCTTGGGTGTTATTCTCACAACGTTTCGGCCGATGTAACCTCAGACCTTCTTCAGGTCTATCTTGTCGAACTCGGGAATCTTTGTATTATTTGGATTATTCGGACTACTGTTCTCATCTTGGGTGCTATTCTCACAACGTTTCGGCCGATGTAACCTCAGACATTTTTCAGGTCTATCTTGTCGAACTCGGGAATCTTTGTATCATTTGGATTATTCGGACTACTGTTCTCATCTTGGGTGTTATTCTCACGACGTTTCAGTCGATGTAACCTCCGGTCTTCTTCGGATGCGTCTTGTCGAACTCGGGAATCTTTCCGTTCGAAACCTGATCTCTTTTACGACAGCCTGACACCCGTACGCCATCGCACTCGCTGCTGTACTATTAAAGGTCTTACACTTGCTTGATAAGCCCCGTGACTGATATCGCATTTCTGAGACACTCTGTGTATTCTTAGAATGACAGCGATTTATTTTCCGCTGCCTCCGTAGATACAGAATTTGCGTCGAGAATATAATTCAATTAATAATTTTCTCGTATATAAATGCCACAATAAGATATATACATTTCAAGATAGGAGACGACGTTTAAGTAATTTAGTATGTCAGAATTCGAAGCGGTGGGGGTGGAGATTCTCTGTGATGTAAGATGCGGCGGGGAGGGGGGGAGGGGTAAGGACCTCCTTTGAAAAATAGATGAAAAGGTCCAGTAAAAGGATATTTGTTTTATTCGGGAGGGGAGAGAAATATGATTGATGGAGGTTGAAGTGTGAAGAGAAAGGACGAAAGAAGAGAAAGGGTACTAGGGGAAGTACGTTTTGGAGGATGGAAAGGGACGGGTCGTTTGTTGCAGCGAGAGAAAAGAAAAGATAAGAGTGATAGAGAATGAAACAAATAAATTTTTAAAAAAAGAAAAGAAAATATTTAAGGGAACAGGTTTAAAAGATAAAAAGGGAAATGAAAAAAAAAAGAAAAAAAATGAAAAAACAAGTGAGAAGGGGACGAAAGGAAAGAAAGAATGAAAGGTGTGCACTGGGGAGAAGACACTGTTGCCCCATCTGGGGAGGTGATGCTCAGAGAACCCTTACTTGTCTTGATAGAGTACAAAACAGACTTCGAAATCTAGGAGGCGATGTCCTTTTCTCCCCCCTACTGCCCCTTTCTCACAGAAGAAACGTTGTTAGTCTTTCTCTACTCTATCGTTATTTTCATGGCAGGTGCTCGACTGAGCTCCAATCTCTTCTCTTCTCTGCTCCCCTTTCTCACAGAAGAGACGTTGCTAGTCTTTCTCTACTCTATCGTTATTTCCATGGAAGGTGCTCGACTGAGCTCCAATCTCTTCTCTTCTCTGCAGTCCGTTTCTCACAGAAGAGACGTTGCTAGTCTTTCTCTACTCTATCGTTATTTTCATGGCAGGTGCTCGACTGAGCTCCAATCTCTTCTCTTCTCTGCAGTCCGTTTCTCACAGAAGAGACGTTTCTAGTCTTTCTCTACTCTATCGTTATTTTCATGGCAGGTGCTCGACTGAGCTCCAATCTCTTCTCTTCTCTGCAGTCCGTTTCTCACAGAAGAGACGTTGCTAGTCTTTCTCTACTCTATCGTTATTTTCATGGCAGGTGCTCGACTGAGCTCCAATATCTTCTCTTCTCTGCAGTCCGTTTCTCACAGAAGAGACGTTGCTAGTCTTTCTCTACTCTATCGTTATTTTCATGGCAGGTGCTCGACTGAGCTCCAATCTCTTCTCTTCTCTGCAGTCCGTTTCTCACAGAAGAGACGTTGCTAGTCTTTCTCTACTCTATCGTTATTTTCATGGCAGGTGCTCGACTGAGCTCCAATCTCTTCTCTTCTCTGCAGTCCGTTTCTCACAGAAGAGACGTTGCTAGTCTTTCTCTACTCTATCGTTATTTTCATGGCAGGTGCTCGACTGAGCTCCAATCTCTTCTCTTCTCTGCAGTCCCTTTCTCACAGAAGAGACGTTGCTAGTCTTTCTCTACTCTATCGTTATTTTCATGGCAGGTGCTCGACTGAGCTCCAATCTCTTCTCTTCTCTGCAGTCCGTTTCTCACAGAAGAGACGTTGCTAGTCTTTCTCTACTCTATCGTTATTTTCATGGCAGGTGCTCGACTGAGCTCCAATCTCTTCTCTTCTCTGCAGTCCGTTTCTCACAGAAGAGACGTTGCTAGTCTTTCTCTACTCTATCGTTATTTTCATGGCAGGTGCTCGACTGAGCTCCAATCTCTTCTCTTCTCTGCAGTCCGTTTCTCACAGAAGAGACGTTGCTAGTCTTTCTCTACTCTATCGTTATTTTCATGGCAGGTGCTCGACTGAGCTCCAATCTCTTCTCTTCTCTGCAGTCCCTTTCTCACAGAAGAGACGTTGCTAGTCTTTCTCTACTCTATCGTTATTTTCATGGCAGGTGCTCGACTGAGCTCCAATCTCTTCTCTTCTCTGCATCCCCTTTCTCACAGAAGAGACGTTGCTAGTCTTTCTCTACTCTATCGTTATTTTCATGGCAGGTGCTCGACTGAGCTCCAATCTCTTCTCTTCTCTGCAGTCCGTTTCTCACAGAAGAGACGTTGCTAGTCTTTCTCTACTCTATCGTTATTTTCATGGCAGGTGCTCGACTGAGCTCCAATCTCTTCTCTTCTCTGCAGTCCGTTTCTCACAGAAGAGACGTTGCTAGTCTTTCTCTACTCTATCGTTATTTTCATGGCAGGTGCTCGACTGAGCTCCAATCTCTTCTCTTCTCTGCAGTCCGTTTCTCACAGAAGAGACGTTGCTAGTCTTTCTCTACTCTATCGTTATTTTCATGGCAGGTGCTCGACTGAGCTCCAATCTCTTCTCTTCTCTGCAGTCCCTTTCTCACAGAAGAGACGTTGCTAGTCTTTCTCTACTCTATCGTTATTTTCATGGCAGGTGCTCGACTGAGCTCCAATCTCTTCTCTTCTCTGCATCCCCTTTCTCACAGAAGAGACGTTGCTAGTCTTTCTCTACTCTATCGTTATTTTCATGGCAGGTGCTTGACCAAGTTTTAATCTATGCCCCTCCTGTGTAAAACATTCACAACAAAAACTCGTCTAACTACAACCATTTTCAATAATTCCTCTCTCCTTCTCTCTATCTCTCATTCGCTCTCTCCCTCTCTCTCTCTCTCGCTCTATCTACCCCCTCCTTCTCCCTCTCTCTCGCTCTATCTATCTCTGCCTACAACTAAACGAAACTTGCATGAGCAAAGTTTCTTTCCTAGAACTAACCGCCTGTAGAACACAATACCGCGGGACTACTTCCCAGCTGATTACAACATGGTCGTGTTCAAGTCCCATGTAAACAAATTCTTGTTGAGCCGCCCTTTTAAATAATCAAATTCTGCCCAATCACGATATAATTACCAATCATCCAGGTGTTGTCTCACCGTCCACCTGACACTCATTAAACCCCTTTATCCTCGAGTGGTCTTTGGGACTTGATAAGTGGTGAATCCTTGGTAAAAGAATCAATGTAGAAGAAGCAGAAATAAAAAAGAAAGAAATGAAAGAAAATGAAAAAAAATATATAAACAGAATTAAAAAAAAGAAAAACGAAACGCTAAGACTTAAAAATGGAGAAAATGAAAAAAAAACGAAACGCTAAGAATTAAAAATGGAGAAAATGAAAAAAAACGAAACGCTAAGAATTAAAAATGGAGAAAATGAAAAAAAAACGAAATGCTAAGAATTAAAAATAGAGAAAATGAAAAAAAACGAAATGCTAAGAATTAAAAATCGAGAAAATGAAAAAAAAAAAAAGAAACGCTTAGAGTTTTAAATTGGAGAAAATGAAAAAAAAACGAAACGCTAAGAATTAAAAATGGAGAAAATGAAAAAAAAACGAAACGCTAAGAATTTAAAATGGAGAAGATGAAAAAAAACGAAACGCTAAGAATTAAAAATGGAGAAATTGAAAAAAAAACGAAACGCTAAGAATTAAAAATGGAGAAAATGAAAAAAAAAAACGAAATTCTAAGAATTAAAAATGGAGAAAATGAAAAAAAAAAACGAAACGCTATAAATTAAAAATGGAGAAAAAGAAAAAAAACGAAACACTAAGAATAAAAATGGAGAAAATGAAACATAAAAGAAATGCTAAGAATTTAAAATGGAGAAAATGAAAAAAAAAACGAAACGCTAAAATTAAAATTGGAGAAAATGAAAAAAAAACGAAACGCTAAGAATTAAAAATGTAGGAAATGAAAAAAAACGAAACGCTAAGAATTAAAAATGGAGAAAATGAAAAAAAAAACGAAACGCTAAGAATTAAAATTGGAAAAAATGAAAAAAAAACGAAACGCTAAGAATTAAAAATGGAGAAAATGAAAAAAAAACGAAACGCTAAGAATCAAAAATGGAGAAAATGAAAAAAAACGAAACGCTAAGAATTAAAAATGGAGAAAATGAAAAAAAACGAAACGCTAAGAATTAAAATTGGAGAAAATGAAAAAAAAAACGAAACGCTAAGAATTAAAAATGGAGAAAATGAAAAAACGAAACGCTAAAATTAAAATTGGAGAAAATGAAAAAAAAACGAAACGCTAAGAATTAAAAATGGCGAAAATGAAAAAAAAAACGAAACGCTAAGAATTAAAAATGGAGAAAATGAAAAAAAAAACCAAACGCTAAGAATTAAAAATGGAGAAAATAAAAAAAACGAAACGCTAAGAATTAAAAATGGAGAAAATGAAAAAAAAACGAAACGCTAAGAATTAAAAATGGAGAAAATGAAAAAAACGAAACGCTAAAAATTAAAAATGGAGAAAATGAAAAAAACGAAACACTAAGAATTAAAAATAGAGAAAATGAAAAAAACGAAACGCTAAGAATTAAAAATGGAGAAAATGAAAAAAAAAACAAAACGCTAAGAATTAAAAATGGAGAAAATGAAAAATAAAACGAAACGCTAAGAATTACAAATCTAGAAAATGAAAAAAACGAAACGCTAAGAATTAAAAATGGAGAAAATGAAAAAAAACGAAACGCTAAGAATTAAAAATGGAGAAAATGAAAAAACGAAACGCTAAGAATTAAAAATGGAGAAAATGAAAAAAAACGAAACGCTAAGAATTAAAAATGGAGAAAATGAAAAAAACGAAACGCTAAAAATTAAAATTGGAGAAAATGAAAAAAAACGAAACCCTAAGAATTAAAAATGGAGAAAATGAAAAAAAAACGAAACGCTAAGAATTAAAAATGGTGAAAATGAAAAAAAAAACGAAACGATAAGAATTAAAATTGGAAGAAATGAAAAAAAAACGAAACGCTAAGAATTAAAAATGGAGAAAATGAAAAAAAAACGAAACGCTAAGAATCAAAATTGGAAAAAATGAAAAAAAACGAAACGCTAGGAATTAAAAATGGAGAAAATGAAAAAAAAACGAAACGCTAAGAATTAAAAATGGATGAAAATGAAAAAAAAAACGAAAAGCTAAGAATTACAAATCTAGAAAATGAAAAAAACGAAACGCTAAGAATTAAAAATGGAGAAAATGAAAAAAAACGAAACGCTAAGAATTAAAAATGGAGAAAATGAAAAAAAACCGAAACTCTAAGAATTTAAAAATGGAGAAAATAAAAAAAAACGAAACGCTAAGAATTAAAAATGGAGAAAATGAAAAAAAAACGAAACTATAAGAATTTAAAATGGAGAAAATGAAAAAAAAACGAAACGCTAAGAATTAAAAATGGAGAAAATGAAAAAAAAACGAAACGCTAAGAATTAAAAATGGATGAAAATGAAAAAAAAAACGAAAGGCTAAGAATTAAAAATGGAGAAAATGAAATAAAACGAAACGCTAAGAATTAAAAAGGAAGAAAATGAAGAAAGTTAGAAAGCGAACGAATAAATGAAAAAGAAACACAAAGGAGATCAATTTCAGAAAATGAAAAAACGGAATTTAAAAAGAAACGAAACAAAATTATGTATAAGGATTAAATAGAGAAAGAAACAAAAGCAGGAATGATCCAACGAATTTCTACAGAAAGTAATTAAGGAAAATTAAAGAAAATGAATAAAATTAAAGAAAATTAAAGAAAATGAATAAAATTAAAGAAAAATACAAAGAGAAAGAAACTGAAGAAAATAATAAAACGAAACGAATTAATGGATAAACTTTTTTTTTTAAATGGCGGAAATAAAAATGGAATACAAAAAAGAAAATGAAGAAAGAAAGTAAAAAAATCAACGAAATTAGATTAAATAAAGAATCAAATATTTTTTTTTAAATGTAATAATTTTATGCAAATTTAAAACATAGAAAGAAAAATTAAAAATGAAATGAAGAAAACGAAAGCAGAAAAAAAAATTTCGCATTTGTTAGAAGAAAATTAAAGAAAATGAATAAAATTAAAGAAAAAATGTAGGAATAAAAGAAAAAATACAAAGAGAAAGAAACTTAAGAAAATAATAAAACGAAACGAAACAATGGATAAATTTTTTTTTTTAAATGGAGGAAATA
This sequence comes from Sepiola atlantica, assembly GCA_963556195.1. Classification (NCBI taxonomy): domain Eukaryota; kingdom Metazoa; phylum Mollusca; class Cephalopoda; order Sepiida; family Sepiolidae; genus Sepiola; species Sepiola atlantica. Next base: position 34,499,499 of record OY744554.1, read on the forward strand.
AAAATGAAATACAAAAAAAGAAAATGAAGAAAGAAAGTAAAAAAATCAATGAAATTAGATTAAATAAAGAATTAAATATTTTTTTAAAAATGTAATAATTGTATGCAAATTTAAAACATAGAAAGAAAAATTAAAAATGAAATGAAGAAAACGAAAGCAGAAAATAATTGAAGAAAATGAAGAAAGAAAGAAAAAAATGGAATGAAAAATATTTTTTTTAAACGAAACGAAATTATATATTAACATTATTTAAAAATGTAGAACTAAAACATAAATACATAAGAAAATAATTGAAGAAAACAAAAAAAAATGAAGAAAAAAGAAGCAAAGAATGAAAGACAGTATCAAAAACGGAATGAAAAACTGAAAAAAAAAATGTAACGAAAGTATAGCTAAGAATTAAACAAACCATTTTTATCGTTTTTTTATTACTACTTTTTATATTTTCTTTTTTTTCACGTTTTTTCTTTCTTTCTTTAAATCTTATCCATATTTTCGTTTCGTTTTTTAAAAATTCCATTTCATCCTTTTATTCTTTCTTCAATTTTTAATTTTTTTTTCATTTCTTTCATCTGCATTTTTCTTCTACTATTCTCTCGTAATTTCTTCTCTTTTAATCCGTCCTTACTTTCGTTTCCTTCTCACGCGTTTTTTCTTTCTTTCCTTCATATTTTTCTTTTTATTTGTTCATTTTTTTTTTTTTAAATTATTTCTCTCATTCCTGCCTTTTTTCTATGTTTGTTTAATTATTATCTATGGTTTCGTTTCGTTTCGTTTCTTTTTTTCTTTCTTTTTCTTTTCTTTTTCTTTCTGTCTGTCTTCATTTTCTTTCATTACTTTCTTTTATCTATAATAAAGAAAAATATCCCGAATTTGCAGGAGGACGATTTATTAAGCTGTTGATGTTTCATTCTTCTCTGCTAGCGGTAAGGGTGAGGGGTTGTATCGGGACCACGGATTTCTGGGGCCTAGGTCCCTTCCTTTATAATCGGTTTCTAAGTAATTTCTCCTCGCGCCCTGTCGCTTTCAAACTTCCAACCGAACTCAATCCTTCTCTCACTCACTCTCTCATTGAGCCATGTGCCGTCACATCCGTTTCTAACCTACAATAGGTCGAGCTGACCTCCAAGTACATCAGATAACCTCAACTTAACTTAATCTCCTGTTTACGCGACAACGTTCCCTTGCGAACTTAAATCAACAAATATGTACTAGCGAACCTACCCTTACTCATGAATGCTTGGCCTCTTGGCTAAGATCAAAGTGTAGTATCTGTTCCAATGGATACTGCACCCCATAGACTGGTATTGTCTTGGCCTCCGGGGCTTGATTTACGCCGGTCTATGGGATTGTCCTGTGCAGTTCTAGGAGGTCCACCCTCCCAGGCTTCGCCTCCCCTCTTTGGGGAGGAGTAAGTTTATTGCTTACTGTCTGAGGCGCCCCTACCGGGGAATGCCGACGGGGCTGCCCAGGCAATTTTTAAATGGCCAGAGTGCTCACCTCTCGAGCGCTGGCTTTTAACCCCACTTTCTCGACCCAATCTGTGGTCACATCTTACTTGTGGGAGTAGGATAAAACTGGCCTTGTGCCTAACTCCTGGGGAGGAGTAAATACCTTACTCATGAATGCTTGGCCTTTTGGCTAAGATCAAAGTGTAGTATCTGTTCCGATGGATACTGCACCCCATAGACTGGTATTGTCTTGGCCTTCGGGGCTTGATTTACGCCTGTCTATGGGTCTGTCCTGTGCAGTTCTAGGAGGTCCGCCCTCCCAGGCTTCGCCTCCCCTCTTTGGGGAGGAGTACGTTTATTGCTTACTGCCTGAGGCGCCCCTACCAGGGAATGCCGACGGGGCTGCCCAGGCAATTTTTAAACCCCACTTTCCCGACCCGACCTTGGGTCACATCTTACTTGTGGGAGTAAGATAAAAACTGGCCTTGTGTCTAACTCCTGGAGAGGAGTAAATCAATACTCTTGAATATGTGACTTCTGGAAAGCCGAATGTTGTATCTCTTTTTATGACAAAAATAAAAAAATTGAAACTTTTTCGGTGATATCATATTCTCTTCGTCACTTTTAAAACACTTCGAATTTTTTTTTTTCTTCTTTTTAAAAATAGTTAGAAATGCCTTTAAACTTCCGAAGACATCGTTATATAGACGAAACAATTTTAAATTAAAAAAAAAAATATATGTTTTTTTAAATAACGCATTGATTTTCGCTTTCTATAATCGTCATTTCAGATTTAACAAGAGACATTCCAAATTTAATTATTACACTTCATATAAATTGAGAGGTGTGTGTACACTGGCGAAGCATATTTCTCTTTTGGTTATTTTGACGGGGGGTATACACACGTAATAGGATTATAAACTATTGGAAGAAACTAAAAGAAATAATGGTACTGATATCGATCCTGAACCAGTTTTCGTGAGATTCGACTCGGAAGCGTTCGGCTGTCCTACGCAAACGCCCGAGAGTTGACGAGCCGATTTGTGCCAGATGACAATTTTGATACGGTGCTGCGTCCTATGATTATAATGTTTTGCTTGTTTTTTTTTGTTTGTTTTTTTGTTAGGGTTAGGGTTTAGGGTTTAGATTTAGAGTTAAAAATATTTATTTGATAACAGTAATTTCGCTCTGTTTTGCTTGTTTTGTTTTTTTTGTTGTTTAAAAAATTTCTTGCAAATATAACTAAAAATTATAGGACGCAGCAACGTATCAAAATAACAAAAAATATTTATTTGATAACAGTAACTTCGCTATGTTTTGCTTGTTTTCTTTTTTTTTTTTGTTTCTTTTAGAAAATTTCTTGAAAATATAACTTACAATCACAGGACGAAGCACCGTATAAAAATTGTCATCTGGCACCATTCGGCCCGTCAACACTCGGGCGTTCGCGTAGGACAGCCGAACGCTTCTGAGTCGAACCTCACGAAAACTGGGTCGGGATCGATATCAGTACCGAAATAATTCGTGGGAAAGAAAGAAAGAAAGAAATACGAAAGGCCTGGGTAGATTTATTATCGGCAAAACTCTTATCAGTCGTGGCATAACCAGGAACGAATTTAGGACGAAGATTAGATAAATCGACGTCCAACTGACTATGATGGATAGCATCGTGTAGCAAGAAGGCGCACAGTTTTTACTGGCCGCCATTACTCCGGCTCGAACTACCTCAGTCCCAATCCCAAACACAATCCCCAAACTCGCACCCCATCCGACGTCTCCGCAGCAGAAACCCCGGGAACTAGGGTATCATCTGACCACATCCACCAACATTGCCAGAAAACTCTCTTCTTCATCATTTAAATATACTTACACTTCTTTTTGACGTAAGCTCCGTCTCCATCTGACGTCAGCTCCGCCTCCATATGACGCCAGCTCCGCCTCCATATGACGTCAGCTTGCTTATCCCCGTGCAAACGAGACGTTTCAGTTTAGGTTTCGTTTCTGTGTTTTACGGCATATCAACTACGTTTGGTCTTTTGGCCAAGATCAAAGTGTAGTATCTGTTCCGATGGATACTGCACCCCGTAGGCCGGTATTGTCTGGACCTTCTGGTCTTGATTTATGCCGGTCTATTGGTTGTCTGTCCTGTGCAGTTCTAGGAGGTCCACCCTCCCAGGCGTTGCCTTCTCAACCTTTGAGAAGGGGTTAGTTTATTGCTAATCGCCTGAGGCGCCCCTACCGGGGAATGCCGACGGGGCTGCCCAGGCAATTTTTAATGGCCAGAGTGCTCACCTTCTCGAGCGCTGGCTTTTCAAGTCCCACTTTCCCGACCCGACAATGGGTCACATCTTACCTTGTGGGAGTAAGATGAAACTGGCCTTGTGGCTAACCTCCTGGAGAGGAGGTAAATGAAACCTATCGTAAAACGTTAGTTGATTGGCTTTGTGTCTCTGCTTTACGGCATATCAATTTTTTTTTTGAATGATTAAATACTAATACAAAATACCTATTGTACACGATTCATTGATTTCATTGGTTTCTCTGTTTTACGGCATATCAACCCTGTTTAGGTTATTTGATACCAGCACGCAATATCTATTGTAAATGTTTTTTTTTTATTAGATTGGTTTCTCTGTTTTACGACATATCAACCCTTTTTAGGTTATTTAGTACATAAACATTACACCTATTGTACACGATTTATTAATTTCATTGGTTTCTCTGTTTTACGGCATATCAACTCTTGGTGAGTTATTTAATACCAAAACACAATAACTATTGTAAGCGATTTATTGATTGGTTTGGTTTCTTTTTTTACGGCATATCAACCTTTTTGAGGTTATTTAATACCAAAATTCAACACCTATTGTAAATATTTTTTTTTATTTGATTGATTTCTCTTTTTACGGCATATCAACCCTTTTGTTTCTTTGGTTTCTTTGCATTACGGAATATCAACCCTATTTGGGTTATTTAATGCTAAAACAGAACTCCTATTGTAAACAATTCATTGATTGACTTGGTTTCTCTGTTTTACGGCATATATACCTTTTTTAGGTTATTTAATACCAAAACACAATAAATTGTTTAAATTGGAGAAAACGATTGAGAGAGAAAAAAAACAAACAAAAACGTAAATTTCTTCTTTTTTTCTCTCAATCGTTTTCTCCAACTTAAACAATTTTCCCCCTCATATCTCATTCGATTTTCTTAGTTTTTAATTTATCATTCTGACATGTCCACCTAGAGGGTCAAACGATAAGGCCTTAAGGAAAATTATATATATATATATATATATATATATATATATATATATATATATATATATATATATATAGTCTCAGAAGTTTCTCAACCATTAAAACTATATTTCAAAAAAAAAACTTATAGTCCCAAGTCTTTCAGTGGAAAATCACTCATGTAAGTCAATTTATTTTTTACAGTTATTATATTAATTTGTTTCTAACACTATTTTAAGGGATCATCAGTTGGTTACCATGAAAAACTGTTTCGGGAATTTATATATATATATATATATATATATATATATATATATATATATATATATATATAGAGAGAGAGAGAGAGAGAGAGAGAGAGAGAGATAGATAGATAGATAGATAGATAGATAGATAGATAGATAGATATTACCGCAAACATGAAGTGAAGACGAATTCTATCGTTCATGATTAAAAGCTAATCAAGAAAAAAAATGCCAGCCAACCGGTTTCTCCCTCTCTTAACAGAGGCTGTATCGAGGAATTTAAAATAAAAACGAGGTATTAAAAAAAACACGGGGTGAACAGTCATGCTCACTCATTATACCATCTAAAAATCTTGGAGACGATCTACGTTCGTCTTAAACGTCCCTCCCCTTTGTAAGCAAAGGGAATTTCTATTGGGACTAGATGTGATCATTCTCTAAGATTCATCCTCCATTGTACATATAACATAACGCTATTTTATTTTCTGTACTCTCTCTTTTCACCCCGTTTTTTTTAATCCCCCGATACAGCCTTTGTTAATAGAGGGCGAAACCGGTCAGCTGACATTTTTTTTTCTTGATTAACTTTTAATCATGACGATAGAATTCGTCTTCCCTTCATGCTTGCGATAATAAAATGTTGTACTCCCCCAAAATCATGAAATATATATATATATATATATATATTAGGGGAGGTCGATTTTGAAACTGTAAATTATCGCACTCGAAGAAAGTTGCCAAATAATGTCAAAAGTTACCACAAGAAAAATTTTTCTTCAAAACTTTGTATTTATTTGAGCATTGCAACTTTAAGATCAAATAAATCGAGATTTTTTCTCACAGCCTAGATTTCACCGGCAGAAGTGTCGCCTTAAATTAAACCCGGGTTTTAACAAAAAAAAGTAATACATTACTTAATAATAAATATTTTAAAGTTTATTATTCCTTTTCTTAAGAAATTAAATGTACATATTCAAATTAAAAAGGAATAAAACACTATAATATTTAATTTTATATATAAATAATTATTTATTTACATAGGCGTTTTATTTATTGGATATTTTTTATGGTATTCACCGGTTGAAAATTCAACGAGCGAATTTGAATTCACGTGTTGATTCTGTGTTTACAAATTTAATTATCACAAATATATATTGAATTGTCGAGCGCTGGCTTATCTAATCCCACTTCCCTGACCTTTTGTCACACCTTACCTTGTGGGAGTTAGATAAATAAAAACTGGATTCACGCCCGTCTATTGGGGCTTGTCCGTCCTGTGCAGTTCTAGGAGGTGCACCTCCCAGGTTTTGCCTTCCCTCTTTGGGGAGGAGTAAGTTTATTGCTTACTGTCTGAGGCGGCCCTATCGGGGAATGCCGACGGAGCTGCCCAGGCAATTTTTAAATTGCCAGAGTGCTCACCTCTCGAGCACTGGCTTTCTCATCCCACTTTCCTGACCTTTTGTCAATCTTACCTTGTTGGAGATAGATAAATAAAATCTAGTTCAGCCAGGGGTTTTTACCCCACCAAATAAATCGGTATCGTCCGGGCCTTTGGGTCTGGATTTACGCCCGTCTATTGGGGCTTGTCCGTCCTGTGCAATTCTAGGAGATGCACCCTCCCAGGCTTTGCCTTCCCTCTTTGGGTAGGAGTAAGTTTATTGCTAACTGTCTGAGACGCCCCGACAGAGGAATGCCGACGGGGCTGCCCAGTCAATTTTTTAATGGCCAGAGTGCTCACCTCTATAGCGCAGGCTTATCTAATCCCACTTTCATGACCTTGTGTCACATCTTACCTTGTTGGAGGTAGACAAATAAAACTATTTCAGCCAGGGGTTTTTACCCCACCTAAAATATTATATGTATTGGAGTTGATGGGAGAATGGATAAGGACACATTGATGTATAAGGAAATTGTGGATGAAAATAGACAGAGAATTATGAAAAAAACTAAGGGACCAGAACACCATTTAACTTTTACAAAAGAAACACCATGTGAAAGTAAATATCTGACACAGAGCTCTTCCTAATAGTGGTGCAACAGGTGCTGTTCATGCAGATCAAGTGGTGGATGTTTTGCATGAATTCCACAGTGAGAACAGTATCAAGGCTATACTTGTTGACAACACTAATACCAACACAGGTTGCGAAGGTGGAATGGTTGCAATTTTAGAAAAAAAACTTTTTTTAAATCTTCACACAATTGGTTGCTCTTTGCATCATAATGAACTACCTTTACGAGCCCTTTTTAAAAACATAGATGGTTGCGCAAAGGGCCCTACAACATTCAGTGGCCCTCTGGGGAAATTATGCTCAAATGATTGCCATGATTTACCCCAAATATCATTTTCCACTATTAGCAATCCTCTAGAGTCAATTTTTAAAATTGATGAAATACATGATCTTAGTTCTGACCAAAGACTCCTTTATGAATACACAGTAGGTATTTCTAGAGGTAAGGTTGACTCTAGATATACCTCCTGGAAAATTGGTCCTTTAAACCAAGCAAGATGGTTAACTTTGGCCATCAGGCTCATGTGTTTATGGACTAGTGGTGCATACCCACAAAGGCACACAACAAAACTACACTATGTAGTAAATTTTATTGTAAATGTGTATGCCACTTCTTGGTTTGAAATTAAAAGAAATAGTAAATTCCACAATCAGCAAGTGCACATTTTTAATATGACCCAGAGGATTAAGGAGCAGCCTCAGGAAATCCAAGATATCACATTTAGAAATATACAAGGTAATACATTTTGTTTACTGCCTGAAAACTTTCTATATTCCATGGTTAAATCTGAAGAGATTGAAGTAAGAGAAGAAGCTTTAAAAAGAATTTTGGCCATTAGGTAAGTAATATTTATTCATATATTTCTGACTCAATTATTTATTCCAATTTATAGAATAATTTTTAAAGATTTTATCTAATTTCACCATAATTATTAAAGCAGTACAGATCGGAATTTTTTAATAATTCAATTAATTAATTTGTTATTTCAGGAGTGAGGAGTCAACCAGAAAAAGATTAAAAAGAATACCACCTATTAATTTTAATGCCACACATTGGACACAATTAATAGATTTAAAATTATGCTGCATTTTTGGCATTCTCAGGGCGTGGAACGGGCAGTTAAGTTAATAACAGAAGCTTCACAAACTGTATATGGTTTTGAAGCAAGACATCAACACATTACAGCCAAAGTTTTGAGTCAGAAATTGAGACCAGCATTTTTGTCTAAGGGGTCTTATATGGAGCAATTTGACTCTCAATATTAAGCTCCATTAAAATAGTGTTAGGTTTTTCCTTATTTCTTTGCTTGTTATATTTTCACTTATAACAGAAAAAAATCATTTTTTTAGGTATTCAAATATTACTGTTTAATTCATAACGTTAAAAGGTAGTTTACAAAAGCAGATACTGAAAATGAGGGGGGGGGCAAATTTTCAATTTGAAGATTTCTTTAATTAATATCATTTTTATAAAATAAAAACACATTCGCTGATTTTAAATGCACAAATTATTTGGTTTTAACACCAGTATTCAAGCAAATCTTGCAAAAACGAGGAATTTTCAGTATATTCTTGTCTACGATCTTTGATACCAAACGCTCAAAAAACCGCTGAAGTTTTTGATCTAATTTTTTGCATGAGTATTTAATAGGTCTATATACAACTTTCGGTACGTGCCTTTTTTTAATATTTAAAAAAAAGTGTAAAATCGACCTACCCTAATATATATATATATATATATATATATATATATATATATATATATATATATATGTATATATATATATACAGAAGACTCGTGTCAGGACGTGTAAATGAATCCGTCGAACAGATCAGTTTTTGCACCACTTTTATGTCACCTTACGGAAGAGCAAAATCAAAATGTAATGCTAATAAGCATTACGTTTAAAATACTCATTCCAGTTTTGATCTAGCTAATTAAGGATTTTTAACAAGAAATTAGAATTCAGGGCACCGTGGTAATGTCTCTGAATCTAATTTAATGCTAATCTGAAATATTTGACTTCCAAAATGAGTATCTATGCACATAGTATGACCCGTAAAAAACATTTTTAATATTCTAAAAAAAACTGAAATTATCAACTGATACATTAAAATGTGCTACTTCGCCTGACGATTTCCTATTGGAATGAAACACGGGCCCTCTGTGTAGCTTACTTGTCATCAATATTTTTTGATACTTTCCTATATGCATATATTTACCTTTCTATCTATGTATCTATACTCTAACTAGAGTAGAAAGTGACTAACTTGGGTTTACTTTCGGCAGCCTCGTAACTTTCCCTTCTTTTATTTTGTCCTTTAGTCCTCACATACCGAGCGATGTTTCTGACAAAGGGGGAACACATGCTGTTTTCTAGGAATCAATCTATTCATCTAACACATATCGTCGGCTATTTTCTTACGAATATATACTTAAATTGCTTGATAGTAAATTATTAAGGAGAGTAGAAAGTGGACCTTGGGTTTACTTTCGGCAACCTCGTGACTTTTGCTCCCCTTATTTTGTTCTTTAGTCCTCACATTCCATGAGTGATGTTTCTGACAAAGGGGGAGAATTACTGCTAGGTTGGAATTTATCCACCTAACACTTATCGTTGGCTTAAAATGGTAATATGTTTAGCTCTTTGCATCAAGTTGCATCATGCCTTGTCTGAAGCGATTTCCATATATATATATATATATATATATATATATATATATATATATATATATATTGCTCAATAGTACATTATTAAGGAAAGTAGAAAGTAGACCTTGGGTTTACTTTCGGCAGCCTCGTTACTCTCGCTTTCTTTATTTAGTTCTTTAGCCCTCACATACCACGAACGATGTTTCTGACAAAGGGGGAACATATGCTGTTTTTTATGAACCAATCTATTCATCTAACACATATCGTTGGCTATTTTCTTACGAAGTAGTATTTTTTTTAGCTCCTTGCATCAAGTGGCTTCATGCCTTGTCTGGAGCGATTACCATAAAAAAATACATGCTTGCATAATGATAGAATGCTATAGCACACGACCCATCTTTACAATTGCCAATCTTTAAAATATTAATGTTTTTCATTTACTCATCTTCGGTGCGCCCATTTATTAACCGGAGTTGTCGGAGTGACTCACTCTACGTGTGCTTGTTGATTCACAACGAAAGCCTGGCTTTTTAGTGTTATCTCTATAGCGCCACGTTTGATCAGAATTCGAGGCGTTCAGTCAGAAACGTTTATGAAAACGATTCCAAAATTACATGCCTTGAAACACCTACCCGCCTCTAACTAGTATCGTTTAGAGCCTTTAAAGACACCAAAGCATAAACATACACAAAAGTAATAGAAACAATGCATAAAAGAAATAAAAAATAACAGAAATAAATCTCCACAGGTTTTTCCCATAATTTCGCGCTCTCCATTTTTTCTTTTTCATTTTGGCTTTCTACAAAAAATAAATAGATAAAAAAAAAGAAAATGTCGGCTTGCACATTTAATTCGCTCCGCCATGACAGTTTCAAGTCGAAAACTGTCATGGCGTCTATAACATCCGTCTGTGTAGTGTTTTTTACGAGACGTTTATGCTGCATTAACAAAAGGAAAAACCGGGCGTGGGGTGAAAAAATGTTTGAAAAATAAAGAACGTATTTATAAAATGCGGATGGTACGTATGTAGTGACTGAATCTGCGTCATATAAGTAAAAAAGAAAAACATATATCAACAATCTGCATATATAGCTATCTGGTTGTAGATGAAAAACATTTAGCTATCTATCTATGTAAATAAACGTCTGTGTATCCGGTTTATGTGGATTCTATTAATTAGCAAAGAATGTATACGATGTTTTGTAAATCTATATATCTATCTGTTTGCAGCTGTTCATGTCTTCTTTTTTATGGGAATCGCTCAAGACAAGGCATGAAACCACTATATGTCAGGAGTTAAAAAGAACGAAAGATGATTATCGAAAATACATGAGATGCCTATTGACCCTAGTCTTGGAAATAGATAGATAAAATAAGATTCAGTAGATTATTGAACTTAGACAACCAAAACAATTATTGTTAGACTAACCCTATTTTCAAATAGACTGAGATTAAGTAGATCATTGAACTTAGACAACTAAAGCAACTATTGTTAGACTAATCTTCTTTTCAGATAGACTGCGATTCAGTATCATTGAACTTAGACAATCAAAGCAACTATTGTTAGACTAACCCTATTTCCAGATAGACTGAGATTCAGTAGATCATTGAACTGAGACAACCAAAGCAATTATTGTTAGACTAACTTTCTTTTCAGATAGACTGAGAATCAGTAGATTATTGAACTTAGACAACTAAACCAACTATTGTTAGACTAACTTTCTTTTCAGATAGACTGAGTTTCAGTAGATTATTGAACTTAGACAATCCAAGCAACTATTGTTAGACTAACCTTCTTTTCAGATAGACTCAGATTCAGTCGATTATTGAACTTAGACAACTAATACAACTATTGTTAGACTAACCTTTTTTCAGATAGACTAGGATTCAGTAGATTATTGAACTTAGGCAACTAAAGCAACTATTGTTAGACTAACCTTCTTTTCAGATAGACTCAGATTCAGTAGATCATTGAACTTAGACAACCAAAGCAACTATTGTTAGACTAACCTTCTTTTCAAATAGACTGAGATTCAGTAGATTATTGACCTTAGACAACTAAAGCAACTATTGTTAGACTAACCTTCTTTTCAGATAGACTGCGATTAAGTAGACAATTGAACTTAGACAATCAAAGCAACTATTGTTAGACTAACCCTATTTCCAGATAGACTGAGATTCAGTAGATCATTGAACTTAGACAACCAAAGCAATTTTTGTTAGACTAACCTTCTTTTTAGATAGACTGAGATTCAGTAGATTATTGAACTTAGAAAATAAAAGCAACTATTGTTAGACTAACCTTTATTTCAAATGGACTGAGGTCTAGTAGATTATTGAACTTAGACAACTAAAGCAACTATTGTTAGACTAACCTTCTTTTCAGATAGACTCAGATTCAGTCGATTATTGAACTTAGACAACTAAAGCAACTATTGTTAGACTAACCTTCTTTTCAGATAGACTAGGATTCAGTAGATTATTGAACTTAGACAACTAAAGCAACTATTGTTAGACTAACCTTCTTTTCAGATAGACTCAGATTCAGTAGATCATTGAACTGAGAAAACTAAAGCAACTATTGTTAGACTAACTTTCTTTTCAGATAGACTCAGATTCAGTAGATCATTGAACTGAGACAACTAAAGCAACTATTGTTAGACTAACTTTCTTTTCAGATAGACTGAGAATCAGTAGATCATTGAAATTAGACAACCAAAGCAACTATTGTTAGACTAACCTTTATTTCAAATAGACTGAAATTCAGTAGATTATTGAACTTAGACAATCAAAGCAACTATTGTTAGACTAACCTTTATTTCAAATAGACTGAAATTCAGTAGATTATTGAACTTAGACAATAAAAGCAACTATTTTTAAGCTAACTTTCTTTTCAGATAGACTGAGATTCAGTAGATCATTGAACTGAGACAGCCAAAGCCACTATTTTTAGACTAACCCTATTTTCAGATGGACTGTCGGAGGTAGCAGTCAGCAACAAAGGAGTTGGAAAAAAGCTACTGGAATAGGGAACTGTATTACAATGAGGTATCAAAACAGCGAAGTTACGGAGATCACTAGACCAACGAGTCAAACGAACTGGAACAAATGAAGCAGGGAATAGATCACTTAATTCTGAAGAACACATGCCATAATAGTATTTATATAAAAGACTGAAACTAACAACATCACGTCTGTGAGAGAGAGGGTGCAGAGGAAAGGAAACAGTAGGGTCAATCAAATTACAGATACGTTTCTGCACCTTATCAAGAACCCTCAAATGAGACAGAGATTCGCCAGCCCAAATATGACAACAGTACTAAATACATGGTCTGATTGCAAATTTGTAGAGAAAGAGAATAGCTTCAGGTGAGAGAAAGTGTTTGAGCGATAGAGAAAACCGATTTACGAGAAACAGAAAGGACTCTAATCTATCTATATGAGCATTTTTCACATCTATATACCAACCTCTATCTAAAACCCGTTGGCGATATTTTAAGTAAATGTGGTATTTTGGTGACCGTTCAGTAAAAGTGATGGACAAATGTTGAAAGAATGAAAGGAACTGTTTTCATTTCCGTTCCAGAGGGAAGCTGTATTTACAATGTGAGATGCAAAGGGCCTGATATATATTTATAGCTAAATCACGTTGAAACTATCATTAAACCATCATTCCTATATAATCCTATACACCTTACATCTATATATTGTGCAATATATATAGTCCTACAAAGTTTGATGCTTCTGCGGAGACCAGCGAGCCCATGGAGACATCGTATGATCCAATGTGTTTATTCTTAATCCATTGTTAACTGTTACTAATAAGGACGGTTGTTTCTTATGATAGTAATTTTATTTAAAAAAATATTCGTCAAATTGTAATTTTAGTTTCATTTTTACTCCAGCCAAAGTTCTCAGAAATCAAGAGGCCCCATACCTGGGACTAACACTTAATCTCCATATAAGATACATAGATATTCGAATATTCTATAAAAGTTCTCCTTTATTTCTCAAACGTTGAGTTAGTAAATAAGTTCAGAACATTAATTTTCCGCTCACGAATTGACCAGTTAACTATTTCATAGTATATCTTTCTTGTGGTCTCTTGGTCTTAACGGATTCCATGTATAAAATTTTCAGGGGAAGACAATGGAAGTGGTCCAGAATCTTTACGTTACCCTCTATGTGCCGAATATCTACATGTCCTCCCACCTCTAATATCTATGTGACCTTACTTCTAAGTGACCCATGAGGACATAATCTCTTTAAAACTTTAAATAAGTATACCTGATTGTAATGTAATTTAAACCGTATATATAAGACTAATTCAGAGAGTTTTCCAACATTCCAGCTTCTTCCGACTATATTAGGGAGCGAAACAGAAGAAGGGGCCAGTAAAAATAAAGAAAGTAATATGGTGCTATGAGCATAGTGAGAAAGTACATAGTAGTGATCCTCATTCAATCCCGAGCAACGTCGAGTCTTCCTACTAGTTTCTGATATTTTTGGGTTCTCGTTAAACTATTTGAAGTATATACGAATGGGCAGGATAACATTTACTGGTACGTATGTGTGTGTTCTTACATTTTAAGATTAATCTCACGAAAGTAGCCATTTTAACAGGGTGCTTTTTTTTTGTTTTATTTTAATTCAGTCGAAGTTCTCATAAATCAGGGGGTTCTTAGGGCCAACACTTGATCCTTATATGAGATCCAAAGATATTCGAATATTCCATTAAAGTTATCCTTTACCTCTAAGACGTTGAGTTAGTAAATAAGTAAAGAAAATTAATTTTCCTCTCCCCAATTGACCAGTAAATATGTTATAGTATATCTTTCTTGTAGTCTCTTGGTCTTACCGGATTCCAAGACAAGAATTCATCTAGTCTGGTGGAGTATCCAACTTAGTACTGTTACTAGGGACAACATCACTTGAAGAAGGTGAACCATTTCTTGTATAAGTGTTATGTCTGGATGTTTATACGTTATCGGTTCAATTACAACTAAAAAAATGAAGGAAGTACGAGGTAGAACCTTTAACAGATTTATTTAACAAAACACACTGATTAAATTAAAATGTAGAAAACCGCTGAACGCGAGATGCTTGTTTTGATCGTGAGAGCCGTTCTGTTAACTTTTCACTGTCTAGGCAGACGACTTCTTTTATCCAAGGGCGATAACTCTTACTTTTGATTCAAGGGAAATAACTCGATTTTGTTTTGTTAGGTTGCCCTAACATATATGCGTGTGTGTGTAAGAGAAAAAAGAGAGGGAGAGAGAGAAGGAGAGAAGGAGAGGGGGAGAGAAGGAGAGGGAGAAAGAGAGAAGAGAGAGAAAGAATATGGGGTTGCTATACGGAGGTGATCTTATTTGGGCTTCGAATACTATGTTATTTTGAATATTTAGTCAGGGTTTACTTGTAGGAGGAAGTATTCCCATGACATGTGTTCTGACAAACCCTTATACAGAGAGACCCTAGGACGGTGTCTAGAAGGATACTAAGTTCTTTCCAGTAGATATTTAAGTTTTCTTCAGGTTTTTATTCAAGTTATCATGACCCAAAGGCAACTCGGGGTGTTCAGTTAAAGTTCCCCTTACCTCTCAAACGTTGCCTTAGTAAAGAAGTTCAGAACATTAATTTTCCTCTCACGAATTGACCAGTTAACTTTGTTATAGTATATCTTTTTTTGTGGTCTCTTGGTCTTCCCTCATTCCAGGACAAAAATTCATCTGGTCTGGTGTAGTATCAAACTTAGTGCTGTTACTATAGGCAACATAACTCGGAGAAAGTGCACCATTCCTCGTATGAGCTAGTGTGGGGATCTTATTTGTGTTTCAAATACTATGATATCTTGAATATTTAAACAAGTATTTATAATTATTTGTCGCCTCCCAATCTAGGCTGGGCTCTGTAGTGAGGAGTATTAACACAGCCGTCACTGTAGCTCTAATGAACGTTGCGCAATCGAACACTTTTTGACGGCTACCTTTAAAAGGTGTAATCTCTCGCTTATTTATCAGGTTGTTTATAGTGGCCGTGTGGGCTGGAGCGTCGGAATTTGAGTTAAAAACATGAACCCTGTTCCAGGGTTAGGGTCTTTTGATCGGTATAAATAGTCAGCTTGACACTAACGATTCTCTTAAGGATGAAACGTATACGCATGTAGATACAATAATATATATATATATATATATATATATATATATATATATATATATATATATGACGTCACTTGCTTTATATGCATCATTCCTTCACTTATAGAAGTTGAATGCCTGTATGTCTCGCCGCTTGAAATGTGTTAAAATTATCATTGTTTATAAGCTGTTCAGAATTGGCCTATCGGTTAGCGACGTTGTATTGGGGTTGAAAAATACTTGTAATCCAGGGTTTCGAATCGTGTGACCGGTAGTGAATAGTCATACTTCCATGCTGATGAGTCTTGATTGAAAAGAGACGAAACGTATATATAAATAAACAATAACAAATATATATATATATATATATATATATATATATATATATATATATATATATATGTATATATTAATTGAATAACATAATAAAATGAGAAATTAATCAGATTTTATTAAAGTTCAAAAACAAGGAGTGATATTGCGTCCTTTACTCATGAGCTTTCAAGCCGAAAATTAAATATTATATTTTTCATTTTCCAATCTCTATCTTATTAACAATTGTATTTTGATCGGATCTTACTGCACATTTCTATCCATTACATTGTTTTCTATACATACGTCAGACCAGAAAGTTATGGTTTGCAACACTCCTACTATCAGTTCCTAAGAACCCTTAATTATACATTATAATATTCAACACCGATTGATTCTTCTGAACTTTTTGTATGATTTTGTTTT
>OY744554.1:34518470-34525970 GCA_963556195.1 Sepiola atlantica
CAGGTGCCAGAAGCAAATGAACAAAAAAGCTGGAGAAAGAAGAAAATTTTTAAAAGACGACGGAGAAACGCACAGAGAACGTTTTTCGCATCGTTACAAAAACTCATTGACGATTTAAATTCAGCAACGCTGGATGGCATCACAGAACCAAATCGCATTACGTTAGCATTTTAAAATGTTACCACTGGTTTCATATGTGATGTTGTTAATTTTAGGTTGTTGTGTTTTTATGTAGATAGCTTCGAGTATTTTTAATTTTTAAAAAATTGGTTTTGGAATCTGTCTTAAATCTCTCTCTCCGTTCCTCCCTCCCTCCCTCTCTCTCTATACGTAATATATATATATATATATATATATATATATATATATATATATATATATATATATATATATATATATATATATATATATTCCATGAAAAATGCCAGTATACTGAAATCATATGAAAATCCATATACACTAAATGTACAAAAGCAAGGAAATTCCCAAATTTTTACACTTTTATTGTCATTAAAGGTATGCGAGCACAACAGGGCTATGTATTTTAATGGTAGGAATTTTTCTTCAGCACACCTCACACACTTCATCCACACATGCATATAAAAGTGTAAAAATTTTGGAATTTCCTTGTCTTTGTACATTTAGTGCATATGAATTTTCATTTTAACCCTATTAAGGGCATATGATTTCAGTATACTGGCATTTTTCATAGAATGTCACTACTTTTGTAAAGGCTATGCCTCAATACAATGTCTTCTCATAAGGTTTTTTGGAATTTTCTGGAAAACTAAGGTATATGGTAAATTGAAATTAAAATGCCATCAACTAGACACTAGAACCTCTATCCATGCCAAAAATCAGCTGAATCCATCAAATAGTTAATGGGATACAGGGTCGTACGTACGTACTCACAGATAACATGATTTCATGATTGAACTTTCTGGATCTCTAATGATGCTGAAATTCTACACACTTATAGAACCTATCAAATAAAAATGTTGTGCAAAGTTTGAACTAATTTGGTTTATTGGTTTTTGAGTTATGATTGATCAAAGAAATCAGATTTCCAGCATATGCCATTCGTGCAGTCTATTGAGGGATAGAGCGCTCCCGCGCCGTCCATGCATAGAGTATTGTTGTCACATCTCGGCTGGTATAACAACACCTAATCTCTCCCTATTTGACAGGGCTCTAAAAAGAGTCTCCGATCTAATAGGACCCACACTGTCTACTTAACTTTATGTATATATATAGAAAGAGATTATTTATGCTTTCTAAGAATATAAAAAAAGAATCATTTCAAAACCATTTTATTTATCTTCCTCCCACAAGGTAAGATGTGACACAAGGTCGGGAAAGTGGGATTTAGAAAAGCCAGTGCCCGAGAAGGTGAGCACTCTGGCCTACAAAAAATGCCTGGGCAGCCCCGTCGGCATTCCCCGGTAGGGGCGCCTCAGGCAGTAAGCGATAAACTTACTCCACCCCAAAGAGGGGAGGAAAAGCCTGGGAGGGTGGACCTCCAAGAACTGCGCAGGAAAAACCCACGGACCGGCGGAATCAAGACCCGAAGGCCAAGATGATACCTGTCTATAGGGTGTAATATCCATCGGAACAGATACTACACTTTGATCTTACCATTTTGTCTTCGTACTATGTCCTAGTCTGTCGTCAATTTTCGTTGCCACTCCCTTTCAGCCCCGTGGGGATCGCGATTTCGATACACACACGCGCACGCACGCTGGGTACCAGAAAGGACAGTTGGAAATAATTTATACACCATCCACTATGACTATGCAATCCCTATAGCTACATATCTAGAAAACTGAGCTGTTAAACCTGACATCGTAATATGGGACAAAAGGGAGAAAGTAGCAACCCTGGTTGAAGTCAGTGTCCCTAATTATACAGGATTGAACAGAACAGAAAGGGAAAAGATTATGAAATACCAAGGTCTTATGTACGACATGAAAAGAAACTGGAATCTTAGGAAAATCTCCATCATACCAGTAATTATAGGAGCAACAAGACTAATGAAAAAGAATTTCCAGAGCTTTCTGGCGAGTATACCCAGTGAACCAAGTGCAAGAGAAATACAAACAACTGCACTTAGAGGGACGGTTAAAATCTTAAAACGATCTCTAGGCTGGAGTGTCTGAAATAGCCCGTGAATGTCTGGCATCCAGTAGGATTCCCCATCTCCAGCAAAAACAGAAAGATAAGAAAAAAAAGAAAAAAAAGGGAGGCTGTCGCAATGCAAAAAGAAGGATACTTCAAATTGTAGTTTTGTTATTGTTACTGTTGGCAAGACTCAGGCTTCTCAGCTTAGTAACGATGTCTGCCATGTTGGAATGCTGACACCTGCGGTCGGGGGTACCGGAAACATCTAAGATGGCGTCTTCCGGTGTTTATTTTCAAAGCCTCTGACTTCCGTTTCATCTGTATCGCTGTTGTTGCCATTCAAGTTAACAACTGAGATTCGTCGAAGCACGCATGCGCGAATGCGTACACACAGATACGTCATCTGGCATACGGATTCTCGACCTTATGTCTGAGTGAATTATGCTTTTCTTTGATGGAAGGTCATTTTCCCAGGCACAACCCCTTCCTTTAGGAGAAAGGATTGGTTTATTGACGGTCGCCTGAAGTTCCCCTACCGGTGAATGCCGATGTGTTCGCTCACGGTAAATTTTATACCCGTTCTGAGTACACTCATTTTTTTTTGGGGGGGGGGGAGGGGGAGCTGGATTCGCCATTATAAACTGAGACTGGGTTATTGCCGGTCGCCTGAATCGCCCATAACGGGGAATGCAGACAGGTCAGATTACAGAAAATTTTCTATCAGTCAAAAGTGCCTCCTACTTGGGAGGGAGAATTGTCCGATACTATGAACAGACATCATGTCATCTTCCCAGGCGTTACCACCTCTTTAAGGAGGAGATTTTTTTTATTGACGGTCGCCTGAATCGCCTCTAATGGGGAAATGCCGGCGGATCCGATCAGTGCAAATTTTCCATCCGTCAATAGTTTCCCTTATTTGTGAGGGGCTGAGTCTGACACAAAGAACAGACCTCATGTCATACTCCCAAGTATTACCTTCTCCTTTAGGGGGAGAAATTGGTTTATTGCCGGTCTGCTGAAGCGCCCCTGTTGTTTTTCACACCCTATTTGAGGGAGCTTGATTCCTATAAACTGATCTCATGTCATCGCCCCTATTCGGGAATGCCGACGGCTCCAATCACGGCACATTTTCATCCAAACGAGAGTGCCTTCTACTCGAGGCGAGCTGGATCCGCTACTATAAAGGGACCTAATGTAAACCTCCCATGGATTATCCTCTCCTTCGTTGAGAGAGCTTGTTTTATTACTGGTCGTTAGACTCGCCCATACTGAGAAATGTCTAACGTTCCAACCACGGAAAATTGTTCACCCGCCAGGAGTACACCCTATTTGGGGTGGCTGGATTCGCCAGTTGAAACTGATCTCATGTCATCCTACCAGGAATGACTCCCTCATTTAGAAGGAGAAATTGGTTTATTGCCTTTAGAGCCATTATAGGAGAACGTCGACGGGTCCGATCACGGAAGATTTTTCACCTATTTTAAAGTAAATATAGCTCACATTACCACATGTTGCGCTTAGAAACTTAGAAACAGTGTTAAATAATTTATAATGATCACCAATGATATATAATGATAAAATAATAGGCTTAGATGTGCATACAGTAAAAAAACAGTATATAAACATATACACATACCAATGTTATATGTATATATATATATATATATATATATATATATATATATATATATGTGTGTGTGTGTGTGTGTGTGTGCGTGTGTGTGTGTGTGTTTTTGAAAGTTTCATTCATCACCACAAAAAACTTTTTTTCCTTCCAAAGTTCATTCATTTATTTATCAGGTATTGTCAGTTGTTGAAATTCTTGTTCCAGGTAGATAATTCCCCCGATGATCTGCCAAGCAAGGACCTGCTTCGTAGAGAAACACGTGTAGGGAACAAAACTCTTTAATTTTGATAAATCTGATAAATTATTAAACTTTGAAAGGAAAAAAAGTCTTTTGTGGTGATGAATGATTTCGTGAACGAAATGTTTTGGTAAACTTAAAAAAAACACACATATAAATGCTCTGTACCCTGTAATCGTGTATCATCGAGCTTATTTTTATTGGCCTAATCCCGGTCTTCACTGAATAAAATATCTTCTAAGTGAAATCTCTCTCTCTATCTATATATATATATATCTATATATATCTATATATATCTATATATATATATATATATATATATATATATATATATATATATATATATATATATATATATAGGTGGCACAGGCGCCTTTTGGCGTTGGTAATATCTTGACACGCTGACCTGATTTCTTGAGAGACATTGAATACCCTCCCTGCCCCTTAACACTTTCCTAATTTCTCTATATATATTTGGCTTTTTCTTCCCTCTCTATATTACCTTCTGTCATAAATCTCCAACAACCGCTCTCCTGAGTCGGCATTGCTTGATTCCAATGACAAGTAGTAATACAAGACGACTGGAAACAATGCCGAGATAAGCAGAGAGCACATACGTATTCCCAAATGGTCACCCATTTAGTACTGGCCAGGCTCGACATTGGTGATCTAACGGGAACCGGTGTGTCAACGTAATTGTGCCATATATATATATATATATATATATATATATATATATATATATATATATATATATATATGTCACTAACAATGTTTGTATAAATAACAATTTATACTAGAAAACATCTCTACTTTTTATTGAGCACTTTTTATAAACACTAAAGTTTCATTGGATTAACATTATAGACGTACTATACTATATATATTTATATATATATATATATTAATCTGCGTATTTATATATATATATATATATATATATATATATATATATATATATATATATATATATATATATATATATATATATATATATAAATTCTTTGTAGAATGGTAGGAAAAATCCCAGCAGAGTGCTCGATTAATTAAGAATCAAAGTTAAAAATTAAAATTAAAATTAAAATTAAAATTAAAATTAAAAATTAAAAATTAAGAGCATAATATTTATTTATTCTGGTACAGAAAAATTAGTACAACATTCGTACCGTCGGTTTCAAGCACGGAAGGTCTTACCCATCCGGCTCTCTTCAGCTTCTGTTGTCATCTGTTTTGGAAATGTGAGGTCACATGACACTCTTGTTGGGACGCGTTATTTGCTCAGTGTGTTGTGTGTGTTTGTTTAAATTTGAATTTAGTGTCATAAGTGTATATATATATATATATATATATATATATATATATATATATTGTGTGTGTATTTAGGCAGCATATTTTCATTTAGGCAAACATTATTAAATAACACGGAGTGGTTTTGTTTGATGCGACTTTTTTTTATTTTTTCAATTTTCCGAATTGTCCATCTAATGTTTCGGTCAAATTGATGTAAATATGATCCATGGCTTTCTTGTTCCATTCTTTTTTCTTTTTTGCAAGTACTTTCGATTTGAATCGTCAAATCATCTTCAGGCGGTATTAGTTTTAGTGTCTTTACAAATTATAACTTTACTGTTGTGCTCATTTTTGAATTATAACGGCAAGTAGTTTATAACTCGAAAAAGCGTCGTAAAGTTGAAATGTACATGAGAGCGTGATGGCGTTCTACACATATGGGATATTTAAAAGTTTGACTGTTTAAACCGTTAAGAAATTGATGACGTTAAAGAAAGTGCATACAATTCAAACGCATAACTACCTAATGGCTAAGAATTTGGTAATGTTAATTATTATGCTAGACACTTTAAAATGTTACGACTAGTTTCATAATTGACATTATTAATTGTGGGATGTTTAGTTTTTATGTAGAGGGCTTCAAGTATTTTTAATTTTTTGATATTGGTATCGTGGTGTATTATTTTGGTATTGTTAACAAGGATGTTTCTATATTGGGAGGGGGTACAATTATGTTTTTTTAGGTGTTGGCATATTGAGCTAGTGTCGGAGAGATGTAGGGTGAGTCTTCGGGATAGTGTTGTGGAAGTGAAACCTATGTAAGAATTAGTTTTTTTATTGTTGTCGGAGATACATTCTCCCATAGGGCATTGGAACTGATATATTACATTGGTTCTTCCTTATGTATTTTGCCTAGTATAGATGAAATAAAAAACTACAAGATACTTTTCAAAATAATTCAGTTCTTAAATTCACTCATGAGCTTAATGTTAACAATAAAATTCCGTTTTTAGATGTTCTCATTGACTAAATTATTTAAATTATTTAGTCAGCCCCGGCGTATGGCATGGGGAATGTGTTGTTTTATTCTGGATTCAAACCTTTGCACTGCTAAAAATAATAATAAAAGTGTCCGAAAGAAATTAGGTTATGGGTGTAAAATTGTATTTTTCAACAGCGGCTAACAAAATTCAAGTCCCCCCCCTCAAAAATATTTACGCATTTGAAAACTACACGCGTCAGTCGCAGACATGCATAGACAAAATGCATGTTCGCCCATTTAAGTCATGACACACCAACAAATAAGCGTATACATTTATCACCACTTAAAAACCTTACATACATACCCACGCCCAAATTAATTAATTTATATACATATATATATATATATGAGTAAGGAAGGATGATGGTAATCCGACGTAATGGGAAATGAAAAGTCGGTGGCAGGGAGTGAAATGAATGTGGATGGCTGTGAGTGAAAAAGGAGAGGGCTGGAAGTGTTAGTGAATTTGTCTTAGGGTGGGAGAGAGGGGAGGGAGTGCTGAGGTTTTGTGTTGTGGTAAGGTGCCACCGACTTCTCTCAGACCGGACCTTGGTCCTGCACTCCCAGTAGTGGATACTGCTTCTTCTCATTAACCCATCATGTCAGCTCAATATTTATATGCACTTGCATGACATTTTTCTTAAAACTATCATCCTGAGGAAGTCATACAAATAAAGACGAAACGTTGATGAATACATAAAAAACACATCTTTTGAATTTTCCTTTTGCATTTCCCATATATATATATATATATATATATATATATATATATATATATATATATATATATATATATATATATATATATATATGTATATATATATTAGTACTTCATGTATCCACATAAAATATTATAAGGAGATATAATTTTTTTATGTATCAGTTTTCAGTATTTATTTCAACAGTGCTCGATACGTAAGTAGAGCCAGGTAGTAAGTAGAGCCAGGTAGTACGCATGTACCTACACATATATAAACACACCGTATATATATATATATATATATATATATATATATATATATATATATATATATATATATATATATATCGTGTGTTTATATATGTGTAGGTACATGCGTAAGTGTATTATATTAAAGTGATTGTATTTTCAACGGGGAACGGTCGTGCCAGACAATACATGGAAGCAAAGAGAAAGAAATCACTCCCTTTTCTTCACAAGAGAAA
>OY744554.1:34528470-34530970 GCA_963556195.1 Sepiola atlantica
AAGTTTATTCATTCCCTGTAGTAAAATAAAATTGTTAACCGTCCCAAAACGCTAGAATGGCTTTAAAAAATGAGGGATCATTTTATGTTAAATTCATAAACAAAACTAATCGCTTTTTTTCTGGGTCGGAATCTATCCACATAACATTTATCGTTGGTTATATTTTGACCTTCAAATAGTATTTGTTTAGCTCCTTACATCAAGTGGCTTCATGCCTTGTCTGGAGTGATTTCCATAAAAAATCTCCACTCTAAATTTTTAAATAATTGTTTCTTTTTTTTTGTATTTTCCTTGTTTTCAGAGTGTAATCTCATAAAAAAAGTGTAATCTCCTAAAAAAAGAAGAATCTCGTTTTTTTATATAGCGAAGAGTCTTAATCTACAATACTCTTTTTTTCATACTGAAAGTATCGACTGATATGTTTTAAAGGAGACAGAAAAGCATGCATTGATGAAACAAAAGTATTCTACCTCCCCTACGGGTGAATCGTTTGAAGTATGGCAAACTTTACATGTTCAGAGAAAGGGGAGAGGAAAGGTGAAGAATAGCAAGAGAACACGTGATACAGAAGAGGATTGTTTGTTTCTTGGTGTTTAATGACCTTTGAACCATTATAAGGTCATCTAAGGTCAAACAGTTTTTTTTTCAGACAGTTTTTATAATGTTTCTTCTTTAGGAAGTTGTTTTCAGAGTGTGGGATTTGACTATCGTTTTGTTTGATTTTTTAGATTTTGGTATAGTTGTTTTGCAGGGGGTGGGGGATATTATTTGGGCCATTCTTTTGAAGACATTTTTAATTTGTTTGCTTGGTGACAAGATAATTCACATTTTCCATTCAAGTTTATTGGTGTTTGTTTCTTGTTAGATGTTATTTTGTAAATACTGGATTTAAAAAATATTTTTTATACAAATTCTTTTTTTTTTTTTTTTAAACCCTATTACTGAAAAGAAGCTATATTTTCAAATAATGTTTATGTCTGTCTGTCTGTTTGTCTGTCTGTCTGTCTGCCCGTCCTGGAGAATTTTTGTAAACGTAAGAGAGAGAGAGGGGGGGGCTCGAGTAATTACTATTTAATTAATTAATTTTTCAAGTCAGCGTTCATA
Source organism: Sepiola atlantica (assembly GCA_963556195.1). Taxonomy (NCBI): domain Eukaryota; kingdom Metazoa; phylum Mollusca; class Cephalopoda; order Sepiida; family Sepiolidae; genus Sepiola; species Sepiola atlantica. The sequence goes on from OY744554.1 coordinate 34,529,575, forward strand.
ATATTTGTATACCTTTAGAGTTAGGAAACTATTAATCAATTAATTTAGATTAGATAACATTAAATAACGTTAGATAACATATAAACAAAGAAGAACGAAATTTCAAGATGAGGCTGTGATTCGAACATAAAACATGTCAAGAATCTTACTTAAACTAGGTATTTACTCCTCCCCAGGAGTTAGGCACAAGGCCAGTTTTATCTTACTCCCACAGGTAAGATGTGACCACAGCTTGGGTCGAGAAAGTGGGGTTAAAAGCCAGCGCTCGAGAGGTGAGCACTCTGGCCATTTAAAAATTGCCTGGGCAGCCCCGTCGGCATTCCCCGGTAGGGGCGCCTCAGACAGTAAGCAATAAACTTACTCCTCCCCAAAGAGGGGAGGCGAAGCCTGGGAGGGTGGACCTCCTAGAACTGCACAGGACAGGCGTGCAGTATCCATCGGAACAGATACTACACTTTGATCTTAGCCAAAACTAACACTTTTTTCAACTTCCTTATATATTGTTACAAAAAGTCGCTCAGACACCGGACGGGTTTTGTCATTTACATAATACATTCCTTTTAAACTTCTAATAAATTCATATTTACAAATATACACTTATAACTGCTATTATCAAATTTGCATATGTATTTACAATATTTTCCGATAAGGTGATATTAATAAAAATTATTCATACAATTAATTAAAGACATTTCCTTCAGAAACCAGCGTGTTTTTAAACCATACTTTCAATTGTGTCTTTTTTGCATTTGATTTGTATGTTTTATTGTTAGTTCTTCATTGCAATGGTTACACTGAGATTAATCTACTCCAAGCAGATGTATGTGTGTCAGTCTTGTGTGGCCGATACATATATGTGTTCTTCTTCTTTCGTTTGCTTCACAGCATCTCACTGTTAGATCACCAGCTCGGTTGAGAAAAGCCATGCTAATGTTTTGTTGTCTAGCGCAGCTATGCCGCCTTCGCCGTTGGGTGGTCGATGTTTAAAGCATGACTCGATGATGTGGTCTACTGTCTGTTCAGAGTGACTACAGTCGCAGACAGCCGAGTCCCTGAGTCCCCATCCTTTCATGGTCGCGGCAAAACGGCCGACACCTGTCCTGAGGCGGTTGAGCATTGTCCACTACCGGCGAGGGAGGTCCATGCCTGGTAGGTTATCCGGGTCCTCCACAAATCTGTGCAACCTCGATTTATCTGCTGCCTGCCATTCCTCCGTCCAGCAACGTTTCAACCAGATTCGTTTTGTGACGTCACCGGGTGTTAATACAGTGTCTTCCCTGCGATCGGTTATCCTGTTGTTGTTTTCTGTTCAGACTATGGGTTGATGTTAAAACAATTTGTTTTGAAGAAAGGTGTTCAATATAACTTGCCATTTTAATCATATGTATTCTTTGAT
>OY744554.1:34535970-34540970 GCA_963556195.1 Sepiola atlantica
GACCTAACCCCCCGACCCCGAGGTCTCGTCAACAGCCCCGCAAATCGTGAGAACACATCGCACCAAAGTTGCGCGAGGTGACTCCGCTACAAATCGCGCAAGTCAAACCCGATCTCCAACAGACACGTACACTCCCATAGGGTCATTATCTAACACTCCAATCTCCGGTTTTTTTTTTAAGTAAAACATCCACAGCAAAAACACGTCTACCTACAACCACTGTAAATAATTTTTCTTTTCTCTTTCTGTGGACCTAAAACCGAACGAAACTTCCATGAACAGAGTTTATTTCCAACAAATTCTAATCAGTGGAACACAATACCACGGGGCTGCTTCCGAGCTGACTACAACATAGTCTTTTTCTAGTTCAATGTTAACACGTTTTAGTTGGACCGTCTTCACAAATAATCAAATTTTGACCATTTTAACTATCATCTTCTCATGTGTTTGTCTCACCGTCAACCTGACAAAGCGAAACTAGTCTTTCTCTACTCTATCGTTATGTTTATGGTAGGTGCTCGACCAAACTCCAATCTCTGGTTCCCTCTTTAAACATTCATAGCAAAAAATCGTCTATCTACAACCATTGTAAAAAAAAAGTCCCTTTCTTCCTTAAGTTAAATCTGGCCTTTAATCATAGTATTATTTACCTCCTCTTCATGAGGTTAGGCACAAGGCCAGTTTTATCTTACTCCCACAAGGTAAGATGTGACCCAAGGTTGGGTCGGGAAAGTGGGACTTGAAAAGCCAGCGCCCGAGAAGTTGAGCACTCTGGCCATTAAAAATTGCCTGGGTAGCCCCGTCGGCATTCCCCGGTAGGGGCGCCTCGGGCAGTAAGCAATAAACTTACTCCTCCCCAAAGAGGGGAGGCAAAGCCTGGGCCCTTAATCATAGTAGCCCCTTAAATCTAAGTGGCATAATGCCTTATTTGTAGCGAATAAAAAGTAATAAAAAATTTTTTTAACGTAACAAATATAAGCAGATCTTCTTTGCGTATCTTTGAAACATGTGGTCATACTGTTAAATATTGGGCGGGTATAATTTTGTAAGCTTAGAATAACAGGAAATACGTTTCAGGCGAGGTCAGTTAGTGTATACTCGGATGTCAGCTCGATCAGATGGCTCGAGAGGCAGACGACATTCTTAAGACGTGTTTGTTACTTGGTTTATTATAAACTTGATATGATAGCGTGCTGTTGTCTTTGTGGATAATGACATGAAGCAATTGTATATATATATATATATATATATATATATATATATATATATATATATATATGATTATTTTTATTTACACAGACATGTACAAAATTTGCGACACTGGCATGTCGATGTTATAGATCAACAGTTATTATAAACTGAGATCTCATCGGGCTTAGATCATATTTGGTTCTTTCCAAATATGAGTGTCTGAAATAGCCGGTGAATGCCTGGCATCCGGTGGGATGCCCCATCCCCAGCAAAAATAATAGATCCAGGTATTTAATTGCTTTCCACCGCAGTAAGATGTGGCACAACGCCGGAAAGTGGAGAGAGTCAACCAACCGCGCCCCTTAAGCAGGAGCACTCTAATCATTTAAAAATTACCTGGGCAGGCTTGTCGGCATTCCCCGGTGTTGGCGTCTCAGACATGAAGCAATAAACTTATTCCACACCAAAGAGGGGAGGCAAAGCCTGGGAGGTGGACCTCCTAAGACTACCCAAGACCAATACTTCAGCCTATTAGATAAAAAGTCACAGTTATGGCCCAGTTTCTGCCGAACAGATTGTCGAGAACGAATCCTCGACTGGTATTTACCAGTCCGAAGTCTCTAAGCACGGTCTGGTGTCGATTAACGGTATTTGATTGTGGGGGAGAGTCAAAGACCACGCGGGCTGGTGTGGACCCGGTATTTACTTCCTTCTTACTGCAGGAAGATGTGGCAGAAGACCGGGAGGTGGATGGAAAAGCCAGCGCTTCGAAAGAAGGTGAATTCTGACCTATTTAAAAAATATGCCTAGGCAACCCCGTCGGCATACCCCGATCGGAGCGCCCCAGACAGTAAGCAATAAACTTACTCCACCCCAAATAATGGGGGAACTAAGGCCTGGGAGGGTGGACCTTCTAGTACTACTAAGGCCATAATACCTCAGCCCGACAGATAAAAGGCCACCAAAATGAGTAAGTTCTTGCTGGACTGATTGTCGAGAACGAATCCTTGATTGGTATTTACCAGTCCGCCGCCTCTAAGCAACTGACGTTAATGTGTGACCCCATGGATTTAATTCCTTTCCACCGCAGGAACATGTGTCACAAGGCCGGAAGGTGGAGGAGAGTTAAGACAGCGTCCCTGAAGAAGGAGCACTCTGGCCTATGAAACATTGCCTGGGCAGCCCCGTCGGAATTCCCTGCTCAGGGCACCCCAAGCAGTAAGCAATTAACTTACTCCACCCCAAAGAGGGGAGTCAAGGCCTGAGATGGTGAACCTCTTAGGATAAGTCAGGACCCATACAAACTTCCCACAAATAAAAGGTCACCGAAATGGCCCAGTTCCTGCCGGACTGATTGTCGAGAACGAATCCTCGACTGGTATTTACCAGTCCGAAGTCTCTCAGAAATGAATGTTACTGAAACATAGATCGGGCTAGTATTGACCCAAATATTTAATTCCTTTCCACCGCATGAATATGTGGCACAAGGCCGGAAGGTGGAGGAGTGTCAAGCCAGCGCCCCTAAAGGAGGGGCACTCTGGCCTATTAAAATTTGGCTGGGTAGCCTCGTCGACATTCCTTGGTCGGGGCGCCTCAGACATTAAACAATGAACTTACTCGTGGCCACCGAGAGTTACTACAGGCCAAGCAACTAACTTCCTGCCCCCCTCTGACGTCACTGACTTCCGTGTCAAAACAAGGACCGTAGTAATAACAATAAGAAGGCATTTCGACTTCTCCATTCACTAAATAATCCATCAAAATTCAGGAAATCAACCAATTTTAATGAAATTTTCAGGATTTATTAATTAATGATCACGGAATATAATAAATCCATTACTTTATTATAAAGCTTGGTGCAAATGTATTATTTCTTGTAAACAAAAAACACCTTTACTAAAGTTATACAAAATATCAAAACATGTTGAACATACGATATTGTAAATATTTAAAACAAAGCATTAGAAAACTTTAAAAATTGCATGTAAAAAAGAAAAGAAAAGAACACGATTCGATTCATCTTCAAACTGATCTTTATTCAATATAAATTTAAAGAAAATAATAATTCACGATCAAATACTGCAAAAAACTGAATTATGAATTACCATTATTTAAACTTCTAACCCAATCAACCGTAAGTAATTCAGACTTTGAAATTTGCTTAAAAATTATACAAAAAAAAATGTCAATGTTAACTGTTTGTTTAATAATGGAATCAAAATTCAGGAAATCAACCAATTTTAAAATAATTTCGCGCTTTTTAAAATTTCATTTCATAATTCACAAAGTTAAAATGCCTACTGCATATGTTTGGATTTCCAAAAGAGAAATAATTACTGCAAATATGGATACACGTAATAATGTTTACACCGACTAAATATAGTGTAGTAAGTTTGAATTTTTTTAATTATATAAAAAATCAAGTCTGAATTACTTATTCATTATTTGATAAAAAAAGTAGTGTTCCATTTTTTTTTATTACTTTTTTTCGATGTCTTAAGTGTAGCATAGTTTATCTTTTCTCTACTTTTGTAGATTAAATAAATGAAATAACATCATATTTAATCAAAATTTTCACAAAAAATATTAATTAAACAATGCTTTATTCAATGTTAATATCGTTAATTCTTCGAGTTATACTGATTTTATTAAGAGTGTAGGGGCATTTTCCGTAATATATACGAAATAGTTTTTTTTTAAAAATATTTTAAACATATACAGATCTTATTTTCATTTAAAAAAATCATGGATTTTTTTTATATATATAAAAATATACGTTTAGTAAAGGTGTATTTTGTTTTTAAAAAAATAATACATTTTCACTAAGATTTTTTAAAAATGTTTCACTATAGCTCCTGTGCTTGTTTATTAATAAATATTGAAAATTTCATTAAAATTGGTTGATTTCCTGAATTTTGGTGAATTTTTAAGTGAAGGGAGGGTCAAAATGTTTTTACATTTTGGGGATCGGCCTTTGATTTTGCACGTACCTGTCTCTTAATAGCAAGATAGGAGTTGGTGATTCCATTATTAAACAGACAGTTAACATTGAACTTTTTTTTTGTATAATTTTTAAACAAATTTCAAAGTCTGAATTACTTACGGTTGATTTAAATAATGGTAATTCATAATTCAGTTTTTTGAAGTATTTGATCGTGAATTATTATTTTCTTTAAATTTATATTGGATAAAGATCAGTTTCAAGATGAATCGAATCGTGTTCTTTTCTTTTCTTACATGCAATTTTTAAAGTTTTCTAATGCTTTGTTTTAAATATTTACAATATCGTATGTTCAACATGTTTTGATATTTTGAATAACTTTAGTAAAGGTGTTTTTTGTTTACAAGAAATAATACATTTGCACCAAGCTTTATAATAAAGTAATGGATTTATTATATTCTGTGATCATTAATTAATAAATCCTGAAAATTTCATTAAAATTGGTTGATTTCCTGAATTTTGATGGATTATTTAGTGAATAGAGAAGTCGAAATGCCTTCTTATTGTCATTACGACGGTCCTTGTTTTGACACGCAATGCAGTGACGTCATTTTCTAGCCAACCGGCCTGTAGTAACTCTCGGTGGCCACGACTTACTCCACCACAAAGAGGAGAGGCAAGGCCTGGGAGAGTGAACCTCTTAGGATAATCCAGGACCTATACTTCATACCGACAGATAAAACGCCACCGAAATGGCCCAGTTCCCGCCGGACTGATTGTCGAGAACAAATCCTTTACTGGTATTACCTTACCCCATCCCGAAGTCCTCAATCAACCAAAGTTAATGAAAGACTGAACGGGCTGGGGT
>OY744554.1:34543470-34548470 GCA_963556195.1 Sepiola atlantica
CCTCAAATGAGATAGAGATTCACCAGCCTAAATATGACAACAGTACTCCATTCAGAGAAAGAAGAAATGGTGAGAGCCAACTAAATTACAGATAGTCTTCTGAACCTTATCAAGAACCCTCTTGAAATCGGACAGAGATTTACCAGCCCAAATATGACAACAGTACTCCATACATGGTCTGATTGTGGATTTGTAGAGATAGAGAATAGCGTCAGGTCGTAGAAATTGTTTGGAGCGATAAAGAAAGCCGATCTCATACATTCTTTCGAATGAAAATCATGTGATGGATTTTCATCAAAATTGGAATAAGGATTCAAGACATTAGGCTAAGCATTAATATATCTTTTTAATATTTGTAACGCAATATAAAAGTGGTGAACATTTTTACTAGTCCTGGGAATGATAAAATTGTATCATTTGAATTTAATTATTTTATTTATTTATTAACAATGGATGAAAAAACAATAACATTTTGAGAAGGAAACCAATTTTTGTTGTTTTTGTTGTTCTAAAAAATCCCAAAATACACACACACAACCGTCAAAAACATCGAGCGGGCTTGTATAACTAATGTTACATAGTCCCTTGCTTGGGCCGCGGCAGTACTCGTTCTGTACACTCGTCCCGGAACGGGCCGTGGCAGTTCTCATTTAATCACTCGTCATTTTTAAAACATAAATCATATAGTTTGCATACCTTTAAATTTCTCCCCTGCCGCGTAGAGGGTGCGCCGTCTCGATGTCGTCTAGTGGTTGAATTCTATCCTCCTTTCTTTCCCTCTGCCGTGAACCACGTCGCTGCAGCAAAAAGCCCCGATGGCCGACCCAGAAGACAAACAATCTTTCAAACTTAACTCCTGTTTTATTTCAAGCGTCAGTTATCCGTCAGCTGGGTAATATTCACTAACGTCGAGAGAGAGAGAGAGAAAAATTACTGCTTTCGTAATTACTTAACAATTAAGTCCTTAATCATTCGTGGAAGGGGAGAAAAGAGATCTTTCGCCTGTATTTTTCTAGGGAATCAATTCCCCTAATCTGTTGTAGACTACATGGTAAAAATCACGTCTGATAGGCTCGCCTCCAAAACCCAAACTGCTAAAACTCGCTTCTCCGAAAAACGAGTGACGTCACGGATCCCTCTGTTTCCCACGCAAAGGCCCGTGACGTCACAGAGCCTCTTGCAGGTGTACATTGACCCTTGATCCGAGGTCTCGTCACGCGGTGACCCTGTCACGTCTGTGAGCTCCGACTGTGAGAACAGGCCCTATTGTGCACTCGACTGCACGACTCCACCCGCGCTAATTCGCGCAAGTCAAACCAACGATTTCCAACAGATACGTCCATTCCCATCGGGGCATTATCCAGCACTAATTACCAATATGCCACTAGTAAGAAGTAAAAAAAATAAAATTTAATTCCTAGTACTTATGAATCGGACATTTTGCGTCGAAAATTAAAGTTTACAAAATAAATAATGATTTATTTTGAAAAAAAAAAACGCATTGTTTATTTGGTTTTCTAAATGTTTAAATATATTCAAATTTCAACGATGCTTCAAGAGTGGGCGACATTTTCATTATATATATATATTTATTAGTTCCATTCAACTGACCAAAGAAAAAACGTCAGTCCATAATCATAATTTGTTATTTATCTTTTAATTTCGGCGAATGCTCATATTTTCCGTCTTACGAACGTTTCACATTCACCGATTTTTTTTCCTTTGGTAGTGGAATGTAAGCAATCGATATATATGCTCTGTAGCCGGAAACTTATCTTCATTGAGCTTGTAATCTGAAAAATTTGGATAATATAATAAGGGATATATACTTTCAAAATTTATATTCTTCATATAATTACAGAAATATATATATATATATAGTATAATTTTTTTTATTTATAGAAACATTATTGGTTACATATGTGCATACATGTTTCAGCTGCGATCTCTCTCGAGAGCCAGCTTCTTCAGACCGTTAGAAAATATGAAATGATGAATAATAAGCTTATGTGTTCCGGTTGGGAAAGAATCGGTGTATAAATTTGCATAATTTTGATTATTTGGCCTATATTTCTCATCTTCAGTGTTATCATCACAACGTTTCGGCCGCTGTAACCTCCGGCCTTCTTCAGGTGTATCTCTTCGTACTCGGAAATATTTCTGTCGAACTCGGGAATCTGGACGGAATTTCGAACGGAACCCTTTATTTAATCCATGGAGGTAGCATGTTCTCGTTCCATCAGCCATGACTGGGAGAAGGCTTCAGTAATTCGCAATTCGAGGATTAAACCTTCAACTTTCGGATGACTTAGAACTGAATTTTACTTAGTACTAGATCGAATGCGCCACGTGTGGAATGGCAATATTACTTATAACGCAGTAAATATTAATATCTGCAGCAAATGAAAAAAAATTTTTTTTTTTAAAATCACTTGTTTTTTGTCTTATTTTTCAACACCGACATATTTCCGTTTCTTGCCTTGTGATAGCCTTCTAATACTCCTCTATATACGTATTACACACAATGTTTCAAGCAAACTACCTCTCCTTATATATATATATATATATATATATATATATATATATATATATATATATATATAACTAGCATGGCTACCCGGTGTTGCCCGGTGCAAAAGTGTGACATATTTCTATTAAAATTTCTATCTCTCCATTCCCCGTCCCTCTCTTAACCCCTACTCACCCTTTCCTCTCCCCACTCCCTTTTTTTTATCTGCCCAGACCATTCCTCTCTGCACATACACTTTTTATAGATTACTCGAATCAGTGTAAGAGAAATAACTTTCGGAGAGTTATAGTATGAATTTTTTGGAGCCTTAAACCTATTCTTGTTTTTAATGTGCAATCTTACTACTATATATCACTATATATCACTACTTTTATTATTACATATTAATGTATATATATATATATATATATATATATATATATATATATATATATATATATATATATCCAATAATTTTTTTTTAATAAATATTAAATATTTAAATACCTAGAGACATCGATGTTTCATGCTAACGCAATCTTCAGTCTAGGAACTAATTCCCGACGGTCGAACACAAATCGCCACTGATTCGTAGTCGGTGATCTTAACTAAACGAAACGGTGTTCGGATCTCGCATATAGCTATTAGCTACTCGAAAGTGCCCAGCCCTTGTGGGAAGGAGGGCTGATAAACAATAATATTTTTTTTAATAAATATTAAATATTTAAATACCTAGAGACATCGATGTTTCATGCTAACGCAATCTTCAGTCTAGGAACTAATTCCCGACGGTCGAACACAAATCGCCACTGATTCGTAGTCGGTGATCTTAACCAAACGAAACGGTGTTCGGATCTCGCATATAGCTATTAGCTACTCGAAAGTGCCCAGCCCTTGTGGGAAGGAGGGCTGATAAACAATAATATTTTTTTTAATAAATATTAAATATTTAAATACCTAGAGACATCGACGTTTCATGCTAACGCAATCTTCAGTCTAGGAACTAATTCCCGACGGTCGGTGGGCGCGAACCCCGAACACAAATCGCCACTGATTCGTAGTCGGTGATCATATATATATATATGGGAAATTAAAAATTAAAAACCAAGAGATATTTTTTATATATTCATCGACGTTACGTCTTTATTGTAAGACTTCCTCAGCATGATAATTTAAAGAAAAATGTCAATGAAGTACAACGAAATATTGGATTGACATGATAAGTTGATAAGGAAAAGTAGTAGCAGTGGGAACTAAGAGGGCTGGACGAGGGTCCAGGCAGTAGTGGCAAAGAGTGAAATGAATATGGAAAGCTCTTAAAATTATCATCCTGAGGAAGTCTTACAATAAAGACGAAACGTTGATGAATATATAAAAAATATCTCTTGGTCTTTCCTTTTCATTTCCCATTACGTCGGATTACTCTCATCCTTCCTTTCTCATATATATATATATATATATATATATATATATATATATATATATATATATATATATATATATATATATATATATATATATATATAAAGAGGTATATTGTATTGTTCGAGTAATATTTTTGCCTGATGTTTGGTGAAGAAGTAAAAGCCGAGTTTAAGTTGTACGTTAGATTGTGATGAGAGAATGATTACAGCACTTTTGATGCACTTGCGGCGTGCGAGAAATGATTCAGTCTAGAGGAGGATGCAGTTTGTAAGATCAAAATTGTGGGTAAATGTGTTCCTGTGTATATTTCTCTCTCTCTCTCTCTCTCTCAATCTCTTCTCTAATCTAAGCATAAAGAGCCTACTTTGAAGGGGATTAGGGTCTAAACCCCGTTAGGCATTTGAAATATTTTTTCTGGCCTAAGGTCGGATACTTTTTAGATAGGCCTCGTATATATATATATATATATATATATATATATATATATATATATATATATATATATATATATATTACCCCCGTGGATGAAATAAAGAGTTCCGTACGAAATTGCATGCAGATTCTCGAGTTCGACCGACATCAAAGAGATACACCTGAAGAAGGCCGGAAGTTACAGCGGCCGAAACGTTGTACATTCCGGGAAACAGGAAGCAATGACAGAATTCCAAAGACTAGCAGTTCAAGGAAAGAAGATATTAGAGTATAAAACTTTCCGGTATTCAGTGAAGGGGTGGGATTTTGCTAGTTGTCGGGTTGGTTGGAGATATTTATGCCGAGGGGGGGGGCAGTACGGCAAGGTCATTAGAGCACATTCCATTGAAATACTTGTAGAACAAGCATAGGGGTGCAATATTGCGGCGATGGAACAGAGGCTGGAGCTTGGTAGACAGTGCGGGATCTCTTAGATTAGAGGGTTTATTTTGGACCCTGTCTAAGAGAAGAAAGAGAGAGAGGGAGAGAGAGAGAGAGAGAGAGAGTGAGGTAGAGAAAGGCTGAAAATTCGTGCACCAGCTAAGATGTTTTTTTTTTGTTTTTTTAACATATTTCACCCCAAACAAGACAGGAC